>CM053517.1:6377608-6397449 GCA_028627145.1 Eidolon dupreanum
GGTGCCAATTTTGACACCTTCCTAGGATTTCAGTGATTCACCAAATACTATTTTTACCTAACTAGGGATTTTAACAGTCTTACCAGACCAAAAGAAGATGAAAAAAGAACCACCTCAGGTCCCGAAATTACAAAGTCCGGGTGGCTGAACAAGTGGTTCCAGATCAGGATGTGAGCCCCAGACGCAAAGTCCAAGGAGAAGAAGCCACATGATGGGAGCTTCCTTTTTATAATTAAACTTTATACGTTGCTTCAGCAAGACTTTTTAAAGCCTCTCCTTCGGGAAGATTTTCCGTTGTGCAGCTTTGAATTCTCCCCCACCCAACATTAGAGGAATTCGCATCTTGCTCGGCCAGTGTCACATACTCTATCGTCGTCATGACGTATTGACCTGATCTCTTAACATCATTAGACATGTGAGTCTCCTTGCTGGTGCTGTATTGTAACTTCTAGGGGCCATCTCGAAGTGCCATCCCCCGAGGGGGGAGGCACCAAGTCTGCAGCTACTGCTTCTCTTGGGGTCCACTGGGAATACAGGCAGACTCTGCTTTCCTTGGCTGTCCTGTGCGACCCCAGGGCCGAGATGTCCTGTCCTGTCACAGTGCCTACTTTCTCCCAAACAAATGGGCTGGCTCAGAGTTCCCTACGTTTATTCTTTCCTGCTTTCCCGGAAAGAAACGAGCACCTATCTATCCTTGGTGAACAAGTACAGAATTCATAGAAGAAACAAGACAACTGTCTATATGTCTATATGAAAGGCCCTGCTTCCTAAAGTCAGTACAAATTGACATACCCTATCATCGTCACCCTCCTTTTGGTCTACTAACCACTCCGTACACATGAAAGCTTTTTGAGTGTTGCAAGGAACTCACATTCTTTCCCTGGCTCAACCTGTTCTAATTAATGCCCAGATTGTCAGGGCTTGGCGGGGAGCCCCCAGTTTGGCTCCCTTGTCCTCACAGTGCTGCCCCTGACATTCTTGAAGGCGTTCCTGCTTTCCGGCAACAGCGAGATATTCCAGACCCATCCTGATTTTTTTTTTTCCTGCCTCAAGATACGGAGTCAGCTGTCCTCCATTTGATCTTCATTCCTTTCATGGAGAATGATTGGAGGCCACAGTCGGGGGCGGGGGGGTCCGGGGCGCGGTGGTGGTGCTGGCCGTGAGCTGGTGAGGTGGGGGATGGGGCTGGAGCGCTGCCTTGGTCGGAGTGGAAAAACATGTATTTTTAAGGTGATGCGTTCATACTCCTTTTTCCAGCTTAACACAATGTGCGCGTCTGTTTACTTTCCTCACTGTATGAGCCGTCAGCAACCACTGAGTCTTTCTCTGTGCTGAACTAAACAATGAGCCATAAATTCAGCTGTCACCTGTCCTCCCCACCCCTTCCTGTGGGTGGGGGGGAGCAGGACAGAGATTTACGTCCGCATAGACAGAAATCGTGCTACTACTTCCCCCTAGGAGGACAGTGCCCTGCAGTGGTTGGTTTTCAGCTGTTTTCTCCGTCGTTCTTCCAGGAGAATGGGGGCGGGGCCTGTGATCGGCTTTGCGTCCGGTGGATTCGCTGGTAGCTGGGTCAAAGATGGATGGGAATGGGCAGGACAGAGGTGGGAAGACGGTTGAAGAGCCGGTGGCGACAGTTGAGAACAAGAGCCTTGAACCGAGGAAGCGAGAGGCAGTTGGAGGTTATTTGGTGTCTGGAGAGGAGAGACGAGTGCCTCCCACGTGTCTGGTTCTTGTCTTTGCGGGGACGGTAGTACCAGCCGCTAAGCGAGAGAGAACAAAGTGGAAATTTAGACCTGTTTGGCTCTGACCTGTGGAGCTCGAGGTGTTTCCATTCGGATGGAAAGGTCCAATAGTGAGTCCGGCGCGCGGGTCAGAATTTCTGACGTGAAGCGCAGGCAGAGGAAGCCTCCCAGGCCAAAGGCAGGTGGTGTGGGGCTGTCCATTGCCAAGGGCGTCCTCCGGGGGCCATCTGCAGCTGGGCTGTTTGCTTACACTGCCGGGGAACTGCTGGAGACGCTTCTGGTTTTTTTTTTAATCTCATTTTGTCTGAGTCCTTGCCAGGAATCCCTGATGTTTTTACTTAACACCAACGTTCCAACCAAAATT
This sequence comes from Eidolon dupreanum, assembly GCA_028627145.1. Taxonomy (NCBI): domain Eukaryota; kingdom Metazoa; phylum Chordata; class Mammalia; order Chiroptera; family Pteropodidae; genus Eidolon; species Eidolon dupreanum. The sequence continues at coordinate 6,379,718 of CM053517.1, forward strand.
AGCAAATAGCCCAAGAGGTTGGGAGGCAGAGAAGGGGCTGACCACCTCTCCCACCACCAACTATGGATGACAAGGTGAGAGAGACCCAGAACTAAGGCGAGAGAGGCTTCTGTAGCAAGCCCTGGCCATTCCAGAAGGTGGTCTCTGCCTCCCCAGGTTTTCCTGGTAGATTCTGGAGCCTCTAGAGAAAGCACCGAGGTGAGGACTAGAGATGGGGTTTGCAGAGAAAAGGGCCTCTCCCACCCCCCAAGCATCCATCCCAGGGTGCTTCTGTGGGGAGCGTCTGGCCTGTGCGTCACCTGCCCCAGGACGCAGCCTTGGCCACGGCGGTGGCTGGGCCCGCCGTCCTTCCCGGGGGCTGTGCAGGGCCCTCCTCACCCAGGAGCGCTGTTTGAAACCAAAGGCGCTAAGCAGCCTGTTCTCACTCGGCTGGACACGACAGCTTGGAGCTCCGTTGTTTACCTCATCTCGTGTTGGGTTTTTTCCCCGCTTCCTGATTGTAAGGAATTGCCGGATGTCATCAACCCTCTCACGCTCATCACCGTTCTCCACTCTGGGCTGGAGAAAGTCAAACCTGGAGGCGGGTCGCTCCGCAGGCTGCCAGCTGGTCCAGGGCTGTCCTCAGCCCCTTCTCACCTTCCCCCAGCACGGACCCAGCCTGACAAGTTCTGGCCCGTCTCACCCCCCACTCACCCAACACACCCCCTGCCCGTTCCCATCTCCCAGCCTGAGCTTCGGCCATCCGCCTGCCTAGGTTGCCCTTCCCCTTTCTTTATGCCAGCTGGGGTCTCCCCCATTCCTAGAGGCTGAGCGCACAGTGACAGGGACCCCATCATCTCTCGAGGCCAAAGTAGGATGCGACCCAGACCCTGCCTTCCAGCAGCTTCCTGTGCAGGTGGAGGCACAGTGTACGTGCTGACGATGACGCCTGCAATTGCCGGGCATCAGTAACCCTCTTGGGCAACTAGGGGAAAAACTCACATAGACCTGAGCCCTTTGCCCTCTTCGGTTCTCCCGGGAGCTTCTGCCTCTTGCCTCAGCGTCACCTCCCCATCGCCCCACCACCTCAGCCCCTCCTCCTGCCTGGGTTGGGTGGGGTACAGGCTAGAGTCGGCCCCAGAGTCGGCCGCTTCCTGAGATGGTTGGGATATGACAGTTTTCGTTGTGTTGGGACTAGGGTTAGGGAGTGAGGTGAATCTGACGTCCATGGGTCAGAGCCTGGTCATTGCCACCTGCTAGCACCTCATGAGATCGCGCATCCTTCCTGGGCCCCAGGCCCTTGTCTGCCAAACACCTGCTTCACTGCGTGAGAGGACGCAATGCGGTCTTTTACGTGAAGCACTTGGCATCCGGCACATGGCACGTGTGCAGTGGAAGCCTCACTGTGTTTAGTGCGTTCCATCCCCACCCCAGTGCACACGCACACGCACACGCGCACTGCTGAGCATCCAGCAGCTCTGGGTGAGGAGGGGGCCTCAAGGTCAGGTTGCACGGACGCAGGCAGGGGAGGAGACCCAGGTCTTCGAAGCCACAGGCACTGTGGAATTTGCTGGCGACACCTATGACTCACCTGCCTCCAAGCTGGCGGCTGGGAAGCCTGCTTCGGACACTCGGCTGGAGCAGACGCAGCTGAGGCAGAAGGTGAGCTCCCTCCCGTCCTGCCCGCCCCGTCCAGCCCCCCTACCACACACGATAGTCCCAGCTTCCCTGCCCCCCAGAGGAAACGTACGGACAAGGGTGGTCAACCCACAGTTATTGATCAAATGAACCTCAGTCTTCAGCTGTTGGGGAACAATATGACTATGGCACAAAAAAATGCGACAAGACTGTGGACATTAGAGTGTGTAGATGAGATTATGGAAACATGTTTCTAAGCTACTTCGAAGTAAAATAAGCAGAACGCAAATTGTTTATAAAATGCTGATTAAAACTAAGTAAAAAAATGTGTATTTCTCTTGAGTAAAGGTTGGAAAGAGGCACAAATGAAAACAATTGTTTAAAAAAAGTCCTGGGGAGGGGAAAGTAAGAGTAAGTAGGATTATGGGCTAGAGTTTGTTTTTTTTTCTTCAGATTCCTTTAATTTTATTCTAAAGTTATGCTAGTAATAAAAATGTCGTATAAAATTAAAGAGTCAGTCCACCGTCCCATAGTAAGTTCATGCCAAGCTGATCATAGTTGTGGTTACTTCTCCCTCGTTATTTTTTGGAGCCGAAAGCAGTCTCTTGGGAAGGAGACCTCTGGAATCGAAGCGGACGCTCTGGGAGGCGGGGTCTCGGGTGGGGCGGACTGGGGCTAGTTCTCTGCCACCCTGACACCTGGTATGTCTCCTCACAGGGCTGGAGAATTCTGGGGCCCTGGTGGCCGTAGAGGCCACCGCACTTGTCTGGGCCCCTGCCCTGGGCTGGGTACCCAGGGGTCAAGAAGAAAAGTGAGAGACGGTGCCATAGAAGAGACAGGCAGCCCAGGCTGAATCCTGGCTGCAGACTGGGTCACAAGGACAGGAAGCAAGGGACTGAGGTCTCAAAGGACGAGGAGGATTTGGACACAGGAGGAAGAGCGCAGAGCTGGCTGAAGTGAACTCGTGGGGCACCGACTGGGAGGCAGAGTGCCCCAGGAGAGAGCACAGGCTTCGCAAGCTGAGTTCCGGCCCCAGTTCCCTCGCTGGCTGCCCGGGGTGATCTGGAGCAAGCTGTGAACCCTCCCCCCCCCCCCTCGCCCCCGCGCCTTCGACTTCTCATCTCCTCATCTGCGGAATGGGCATTAATGAGCCCAGCCTGAGTCTTCTGGCCTTTGAGAGGCCAAGGACATGAAAGCACAGTGCTCGGGTTGGGTAGGCACTCAAATACTGGTTTCACCACTGGTTGGTGGAGCTGGAGGGGAGCTCAAGGCTGTCTCGCTTTAAACCCATGATGCTCAGACCACTCTGTGCTGTGAATCAGGGCAAGAAGCGCAGAAACCCTACGCAGTTCCCAGGGGGAGTAGAGGGTGTGCAAGGCCCAGAAAAATCCCTCTGGATATGGTTCTTCTAGATTTTTACGCCGTCCTAGTTCGTGTCTTATTATTACCATCTGTATCAAGAACTCTGAATCCGTTTCTGGGAAGGTGGGTGATGTCTCTCTGAAGGACTTGGCCCTTTGGGTTTGAAAAAGGTCAGGGAAGGCAGTGGCGTCCTCGTGCAAGCTCTCTGATTAAAGTCAAGGTGATCTTGCAACCTCTCCCTGACCTAAACTGGGAAATGAATGGCTGCAGGGTGTCTCCCGTGGGCCGACTCCCATGTGATAGGAAGGGCGCTGGCTTCGGCTCTGGGACCCTGCGGTGGATTCACGTCCCTGCCTCACCGTGTATCACATGTGCAGATCAAGGAGAGTCCCTTGATCTCTCGGAGCTGCAGCTTCCTCCTGGGCAGATGAGCGCTTCGGGCCTCATCAGAGCTTCTCGCCCTGTGCACAATTAGGATCACCTGGAGACCTAGCAGAACCAAGCCAGGTGGCCCAGGCACCGCCAGAGCCTAGCTCCATCGATTGGGCCTGAGGCTTGGGCCTGGAGCTTCTTTTTAAGTTCCCTCGGTCACCTGTTTTCAAACTTGGCAGCACCTCGGAGTCACCTGGGGCGTTTTAAAGACAACCCATGCTGCGCCCCACCCCCACACAGTCGCCATGGGGTGAAGCCCGCGGCCTCGGTGGTTTTCGCAGCGCCACAGGTGAGCCTCACCCGCAGCGAAACACGTCGCACCTGGCGGCGCCTGCGCAGGAGGCTCGCAGCGCCCTGGCGATGCCCCCGTGGCTTTGGCAGACTCAGTCCTGCTCGGAAGGAGCGCCCGGTGGGCTCGGGAGGGGCCGGCGGTGCCCCGGGCCGCGGCGAAGCCGAGGTCGCGGTGAGGGGCGGGCGGCCCCGGCCAGGTGAGCGCGCCAGCGGCGACAGGCCGCAGAGGCCCGGGAGGGGGAGGCGCCGCTGACGCCGGCGGGGGGCCTAGGTTGTTGAATGGGGGGGATCCCGGGTGAGCCCCTCAGCCTCTCCTGTTGTCCCCTCGTTTTTGCATCCGTGTCTGCCAGCAGCGTGTGTGGAGCGGTCCGCTGGGCCCAGGACGGACCGTGGGACCGCGGCGGGCCGTCGCCTCGCGGGCCTTGCCGGGGAGCTCGGGCCTTTTCCTGGTGCCCCTGCTTCCCACGAGCCCCCGTCGTGCTGAGGCGCATCACGGCCGCAGGACGAGCAGTGCTGCTGCCTCCACCGCTGTCGTGGGACCCCCGACTTCAGGGGACCGTAATTCTGGGAGTCCACGGGGCGTCTCAGTGCGGGACAGGACAGCACTGCGTGCCCACGCCTCCCCCGCTGTGCCTTCCTCCCAGCCCCTGTGGACGGTCCACCGCCCAGTGCTCCCGGACCCCAAGAAGGGCCCCTGGACCCGTGTGGGCCTCGGCGTGGGGGGCCTGTCCTCCACAGGGAGCGCTTCCGGGGGTCCCTCAGTCCTTTGAGCCTATCAGCCTTCCTGTTAGGATTCCCCAGAGGTACGCGAAGCCACCCCTCGCCTTCGGACAGTGCCCCAAGCCCTGCCTTCTACCCTGTCTCCCCTTAGGATGAGTTCTCGGGGCTGGGGGCTTCCACCAGCCCTCCTAGAAATGGGCGCCACCATCCGGAGTCCCGGGCCCCACACGTGCTGCTGGGAACAGGGAGCGTCCAAGACGTGAAGGTAAGCCAGAGAGCGGCATCTGCTCTCTTCTGTAGAAGAGAAATATGGAAAACGGAAGGTTCGTTCGTCCTCCTTGGGTAAGGTCAGGCTCTTGAGCAGCCACCTCCAGCTGTCAGCGCTTAGCAATTTAGCACTGTGTTCACCGGCATTTTCTCAGTTGAGGGTTCACAACTAGCCTGTGAGGCAAGACTCATTGTGGCCATTTCACCTATGAGTAAATCGAGGCTCAGAGCGGTTAGGTGATTTGCCCAGAGTTGAACAGCTGGGACAAAGAATCCCAGTCCAAGTGTCTTGGCTCCAAAAAAACTGGCTCCCTCGAGCTGCTGACAGCATTTCTTACACTATGAAGCGTTACACGATGTCAGGCATTAATATTATCACTTCCACCTCGTGGAGCTTGGCCTGATCCCCAGAGCAGCCTGCACTTCCCCCTTGTGACACTCCACACGCTCTTCTCTCCACTCGCCTGTCCTAACGGGCCCGGCACGAACAGCCATCAGCAGGAGTGGGGAGAGCTATCTTGAGACTCTCACGGCCCAGGCTCCAAGTCCCCATCTGGTTTCACAGAAGTCTTTGCACTGTCTGGCTGTCCTGACTCCCAATGTGTGAAGGGGCACGGAGGACTTGCTGCAAGCCGCCTCCACTGCTCAGAAGCAGTACTCAGAGCTCGGGACACACGGGGAACGATGGCGCCGCCGGTCTGACTTGCGTGAGACTCGGAGGTGACAGGCCCTAGGGGGTGGTCCGCAGGCATCTCAGTAGCTCAGGGCCCTTCAGGCTTCTCGGGAATAGCCTTAGTGTTTCCCCCAAGGTCTGCTTTTGCTAGAAGGTGAATTCCTGTTTGTCAAGTGTGGGGAGGGATGGGGTAATGCAGAAGATGGGGAGAGGAGAGAAGAAAGCGGGGTGGGGAGAGGGGAAGCGTGAGGGTTGGGGAGTCTAATACTCCCTAGGAAACGTGTCAGTGTAGAAAAGGCTGGGAAACATATGGATTGAGTTTTCTCAAACAATGCACATGGATTGAAAAATGGAAGGGCGAGGGCGGGGATTGGATTTTTGTTTTTTGGATGATTGGGTGTTTTTCCCCCAAAGCATATTTGGGGGAACTTTCCTGGCAGCCGAACCACTTAAAACATCCTGAGATGTTAACCAGACATGGAGTCATCCCAGTGGCCTATCACCCATCCGGGCAGGTTGGCTAGTTGTCTGCCTCTCCCTGTTCCTGGACACACGTTCCTGCCTCGCTCGCCCTCAGAGACTGCATGTATGTGAGGAAATGACGATTGTGGGTATTCCCACCGCTGGTTGGCACACTTCGCGGCCTGTTGGGCCTGCTTGCCTGGGTTCATCCACAGTGAGCTCCCGATGTTGACTACAGGTCAAGCAGAGACCAGCGGGTCTGGCCTTAAGCTCTCAGTGGTGCAATTTCCTCATCTGGCAAACGGGAATAATAATAACATTTATCTTGTATTTAATTATCTAGAATTAAATGCGTAAATACCTATAAAACGCTTAGATCTGTGCCTTGCAAACTTTTAAGTGGTTGACACTCAAAAAATGACTGTTAGATGTGTATCAATACCTAGAGCAGAGGTATTGACATGAAGGCAACAGAAGAATTTGTTGACAATCTGTTTATTCAACAACTATTTACTGTGTTACTGTTGAAAAGGTGACATTTGAGCAGAGACTTGAAGGAAGTCAAGGGGTGAGCCACACAGATATCTGGAATGAGAGCATTCTGGATGCAGGCGACACCCGAGCAAACCCCAAAGCCTTACGTGTTTCAGGAGGCTGGCAGGGCCTGGGTGGAGCAGCGTTGGGGGGTCGGGGGACACGGTGGGGCTTCCTGGGGGAAGACTTTGGCTCCTACCCTGGTGGCTTGAGGGGCTGCTGGAGAGTTCTGACTTCAGATTTAACGGGATTTCTTGCTGCTGGGGGGTGAGTGGACTTGGGGAAGCAGGGAGACCAGTAAGGATAGAAGTGACAGCTCAGCCACTCTCTGTGTTAAGAATGTGCATGACCTGCTGTTCTGGATGAGTTTGTTTGTCACCCCCTGAAATAGCTGACACTTGGTCAGCCCTGTCCCCCTGACCTCGTCATCTAAACCTGATTATCTCCAGAAGGCCCCATCTCCTACTATCATCACATTGGGGCTTAGGACGAGGTCCGTAACACCATCTAACCAGGTTATCATCTCGGTGACATTTCTCCATCTCAACCTTGAAGATGTGAAAGTCTTCACTTAGGTCCATGTTTCGGTCTAGAGCACAACATCCCACTGATTCTCGGTTGACACTGTAATTAAAGGAAATGAGACCATTTCCTCCGCTGAAGGCTTACAAAGTGTGTGTGTAGCTAATCTTTTCAAGAGGTTTGTTAAAGTTTTGGAATCTACTTCTTTTTCCATTTTTAAAAAAAGTTGTTTGAAATCCGCCAGTCTCCCGGCACCTCCTGCCTTCCCCAAGCTGTGTGATCTTGGGCAAGTCCCTGAACCTCTCTGGGTCTTAGAGTCTTCATCTGTAAACCGGGGACATTCACATCCCATGTCTCAGGATTGCTGTGAGGGCTGAACGGGTTCATACACGTAAACCTTTAGAACAGTGCCTGGCACGTAGTATGGCGGTGATCATGTTTGATTGTTTAGAGGGGCAGCCCCCGAGTTCTTGGGAAAGCGGGGGCCTCGGTAAGAATTTGAGTTTCCTGCCACGCTGGCAGGGTAGGAATGTGGAGTCGAGTCGAAGTCAATTTGAAAAAAAAAAAAAAAATAGAGAAACGTGACCTTGCCCAGTTGAATTCAGGAACCAAGGTTGTCATCCGCGACACGATCTCACTCCATGTCAGCTGGCGATTTCTTCTTGAAATTGTTTTCCCCTTTGTGGAGCAGAGAGCATCCGATGAGCCCTGACATCTGTTGACATCTGCCACCTTCCCCAGGCAGGGAGTCGGTCTGTTCCTTTCTTTTTCGTCGTTTTTCCGAACATCCCCAAAAGGATTTACTTTTTGAGAAAGTATGGCTCACTAAGGTCGTATACAGTTTTTTCATACATGTATACTTGCCACCAAATTAAAAAACAAAAAACAAAAAACAAACAGCTGTCATAACATTAAACCGTAATCTTATCAGCATGTCCACTACCAAAGCTTCTGCCTTCTCCTGGGTCTTCTGAAAGCTCCTCCTGGCCCAGGCGTCAAGGCCTCACACTGAGGAAGAGCTGGCAAACTTCGCTTTCTCTCTACGATTCGGTCCCCAGCAACTTGAGCGCTTCCTTCGTGTTGTCAAGCAGGAGACCTGCGTCGGAAGGTCCGTGACCATGGAGACGATCTGAGTCTCTCCAGCGACGTCGGCGCTGTCAGGGATGGGTCAGCAAACCTGACCCTGGGGACATGCTGGCCATCAGGAGAAAGGTGTCTCAGTGGTTTCATAAACTAGATTGAGGAGGGCAGACTGCTCTGCCAATTTCTAGATCTTCGTTTTCAGCAAACACCTTCTTTAAAGCTTGACTGTGAGGGCATCCATCCCTGTGATGAATAATCATCAGGGGTTTTTTGTCTGTCTTGGGCTTATATAAGGCTCCTTCCTGTGTCTGGACCCAGATGAGTCGATCGCCCCAACCTCTGGAGAAGGCTGGGGCCGTCTGGGTGGAGGGTCCTTCGTGTCCTTAGCTCCCGGTTTGACTGCGGCGTCTTCAGCCGGGGCGTAGGAGAGGGCCGCAGGAGTGGGAATGTCTGGGTGAGCTAGGTGGCCCCCATGAGCCCCAGCTTCCTCTGCTCCTTTCTTGCTCATCTTCTAAAAGAAGCTAAAAAAAAAAAGGTGTCAGACAGAATGGTCCCCCAAATATGTTCACTCCTAATCCCCAGAATCTGTGACTGTGTTACATTACATGGCCACGAGCAAGTAGATGGGATGAAGAAAGGTAGGGTTGCAGGTGGAATACAGTTGCTAAGAGGCTGACCTGACAGAGACTATTCTGGATTAACCAGATGGGCCAGTGTAATCACAAGCATCCTTGAAAGGGGAAGAGGGAGGCAGAGGAGGAGGCCGGGGTGACGCGACATGAGAAGGACTCCCCAGCCATTGCTGGCTTTGAAGATGGAGGGACGGGGTGCGGACCATGGAATGCGGGCGGCCGCTCCAGGTGGGGAAGGCAAGGACATGATTCTCTCCGCCACCACCTTGACTTTAGCCCCATGAGACCCATGCCAGACTTCCGCTTTCCAGAATCATGAGATTATGAATTTGCGTTCTTCTGAGCCTCTAAATTAGTGGTAATTTGTTACATCAGTAATAGAAACCAAATATATAAACACACACCAATAATGTTAAAAAGTAAAAAATAAAAAAAAAACTTATTTTTGCAAAGCTCGGCCTCAGCTTTCCTGGCCCTCTTCAGAGTGTTCTTGCCTTTCTCTCGAGTGTGTCCTGTTCTCTGCCCCTCATCCCGGACTGATGCTTGTTCTTTTATGTGACAAGCTTTTTATAGAGCATCCTGTTCCCTTCACATAGGCATGTCCCTCATCTTCACTGATGTTATTCCTGGTTACACTCGCAGAATTTCCTTTTCTAGCATCGTATTTCTTTCTCATGCCCCTGGGGCCCTGCCTGCCTTTCACCTGGACTTTATGAAGCCCTTCCCTAAGTCCTGGTATGTGTATCTGACTGGTGAAGACGCTGTGCCAGGTGCTGAGGGCACCAAGATACAAAGTCACTCACAGGTGACTTACACAGTCTAATGGCCAGGACCATATGAAATTCCTTTTTTTTTTTTTAATCCAAAAAACAATCAAGATGAATAATCCATACAGTTTAACCTAAGGAGAGAAAAGACATGTAAACCACTGTAAGTGTGAGAAATACACAGGAAGCAGAAACGATAAGTCATGGTGGAGGGGGACAAATAAGTGAGAAAACAGGAAAGAGAAAACCAAGCCCCGTCACAGAGAGCTCCTGGGGGCCACTTAGATTGGGTGGTCAGGGAAGGCGACCGGTGTCCCCCCTGGCCGGGAGCTTGACCTGTATCTGGGAAGACTCGGAGCTGGGGGACAGAGCAGGCCGGGAGGGCAGGACCCACCCTCTGTGACTGTGCTTTGTGACTTGTTTCCTCCGGAGGGCATGTGGGGAAGGGCTGCCGGGGCCAGTCGAGGAGACCGGCCAGTTAGAGGGGGTGCTCGCGGTAGCCCCCACGTGGGAGGGTGGTGGCCTAGAGACAGACGGTGACCGTGGGTGGGGGCGAGTGGAGGTTTTTAGGCTGCACAACAGGCAGGACATTTTGGTGACTGAGCAGGTGGCGGGAAGGTCAGGGAAGGGTCTGGGCTCGGTGTTAGGGGACGGATGGTTGTGCCACTCAAGATGCGGGACCCGGAAGGGGGGCGGACTGGGCAGCCAGACACGTGGTGGAGGCGACGGGGCGGTCGCAGCCCCCGCCCTGGAATGCTGGGCGTGTCGGCCCGTCTGCAGGGACTGCCAGCCCCCAGTGACTCTCAGCTCCACGCGTCCACAGTCCCTGTAGCGCCCTCCCCCCAAATCCGGCCAGGCACGGAGCTCTCTCTGACCAACGGGCTGTGGCTCGTGGCTTGGGGAGTGGGGGGCTGTATAGAAACTTTTTTTAATTGTGGTAAAAGACAACATAAAACATATACCTTCTTAACCTTTTTTAAGAATACAGTTCAGTAGCATTAAATCCATTCCATACTGTTGTGCTGCCTTCACCTCCATCCACCCATAGAACTGTCTTCATCTTCCCGAAGTGACACTCTGTCCCTGTTGAAGAGGAACTGCCCACTCCCCTCTTCACCCTGGCCCCTGGCGGCCACCATTCTACTTTGTTTCTCTGAATTTTACTATTCTAAGCACCTTATATAATAGAATCAAACACCTGTGGTGACTGGCTTAGTTCGCCTAGTATGTCTTCAAGGTTCATCCATGGTGTCACGTGTCAGGATTTCCTTCCTTTTTAAGGCTGAATTGTGTGGGTAGACCACATTTTATTATCCGTTGAAGGACATTTTGGGTTATTTTCACCTTTTGGCTGTTGTGAGTAATGATGCTATGAACATTCATATACAAGTTTTTGTCCTGAGAATCTGTTTTTCATTCTTTGGGGTACATATCTAAGTGGAATTGCTGGGTCACATGGTAATTCTGTATTTAACTCTTTGATGAACTGCCAAACTGTCTTCCACAGCATCTGTACAATTCCATATCCCCACTAGTAATGTATGAGGGTTCCGATTTCTCCACATCCTTGTCAATGCTTGTTATTTTTCTTTTTTTTTTCTTTTTTTTTTTTTATAGCCATCATAGTAGGCATGCAGTGGCATTTCGTTGCAGCTTTTATTTTCATTTTCCTAATGACTGATGATATTGGGCATCTTTTTTTTAAATTAAGTTTATTGGGGGTAACATTGGTTAATACAATTACATAATTTTCAGGTGTACATTATAATTTGACATCTGTGGGCATCTTTCCATGTGCTTGTTGACCATTCGTATGTCGTCTTTGGAGAAATATCTGTTCAAGACCCAGATATTTTCATATATCCCAATCTTCGCAACAGCACTGAGAGGAAGGGATTGTCCGTGTTTTTGGAGAGGAAGAGGCTGAAGCTAAGAGAGGTTAGGTTGCCCTAGATTTAGTTGAGGATGGAAAGCAAGTTCTTCCTGACCCTAAAGTTCACAGCACATGGACGCCCCAAACATTCAAGTGTGCAGATGCTAGTGCCAAATGAGAACTGCAGTCAGAGCTGCGGGGTATTGGGGTCCCCCCCCCAAAGATGCCTTCAGGTAGGAGGTGGGGTGGGAGTTCCACACGGGTTTGCTGGGATAGAGAGGCACACAACGTGTAAGGCCACATTGAAGGGGATCCCTTTGGCCTGGCCTGTGTTTGCAGCAGAGGAAGACACAGTCGGTGCGTTCAGCCGGGGCCGCTCGCGTCCACGCTCTGGGCTCCCTGGGGTCCCCAGAACTCTCAAGCTTGGCCATACTCGGCTCCAGCTATGAATTCTTGGAGGAACTCAGACAGACCCCACCTCACCCAGGGTCACACAAGTGGAAGCAGTAAATCAGTGGCCTGCACAGACAGGCTCTGCAGCTGCAGGAGACCTGGATGTGTGACATGACACTTCTGTTAAATTTCTGGAAAACGGCTTCACATCTCGTGTGTGTGCACGCATGTTAACTCCCACATGGACCCCTTGAAAAGCCTCACTCCACCTCTAAGAGGTGCAAAATGAGATGAGGGGGTAGGCGTAATGAGGTAGAAGGAGCTCTGACGATCTGAGGCTGAAGAGAAATAAGGACCAGTGGGGCCCTTAGACCTTGGCAAGCGGCCTTCCCCTCTGGAAATGATGCTGAAGTATTTAAGCCTCTCTCTGCTAGGGCTTCCTGTTTGGTCTCTGGTTTCCAGGCAACGCATGAATACCCCCAAGCTCCTGAAATGCACAGGTCTCCAAGTGTCCCTGGGACGCCTAAGCTCACATCTGTAATGCGTTTCCCATCCGCCAGGTCTCCCAGGGCGGCCCTGCCGTTCCGCCCTCCAGGGGACAACAGCAGCTGTGGAGATGCCTTGCGGTTTGAGTGTGCCTGTTGCCCCTTTGTAAATTAGGTACCTCCCGTTTAATAAATCCGCCTGCAAAGTCAGTCTGGCCGGATCCGGTGTGGGGGTGGGGCGGAAGATTTAGGGTTTGCGGCTTTGATTTAGCAAAGAACCAAGTCTTGGCAGGAGCCCAGCGGCGAGAAGGAAGGGGGCACAGCAGTGCGGTGCTTGACCCGCTGATGCGCTGCGGGCTGGGTCTCCCTTTCTCACAGAGGAGCACAGGGGCAGCTTCTGCTTTCCAGAACGCTGCTGTGCTGTGGGGGACCCAGGAGCCCTTTCTTAGATGCCCAGCAGACTGGCTTCTGAGTGCAGAGGGCCCGGTGGGGGTGCAGTGTAAAATCGAGAGGGCCAGAGGTTTGGGCAATTGCCCTTCATTTTCACTTTTAGCATAGTAATGCGGGATGTGTGGTTTTCAAAGTCAAGTAGTACTTCAAGGCTTATAACAAAAAACAAAAAAGAAAAGAAAAGAATCCTCTACTCCTGAGCCCCAGGGCAACCACTTACAACAGTTCCTTTAGCTATTAAAACAAACAAACAAACAAACCTCCATGTGTAAAGGGCTGTTTCTGGATTTCTTCTTCATTTTAGACATTCTTTATTGACTTCCTCCACGAAAGATAAGAATGCATCTCTCACACACACCTCCTCCCCCCGCCCACACACACCCTCTCTCCCACCTCACAGTAAGTTGTGTGGCAGTATTTAAAATCAGTGTTCAGTATTCCCATTATTACTAGGTAAATACCGTTCCAAGCGAATCTCCTGGCACGGGATTATGTGTTCTTTCCTATTCCGCTCCTTTCCTCCGCCCCACCCCCACGTTAAGAACTGCCTTTTTTGTTTTCTGTATTCTCCGGGTACCTATCATTAATTTTTCCCCAAAACTCCTCTATATGTGATCTGACACCAGGTCATGGGCCGCTTTTGTTTTTCCTCTAGGACATCTGCCCTCCAACTCTTGCACCCCCTTCACTCCCGCCCCCCACTTCTATCTGGGCCCACATTTTGGTGGAGCTGCTCCAGTAGCTTCCTGAGAAACAGGTGCATGGGAGGGAAATGGTGTTACAGTCGTACATGTCCAAAATGCCCTGTCCGACCTCCCAAGAGTTTGGCGGGAAACAGAATCTGAGGTTGGAAGGCACTTGCTCCCATTATTCTGAAGGTGCCACTCCTTGTCCTAGTTCCCCGTTGCTGGTGAGACGCCTCCTCCCCGCTCGTTACTGCTCTTTGTATGTGACTTTGCTCCTCCACCTCACAGGCCGATGGGGCTACCTCTTTATTCTTGACGTCCTGGCAATTCAAGATTAACCACTGTGGCATGGATCCGTTTTCCTGCTTCTTGCTGGTACTCTGTGGGTCTTTTCAAACTGGTGATTTATGGCCTCGGTGCTGAAAATGTTTCTTGTATTAGTTTATTGATTATGCCCTCTTCTCCATTTTCTCTGGTCTTTCCCATTGGCACTTCTATAGTATGATATTTGACCCTTTTATTTTCCATGTTTTTGTTTCTATTTTTGGGGAGATTTCCATGAGTTTATATATCATCCCCCTAGTGAATTTGACTATTGTACGTTAAATTTCCAAGAGCTATTTCTTGTTCCTTGAGTGTTGTTATGCACACATATATGTATTATCATATGTATTATAATATATAATTCTTTTTTTAATGGATCTTGGTCTTTCTGATAATCATTGCAATTTTGTTTGTTTTCCTTGGCCCCTTACATTATCCTTATTTTCTGAACTTTTTTTTTTCTGTTTATTTTTGTTGGCTTATTTTGATCTCATCTTTAATGTTAAGAAAAATACATAAGCTACAAAAGCAAGATATGAACAAGGCTCCCTTTAGAAATAAAATCTAATCAAAATTTATAGCCTTCCTTCTTTAAGAAATTAAGCCTTTTTTTTTCCCCCAGTAAAATGCTTTTCTAGGTAAACGCACTGGTATAAATTTTAAAATCTCAAATTGGATTGCATTTTATTATACACTGTATGTTCTGTTCTTAAGAACTCCTGACACCCAAGGAATAAGAAGTAAGAAACTTCATTTGCATGAAAACTGTTTTTTAATAAAAGAAATGCATAGTAAACACTTGAATTAGTTACCAAATTTATGAAACCTTATTTAGATCATTAATCATAAATCTACATCTGTGTGAATAATATTAATGATTCGAAGTTGAGTAAGCCTTTTTTCATAAAAATCACGGTTTTCAGAACTCAGTGCAAAACTCCAAGCAATTAAGAATAATTCTGCTTGTTCTTACTGCTGCAGCAATGGTGGTGGTTTTAAATAGTGTTTTCTGAGCATGCTCCCTGAGACCCGAACACGAGGCAGAGTTTGAGTTTGTTCGTTTACTGTTGATCTTCCCCCATTCTGGTGACTCTGGGCTGCCCATGGATGGTTGAGTAGGGCCTCCCTGTGCATGGGGACAGGGCGTGGGGCCTGCCAGGCTTCTCTACAGAGTGACCAGGACTCTGCCTGTGTCGTTGAGAGGCCCCACATTTCAGTAGCTGCAGAAGCCTTTTCTCTTGGGCTGGTCAGTTTTTCTGGAGAAGAATCTTCCCATCTCCCACCTGGACGGGAGCAGCCGGGCTGCTTGGAACAGAGGGGAGGAGGACGCTGGGGCTCCGGGCGCGGGCTGGGTGGGACTTGCACTCACGGCCTCCATCTCAGTGTGTGACTTCCTCCCCGCCCCCCACCCTCGTCCTCTGGGCCTGGTGACCTGGACCCCTGGTCTGTCGGGTCTGTTTCTGGAAGGTATACACTCCCTGTCTCCTGAGAAGGTGGGGTAGCTCCGACTGTCCCTGCATTCTCTGTCCCATCTCTTCCCCCACCTTCTGAGGAAGCCGGCACCTTCTGCAGCCTCCTCGGCCCTGAAAGGCCAGTTCTGTTGACCTCACTCCGTTGACATCTCTTGTCTTTGTCCTTGTGAGTTTACACCTTTTTTACTTAATAAAACCTCTTAAGTGGAGTTTGGGGAGGGAGGAGAGAGAGACATAGGTTTTCAATCCATCTTGTTTAACCAAGAGTTCCCATTTTTCTCTTGTGACGACCAGAGATGGTACCTGCCAGCAGCCTAGTCAGCTCCTTTCCCAGGGCCTCCCCGACCACTCATTTAGGCACCTACCTGTTTGTTTAACCAGTGTTTTGTAGGGCTCCACCCCTGCCTCACGGCCTGGTGAGCTCTCCTACGGTGTGATAAGGCTTATAAATGACAGATGCAGGACTCAAATCTGGGTGTTTTTAATCAGAGCTCTTCACACGTGAAGAAGCCAAGTGAAAGAATAATATACAGACAGTCCCCAACTCATGATGATTCGAGTTACAATTTTTTGACTTTATGATGGTGTGATGGTGACACACATTCAGTAGAAACGGTACTTCAGAGTTTGGATTCTGGTCTTTACCTGGGCTAGTGACAGACAGTCTGACACTCTGTCACGATGCCAGGCAGAGGCCGCGAGCCACAGCGCCCAGCCACCCACACGATGGCAAGGGTCAGGAACCGACATGCTCAGCGCACCCATTGCGTTAGATGGTTTTGCCTGACTGCAGGCTATCGTAGCTGTTCTGAGCATGTCCGCGGTGGGCTAGGCTAAGCTGTCATGTTTGCTGGGTTAGGTGCATTACATATGTGTTCAACTTAATGATATTTCAACTTAGGATGGGTTTATCGGGACGTAACCCCATCGTAAGTCAGGGAGCGTCTGCACGGCCTTCCAGACTGGTTCCCGGGGGAGAAGGTGAGCGCCCCGCTCTGCAGGGCTGGGGCCGGTGGTGAGCCTGGGGCTCCAGGGTAAGGGAACGGTGGTTACAAGGCCATCCGCCAAGGACGCCCTTCCAGGGCGAGGTCAGTGGGCAGCGCCTGAGATCACTTCTGATTCTCAATTCGTAACGTACTGCAACCCACAGACCCAAACACAGATAATGTGTCCAGGGCCAAGGTTGATAACAGGAGACATTGAAGTGAACCTAGTCCCATAATACTGGACGCGCCCAGTCCCCTAACGCGAAATTGGATCCTCACTGGAGTAGTGTTTCTGAGTTCTTGACAGTGTTTAACTTCAGGATTCAGGAACAAGAAATCAGAGTTCCTGGGAATTCTCAGAAATTCCCCAAATCACATTATTTTTAAAACACTATAATCAATCTTCCTACTCTTTACTCATTATTATGTGTTTAAAATTTCATTGACTGTATAAGAAATATTAAATTTAGTGGTGTTTACAAAGAACCACTGCCCATAGCAAATATACAGGAAAACACCAGCAAACATTGTCAGGTAGTTCTTGGATGATGTAACATTCAAATCTTTCAGCAGAGTGAACAGCACTATGCAGAATCATGTTGAAATTGCCAATTTAGGAACTTATTTTTGCTTTACTTATTATTTCTTGTAATGCTGTAAGATTTGAAAAGGGTACACTAAATGTCTAAACCTGTTAGTATTTGATTTCTTTATGACAATAACTCAGCACCAGGCAGGGCCACAGACACACATTCATAATATTGCAACAGCTATAAGACTGATTATATGGGGACCACATCTCTATGTGTTCCTGTCCCTGTTCTCAAAAATGTCAACCTTAACCTACAACTCAGAGTTGTCAGCACTTTCTGATTTCACCTGATGTCAGTGGGATCCTTCAAGCCAGTCTGGTCTCCAGGTTGATTGTTAGGCTTTGATCTTCAGGAGAATAATACTTGTTTCCTGTTCTCCCGATCGATTTTTCTCAGCATTCAGGATTTAAAAACATACTGATTTCCTAAGAAATGTCCAGAAGAAATCCCTGCATAGAAACACTAGGCTGCAGTTGGTCTTTGTCCGATTTCTCAGGGAAGAATGTCGTTCAACAGAATAGTATCATGAATGAGAACATGCGAGAAGGGAGGGGAGGCAGTGGGTTTGACGCCAGGCTGCTGCCTGTCACAGGCCCTCACGTGCCCACAGCCACTGAGGCACAACGCAGCCTTTATCACTCCCGCAGGGGCCACTTGGGAGCAGCTGGGTCCCCCAGCTCCTTTCTGCTCTTCAAACTCAGCATTCATTGAGCACCAACTGTGTACCAAGAACTATGCCAGGTACAGAAGACATGTAGATAAATAAGACACAGCTTCTGCCCTCAGGAGACTTGGTCTCATCCAGGAAACAACTGGGGGGAGGGGGCGCAGGGAGGTGGCAGTGACCTCGGCCACCAGCTGCCCTAGGCTTTACCCATCTTGTCAACCCAGAGCTTCAATCCCACCTCAAGAGGTAAGAGCCCAGGAGATCCCAAACCTATTTTCCTCAAAAGATATGATTATTCACGTCAGCCCTCTGGTCACAGCTAAAAGTACACTGTTAACACCTGTGTGTGACTTTGTCTCTCTGGGCACCCAAGTGGCAAAAAGGTAAAGAAGTATTAGAAGGATGTGTTTTCCTATGTCTGTGCCTCTAGCTGTCAAAGCA
>CM053517.1:6397949-6416727 GCA_028627145.1 Eidolon dupreanum
GGTAAAGAAGTATTAGAAGGATGTGTTTTCCTATGTCTGTGCCTCTAGCTGTCAAAGCAGTAGAAAGCTTTGGAAGGGCCGAAGTCTGCCGGAGGGAAGGGCAAGGCCTCCGAGAGGCTTGGGGGTGGGGGGAGGTCGGGGGTGGCGCTGAGATTTGCTCTGCCTTCAGCCTGGAGGGGGAAGAAATTCCTCCACCAGAAGCAGCACAGGTTCAGCAGTGAAGAGCAAAGAAGGCAACGCAGTTCCTGGAGGACAGAGGGAGCGAGGGAGGGAGGGAGGGAGGGAGGGAAGGGCGAGGGGTTCCGGGCGAGGGCGGACTTGGCACGGAGCTAAGGAAGCTGGAGCTTCAGGCCCCTCGCTGGCAAGGAGCTCTCCCAGGTCCTTGCGGGGAGGCCCTTAGCGACTGCTTAAAATTAGTAAAAGTTGGAAAGGTGAGATGCATTAACTATAGCCAATTACGACTGTCCCTCGGTCAGTCAGACTGCATGCTGGGTAGTGCTTGCAGTGGCTTGGGACGTTTTTAGGGTCAGGCTAAGGGGGGATTAAGTTGAGAGTGCATTGTCTATGTGATTTGCAGTCACTCCCCAGGATAAATAATTTATAACGCCCTTTCCCCCGTGTGGAATGGCTTCTGGGAACAGCCATACTCTCCGCTCCCCGAAGGTCATGTGAGTGACCTGCGGCTCCTGGCTCGGGGCGCAGGTGGAAAGTGTAAGAAACGAGGCTCAGAAGGCACAGAGTCGGAACGGAGTTCGTGGAAACTTCAGGCACCGCGGATGTGAAAGGCAGGGCTGGTTCCCTTGACGTCGCGTCTCCTGCGTGTCGGGAGCACACACCTCAGCAGCACAGACAGCTCTAAGCTGCAGACCCTTTTTCTCTTTGTTGGGATGCCAGAACGTGCGTTCCTGACGGGCATGACACCCCGTCTTCCTGAACCTGCGTGATTCAGATTTTTCCCTGTTCCGGCAGACCTGCCTGCTCCCCACACCTCGCCCCCCGCCCCTCCCGCCGCAATGTCGATCTAAATGAGTGCTTACTGTTTTGAATCAGTCAGCCTGGAGCCAGGGCATCCGGGCAGGGCCCTGTGGCTGCTCCCAGTAAAACAGTGTGACTGGGAAGTCATCTGCACTTCTTCGCCACCTGGACCAGGGTCCCCCTAGCCCAATGGGCCACACTGCTCACAGCCTTAGGGAAGTTTTTTCACCATTAGCCAGGACTCTGCAGAAAGACTGCGGGGAGAGCTGTGGGGGTCCAGCGGCGCCAACCCAAGCGTGAAAGGACACTGACCCCGTGTGGCCACTTGTGGAGGTGCAGCACCAGGAGAGGAATGAGGGTGTTGGGCACCGGTGTGGTCCCCCAGCCCTTTGACCTCAGCCAAATGACCCCTTCAGACCCTCCCTGATTGGCCCAGCTCTGTCCCTACTCACAGTACAGGGCCTGCTGACCGCTCTGGGGACCTGGCCCCATCAGGCACTCTCAATTCTGTGCTGTTATTGGGCTGTGGCTTTCGGACACTGTGAGTTCACCAGGGGCAGAAGAGGTGGCACAGAGCGAGCGGGCGTGAGCTCACCGAGCAGCAAGGGTTTGAACAGGCTGAGGGGAGGAGAGTTCTGTTTCTCCCTCATCCTCAGGCCCCTAAAGCACAGAGCACAGTGTCCCAAACATGGTATCGCTTAACAGCGTGCCCATTTTTTTTTTAAGCACACGGTTCAGGGGTATTAAGGACACGTTGTTCTGCAACCATCAAAGTCGAGTGGAACTGTTAAAAAAATTCAACCGAGTACGTTTTAAAGATCTTACTGACTTTGATTCGTGAATCAGGCAGCGTCCAACCTAGCAGATAGAAAGGAGCTCCAAGGAGCTCTACAAAGAAAAAGACTTTTATGGGAAGAAGGGAGTGGAGACGAGGAATTTATATTATACTAGGCAACAAAGTGGATTGGTATTGCACAATTACTTTCCTTTGGAGGAAGGCTGGGCTCCGTCACGCAGAGGACCTACTAGTATTGATCCGACGATTCCTGACTGACTGGTTTAAGATTCCATTTCTGGGAGAAGTGAAACCAAGTCTCAGTTTGGTGACTTGGGGCTTAGCATAAGCAACTCTGTTATAGGCCCATTGTCTTGCTTTTAACAGAAGCTTGTGTCTGTTGGCCAAATGAAAGAGGCAGAGTATTTTGTTTTATTCGGAAGGGGGAAGGACTTTCTTTTGTTGTTTCATGCAGTGGGGGCAGGAGACTAAAACTTAGGAGGAGAGAATGGGGCAGTGGATGGTACAGTGAGATCTCTGGGCCCATCCAGTCGGACTGACGGAGTAGGTGACGGCTGGAGGCTGAGGAGCTGTCTTTGTAGGACCGTGGGCTTCGGCACAGCTGACGAACCGTTGTCCACTCCGTTTCCCACCTGATCTGCCCGGAGCCAGGCCGCTTTACCACTCTGAGGCCTCACGGTGGCCAGTAGCAGCAGGGGACAGGAGAGGAGCATCCTCTCAGTTTTCTGGCTTGAATAGTGGGGTGCATGGTGATGGCATTCGGAGGCATGAGAAATACAGAAGGAGGAGTGAGTTTGAGGGAAACATGGTGAGTTCACACATGGAGACTGTTCACTAGAGGATCCCCTTACTGTGTGTGAGAGAGAGGCTTGGGCAAACTGGAAGAGGGGTTCACCCAGTTCCCCTGACAGGAAGCACGCTTCCAGGACTTGGGACCCTAAGAGGCAGGCCCAGAGGATGGAGCTACAGACTGATTCACAAAAGACAGGTGGGTTCAAGACTCAGGAGAGACAGCAGAGCGGACGTAGGTGGCATCACAGCAAGTTCAGACCTCGTAAGGTTGACGATAAGAAAGGCAACATGCTCTTTGACGGCACGTCTTTGACCCACATGGCACAATTTACACACTTACAATCCTGTGTTCAGAAGCTGGCTGCCTTCTACTAAACCATACAATTTTTTGAGGACCGTCTCAGTGTCTTATCCATTTCTGTATGACAATCTCTAGCACAGGATTTAACTCAAAGTAGGTGCTAAGTCAATTTTGCAAAATCAAGGAACAAAACGAATGTGCTTGGGATGGTGTTGATTTTTGCTCTGCCCCTAAGCTAGAGTGATTAATTGAGCTCACTCACATTCCATGTCGTTATCTTCATCTTGATTACTGTGTTTCTATGGCATTTAAGAACCCCCTCATTCTCCCAAACTTCAGGGTAATTGAAGCTTCAGTAATGAAGGAAATTTTCCCTTGATTGTTTTCTGTGGGAAGTCAGCCTCGGCTTCATCTGGTCGTCTCCACGAGCTCTCATTGCTAACGGGACTTTGCACTTTTCCTTCCGCCTGCTAGACCCAGACCTTACAGAGGCAGCCCATCCCCATCTTTCCATTAAGGGGAAGTTTAGTCTCATCTAGACCCTGTCTGGTTAGGCGCCTGTTGTTTGGGTCAGACTATGCGGGGAGACCCTGAGGCTAGGAGGGGGTGTGGGCGTTAGCCGTAAACTTCACCTTGGAGACCTCGCCTGTCTGGAACCTGTCAGATGCGAGGTCTGCCTCACCAGCTCCTCAGTCTCTCTTCCCACCCCCTCCAGACGTCTCTGGTCCAGACTTGCTCCCATTCCCTTCTGGTCTTCTTCTCTGCCTCTCTAGTCGCCAGCCACATTCCTGCCCCTCCATGTCCGGCTCTACGTACTTAAAACTTAATGAGCAGTGACAGGCTGAGGCCCTTTAATTTAAACAACGCTCATTCATTCAGCAAATATTTATCGAGCCCCCAATATGTATCACGCCCTGTTCTAGGCACTGGGAATATAGCTGTAAACAAGATAGACAAAATTCCACTGGGGGAATGCTACAGTGAACATGCCCAGAACTTTCTGAAACCATCTGCACTGACAGGCGCATCCTTACGGGGACTGCTGACTCCAACACCTCTCTCACTGCCCCACGACTCTAAACAGCAGAAGCCTGACCCCCGTGGCTCGCGACAACACTCACCACCACATCAGTGGCTGATACTAAAGAGTGGGCTTTCTGTGCTCCGGGCCCTGAGCAGGTTGTCCACGCGCACCGCTGCCTTCAGGCCGCCTCGGGCACGCTGCCGAGGACCCAGGTGCTACAGCCCCCTCAGGGGTGTCTCCCTGCATCAGGGGAGCAGTCATGGCACTGGACAGCAGCCTGTCTCACTGCCCACCCGCAAAGTCCTCACTCAAAGGGCCTGGCTGGTTGTGGAGAGCAGGCAGCTCTGTGATCCAGGAGGGGAGGCTGGTCCCTTCCAAGACCCCAATCTCCCAGTACTTACCCAAGGGGCTTGAGAAACGCCAGGAGAGGGAAAGGGGCTTCGGGATCTTTGAGGTGGGTGGGCCAGCTGCACAGAACCGCCCGCGCCATGCAGGGTTTCAGAGAGGACAGCTCCCCTCTCCCTCGTTCCCACTCACACCCCAAAAAGCACTTTTTGTCCCTGGGCCAATGTCCATTTTCTCTCTGAGGTGATCATTGCCTAACTTTAGAGTCTTCACATAACCTCCATTCTCCTGCAAAGAAAAGTCAACACAGGTAACCCAATTTTTAAAACAGACAAAAGATTTAAATAGGTGCCTCACAAAAAGACATTCAAATGGCCAATAAATGTATCAAATATGCTCAGCATCATTAGTTATCAGGGAAATGAGAATTAAACCACAGTGAGGTACCATCTCCTTCCACCGGAATGGCTAAAATAAAAAGGTTTGACACTACCAAATGTCGGGACTCAGAATAAACTTCTGCATTGCCGCTGGGGCTGTAAATTCGTCCCCGTTCTGGAAACTTGTTTGGCAGTTTCTGCTAATACTAAACACACCCAGTAATTCCACTCCTGCCCAACAGAAATGAGTGCTTGTGTCCACCCAAAACATACAGAAACGTATAGACCTGAGTATTCAGAGCAGCTTTATTTCTAATAGCCAAAAACTAGATCCACCCCAAACGTCCATCACAGCAGAGTGAATGAATATTTTGAGGCATGTTTATATATTGCGACATTACTCAGCAATACAAAAAGACTGCGATGCTGCAGCATACATCAAGCTGGACGAATGTCACCTAGTGTCGGGTGCAGAGACTGGAGGCAGGTGATTACGTATGTACCGTCTGATCCTATTTCAACGCAGTTCTCAAACAGGCAACACTAATCTGGCGATTAAAGTCAGGATAGCAGTTCCTTTGCAGGGTTGTGAGGTATTTACTGAAAGGAGGCGCTGGAAGTGTTCTGTGTCTTGATCTGAGTGGTAGTTGCATGGGTGTGTGTGTGTGTGTGAGAGAGAGAGAGAGAGATCGTCTACTTTTCCACTTAAGATGGCATGTAATACTTCAGTAAAAATTTAAAAGAAGAAACAAAAAGGAAGGGAAGTAGGAAGGGACAAATGAAAAATCAACAAAACTCTACCCTCTCAAATGCAAAATGGTACAGGCATTCTGGAAAACAGGCAATTTCTTAAAAAGTTGGACTCTCACCTATCCTGTGACCCAGCAATCCACTTTAATGTATTTGCCCTAAAGAAATGAAAACTTATTTCACACAAAAACCTGTATACGGATGTTCACACCAGCATTATTCATAATGGCTCCAAACTGGAAACAACCCAAACATCTTTCGATGGCAAATGGATAAACTGTTGCATCCGTACCATGGAGTACTACTCAGCAACGATAAGGAAGGCACTGTTGATACATGCAACACCACGGATGCATCTCCAATGCAGTATGCTGAGGGAAAACCCAATCTTAAAAGTTCACATACTACATGATGCTATTTACATGATATTCTAGGAAAGACAGAAATACAGGAACAGACAACAGATCAGTAGTTGCCAGAGTTCAGGGAAGGCAGAAAGGTCTGAATACAGAAGGGGCATTATGAGAGAAATGGGTGGGTATGGGAATTGTTCTGTATCTGTGTGAGGTGGTGCTTACAAGAATCTATGTGTGCGTAAAAACGCACAGACTGTCAGTCACTAAAAAAGTGGCTTTTGCTGTGTGGAAATTTATTTTTTTCGATAAAAGCAAAAACAACTAAACCCACAACAAAACTCACCCCCTCCTCGTCAGCCCCTGGCCTTCACTCCTGTCAGCGCAGGTAGGAAGGGCCTATGGTGAAGCCTGCAAGGACCAGGGCAGGGCCTGGCTCAGAGCGGATGCCCAGGAGCTTAATTTCCTGCCCTACCGTTCACATGGCTTTAGAATTATCACTGGCCTGTGAAACGCCATTAGCTCGTCCATCATCCATCCCTGTGTGGTTCTTTGATCTTAGACGTCACCACTCAAACAGCTGAGCCACCCCCACGTCTCCCCAAAGGAGAATTTATTCCCTGAGGCCACGGCCAATACAGAGTCCCTTTGGGGGCACAGAGGAAAACCTGTCGCCCAGTAGATCCGGGGCTCCTCCCGGCTGGTGGGCGGGGCACCGCACGAGCTGTTGGGGACCTGCGCCGGTGGCCGGTCCTTCGCAGTCGGTGGCCTTGGGCATGCAGCGTGCCCACCATCCCCCACGGGGGCGCGTCCTGTCACGCCTCAGTGCGTGGACCTCAAGACCCTACTCCATTGCCACCTCCTCTGTGCTGCCTCCCCTGACCACCGCGTCCCCCTTCCGTCTCCCCAAGAACGTTATTGATCCAGCAGGTAGGGACTGCACACCTGTTTGCTGGAAAAAGGACTGTGAATAGGATGGAGAAGGAGAAAGGACCCCGCCGGGAGGGACCCCGTCCTGACGATAAACACATCCGTGCGCCCGCCTCTTCAGAGAAACTGGGGTGCGGGAACGGTCACGGGGGCAGGGACCTGAAGGACGCCCTTCTCCCTCCGCCGCCGGCACTTTGCATTCTGCGTGGTCTCCTAGGAAGGGCCACCAGACGTGGCAAGTGAAAGTATTGCACGGGACATACTGATACTAAAGATGTGTGCTTCATCTACCTGAAATGCAGTGTTAACTGGCCGCCCTGGATTTCCTCAGGCACCCCTTTCCCCAGGGCCTCCCGCCCTGCGAGTTCAGAGAAAAAGCACTCTGGTGCCCTCGGGGCCCAGGACTGGCTGGCTCGCAGGAGGTCCTTGAGAAACAGTGAAAACCGGGCCCAGTAAGTGGACAAATGAGCTGCACAGTCTCCCCTTTATCCAAGGGGAGCACATTCCAAGACCCCCAGTGGATGCCTAAAACTGCAAATAGCACCAAACCCTATAAATACTAGGTTTGTTCCTACACATTCATACCTGTGTCAAGTTCAGTTTATAAATTAGGCACAATAAGAGATTAATAACAATGATAGAACAATTATAACAGTGTCTTGTGGCATCCCCCACCCTCCCTCCCTCTGACGACTGTGACAGATACGCTGTGACTAGGAGGTGGCCGCGTGTACAGTGTAGATGCACTGGACAAAGCAATGGGTCATGTCCTGGGCAGAACAGAGTGGGGCAAGGTTGCATCACACTACTCAGAACCACGTACGATTTCACACTCATGAATTGTGTATTTCTAGAATTTCCCATTTAATATTTTTGGACGTTTGACCACACACAGGTAACCGAAACCAGGGAAAATGGAGTCGCGGGTGAGGGGAGACAGCTGTATTGCATTTTTATTTGCGTAGCGACGCCCCGTGACATGGTACTCTCCTCCGCAGATGGGACAGTGTTGGATGCCACTCTTGGCGCCTAACTCAGGGCCTGGTTAGGGGCAGCCGGAGGGGTGGCTTGGCTGGAGGGGTGCTTTAGCTGCCTCCTACACTCTCCACCAGTGCCTCCCTTACCTCCCCCCATCAGAATAACATTTTAAATGTGAAATATGTAATATGGAAAACTGACATTTTCTCAACATAAACAAGAGCATCTTTGAAAACTTTATTAGTATGCAGCGTACAGTCTAAGAAGGAACTGCCCCATCAGTCCCCTGGCCTCCCTTGTCCAAAAGAGCTCCCCTAAGCCCTTTTTCTATTGAAATCTTGGCGCTGGAACAAATAGCCGGCGAGTAGGTGTTTGTTATATGAGGCAGCGGCATGAAAAAAAAAGTCTTGTGATTCTGGGTGTCTGTGTGTATCTCCTCATGGGGCTGGGGCCCTGTTCCCAGGGCTGGCACGTGGCCTCAGCTCAGGAAATGAGAATTGAAAGCCGGACTGACTGTCAAGAGTGACAGATCATTCCTGGCCTGAAAGCTTTCACCTCAGGTTGCTGCTGTGAAGGAAGGCTGCTTCAGAAGCAGACCCCATGTTGCCCTCTGGACGTGTCAGCCCGCCCATCCAGGCCCAGCCTAAGCTGCGGGTTTTACCGGACAGCCCAGAAAGGGTGTGGTCTAACCGCCCAGCAAGTTCATGAATAAGCCCAGTCTTCACTCACATTCATGAAAGGAGCACTGTGCCGGGCCACCTCAGCCGCTGTTGGTTTCAGCTCAGAAGGAGAATGTTGTTGCTTGCGCCTCTTTCGAGTTTTAAAAAGGACAAGGAAAGGCACTGTATAGAGTGCTGCTTTTTTTTTTTTTTCTCATTACTCCAAACTGTTGGAAGTTGAAAACCTTGCATTTACTTGTGAATTGCCAGTCTGTGTTTGGAGGAGGGCAAAGATTTGAAGGGTCAAAATTATTGTCATTTTCCTTGTAAGTCTCTCCGGAATTTAGTTTTCCATTGAGCATCCTTTATTTATTTCTGGGTAGCTATGTCTTTATCTGGTGCATTTTATGACTGGAGATGCTGACAGCTGCCCTTCCCCACATCATGAGCTGAAGTCCGATGAGCCAAGATGGTGGCACAGCACTCACCTGAAGTTAGGGCCTAATTTATCCATGGACGACGACCCCGAATGACCGCAGAGACATTGTTGTATGTCATGGTGTCAGAGACTAACTCAAAGACACACAATTATTAGCACACTATTGCATGCAAGGGAAGCGAATAATAGATTTATTTCACGTATTGAAGGCAAAATTAAGAGTTAAATGCAAAATAGAGGAGAAAGAAAAACTGAAGACAAGCTGAGAATAATGAACTTTGCACAGTCTTGCCTCACTGGGTAGCAGAGAAGTCATGTCATGCTGCAAATGGAGAGATTTGCTGGAAATCTAAACTTGCTCAAAGCCCACCCTCCAGGATGCTAGGGAAAACCATTTATGGAGAGATGTCTCACTAGAGGCGCCAGGAGGGATGCTGGGGGAAGCAGCTGGCCTCTGTGCACTACAGGAGTTTGCCTTTTCTTGGGTAAGCTGCTGATCAGCAGGCAGCTAGCGAAGAAGGCAGTCAGGATGTCCTGCCCTTGGCAGCTGGACAGGGCATCAAAGGAGGTAACTCCAGTGGTTTATGGATTCTCCAGAGCCCCTGGGTGTGTACATGTGCTGTGTACGTGACAAGCTGCCTGTTATATGGGTCTGTCCCATGACCCTTATAAAAATTTCTCAGTGGCAAATGAATGTAAACAACCTAAATGTCCAAGAAAGGGAAACCTAAATTAATTACAGCGTAGGATACCAAAGATCATTTTAAATGTTGTAGTAGTTTAAGGAAGTGTTTTGGTAAAAGAATATGTAATAATGTAGGCAATTGTTTACAAAGTTATTAACTGCTAAAAGTAAAAAGTAGATTTTAAAATAATATATACAGGAAGTTCTGGGTAAAGATGGCAAAATAAACACATGCGTATGCTTTTTTGGTTCCTCCCCATACCCTACTAAAACAAAAATAAAAGGATCGTTTCCCTAACTAAGCTCTTTATTAGAATCTTAGCAATTATATTAATATAAGTCCTCCTTAGAGGATAACAAGTAAATGAAAATTTGCTTTAAAGTGAGACTAAAGAAACATAAACCTAGGCCTGTAATTGGAGCCTCAAATGGTTATTTTTTAAAGGCATGCATCTTCAAAGACAGGGAGGAAGAAAGGGTACAAAAAGGACAAAACATGGAAGGACATGGATGAATGTGATCCACACAGGAGAGTCCATCCAAGGAGATTTCCAACACGATGTGGAGGCGAACCAGGCATAAAGGGCGAAAAAGTCTGTGGGAGCAAGTCAGAAAGCTTGAGGGAAGATTTCTTACAGAAGGCGAAATTATTAAAATAATGTTTCAATTTGTAGAGAGGAGATGGAGTCAACTGGCAGAGCTTTTTGGATTGATATAATAATAAAACTGAATGTATGAAAAAAAAATCATTCAAAACAATAACAAAAAAGAAAAGGTAATCCGAAAAGGACTATATCCATTAGGGTCTGAGCAGAAAATAGTAACTAGACAGTAATTTGAACAAAGAAAGTTTAAAAGAATTATTAACTATAACAGTGGATTGGAATAAAGGGCATAGGCTTGTAAAAAGTGAACAGAACTCTCTAGAATATAAGAATAGATACAAGGGCCAGCCACCTCCTGCTCCAGCAGAGACAGAGTGACAAGGGAGGTCCTCCCCTCCCAGAGCTGAGATCCAGACTGCAAGAGAGGGCACAGTCTTGCCTCACTGAGTAGCAGAGAAGTCATGTCGTGCTGCAGATGGAGAGACTTGCTGGAAATCTAAACTTGCTCAAAGCCCACCCTCTAGGATGCTAGGGAAAGCCATTTATGGAGAGATGTCTCACTAGAGGCGCCAGGAGGGATGCTGGGGGAAGCAGCTGGCCTCTGTGCACTTCAGGACCCTGGCCATCTGACAGGCACACCAGAACCAACAAGGAAAGAAAGACCCTTCCTCCTGACAGTGCCTCTCCAGAGCCCTCCACTGGCAAAGCTTAATGTGGTGCCACCCAGCAAAGGAAAAAAATCCAGAAGGTCCAACATGATTTTCACAGAGCTAGCAATGAGGGTGGATTGGAGCTGAGAGGTCATAAGTTGATAACTGGCACAAAGATCTTAAGATTATCGTGAGAATAAAATGAGATAATATATATGATGTCCCCAGCACAGGGCTTGGCTAACAAGATGAGTTCTCAGTTCATGGTAGTTACTCTCCTGGGTGATTGATTGGCTGTTAGCAAAGAAGCCTTTCAGTGTGTTCTCTGGCAGCTAAATGGGTTATAGAAGAAAATAATGTCAGTTGTTTTTAGATAATCCAGAAGACCCCAGGAGTTCAACTGTGAGGTATACATGGCAGTTAATACTGTGGATGGTATGAAGAAAGTACTGCAGTAGGGAGAGACTCAGATGAGAAAATCCAGTAGCAAAGTATTGCGACAGTCTAGGAAATAAATGAGGAAGGCCTAGATGGGCGGTGGCAGTGGTGATGAGGACGGGGGAAACTATGTGTGTCCCTGAGGAGACACTAAGGCTCTGCACCAACTGGCCTCCGCCGCGGCGGTAGACGACCTCTAGGTCAGAAAGTGGTTGGCCTTTAAAGGAAAGATGTATTTCGGAGCAAAGCACCCTGATCTCCCCTTGGACGGTGTCTTTGTTGGGAGCTCTGGGCTGCATGCAACAGACTCTAGCCATTGCTTAAACACTGACACAAGTTGGAAGTAGGCAGTTCCAGGTGTGGTTAATTCAATGGCTCAGAAAGGGTCTCGGTGGCAAGAATTGGAGCCACTGCCATTCATCAGCTGCTGGTGTGAGTGTAAAGCGGTACCACTCCTTTTGAAAACTGGCACTATCTACTAATGCTGACGTAAGCATATCCAAGGACGCAGAAGCTCCACTCCCAGCTAAACCCAAACATTCTTCATGGCCCAGGAATGCTCATGGCAGCACTATTTGTAACAGACAAAATATGGAAACTACTCATGTGTCCATCAAGAATAAAAATCAGTAAACAGATTGTAACATACTCTCCCAATGCAGTTCTATTCGGTCATGAGAATGATCTGTAACTACACATGATGTGGATGACTCTCACACACTTAATGTTAAAGACGCCAGACACAGAAGCGTACTGGGCCTTTGGAAAATGATTTATTGGGCAGGGTCCAGTCAGGTCCCATCTATATAAGGTCTAAAAGCAGACAAACTTGTCTATGATGTTAGGCGTTGCGACAGTGTTCACCCTTGGGGCCAGGGAGTGAATAACAGATGCTAGTTACACGGGTGTGTTCAATTTGTGAAATTTCATGGTGCTGTATGCTTGTAATTTTCTATGTGTTATACTTCAGGCATTTAAAAATGCCAAAAAAAAAAAAAAAGTGCTTGGTCCTTTCTGCCTTCTTTGGGGGACTGGCCTTGTTTTCAGGCTCCCACCCTCATGGTTGTAAAGTTGCTGCCAAGTCACAAACATAAGCTCCTTGCAGCTGCATCCAAAGGCAGGAAGTTGGGCATTTTTCATTTGTCATTCTCCTTTTAGTAAAGAGGACAGCCTTTTCTAGAAACCCTCCAGGGGATTTCTCCTCTGGGTCCCATCAGTTGTGGTTGGGCACTTTCCCACCTTCTAGCAGGATGAGAGGCTGGAAAAACAAGTTCTGGCAGGTTCCGCCCCTGCCAGAGGCGGAGGCTGACCGGGGAAGGGGGAGAGAGCCGGTGCAGGTGGGACGCCAGGCTGCACGTAAGTGGAAGAACTGATCACTCGCCAGGCCCAGAGACACACAGCTCCTCTCTGATGGGACGATTAGGGAAGTGAGAAGGTGGCCTTGTGGGTATCAGGTGGCATGACTGGACTTGGAATCCAATCTCTAGTTCTGATTCTACTCTAACTAGTTGTGTTTCTCTGGGCAGGTTACGTCAACTCAACCTGTTTCTTCATCAGCAACATGAAGAGACTGGACCAAATCCAAGGTTAGTACCTCATTGCTTGAGACTTCATTACTTTGAGGTCCTTGAAAGGAGAACATGGAACTGCTTTTGTTAGTGTTTTTGAGGTTGATTTGCTTCCTTCTGTAAGGACTTTTTAAAAGCAACATTCTCGTAAAAACTCTCCATCTTCCTGACAATGACCCTTCCCTCTCCCCCGCCCCCACTTCTCTCTCTCACTTGCTCCCTGTTAGACCTAACCAGGGAATAATCCATCCTCCACTACCCCCCACAACACACCCAGTGAGTACCGAGTAGGTACTAGAAAGGGCCACCAGAATCAAATGTTTTTTATGTAACTAGTACTTTCCTTGAACTTAGAGACGGAGTTGCCTGAGAATAACTTACCTACTACTGACTGACTTCACTAAACAGGTATGCAAGCATCACAGTTAATGATGATGCGAGTTTAGTTCAGCCACCTACGCATCCTTATTCAGTGCTCCTAGCAGGGCACAAAGGGACACGTGTGCTCCTTCACTCACTAATCTCCCATCACCCTCTCCCAGGCGCCACACACCTTGAAACATCGTGAGCTCTTATACAGCCCCCGTTAGCTCTCAATGTAGAATTCACTTCATTCATTTCAGTAAGACCCGTCATTGTGGGTGCATTTTCTCAGAAGAAGGGGGCGGGGTGTGCGCGTTTCGTGTGCGTGCATGAAGGCATCTTGAGACGATACTCTTTATACCTTGGGGATTGCTGGACTGTTATTTGAGTCCTGAGGCTTGACAAATTGTCAGAGTCTTGGAAATTCCAAAACAGTTTAAAGAAAATGTTTACATTGATGAAGGGAACAAGAAAGAAGCCTCCAGGGCCCCTGGTTTTCAATCTCCATGGGACCTGTTCTCCTAAAACTCTGTCAAGCACTGAGTGTCAACCATGGGCTACATGCAGAGTTAATGCTACAGCAGATGCAAATGGGAATAAAACACTGTCCTCTGCTTCAAAGGACTCACACTGCAGGGGAAGGGGCAGACACACCCCAAAGATGTCAGGAGGAACCATTGCGCAAGAAAGCCAAATATTGAGTCTGGAAGCCCAGGGAAACAGCCAGTTAGGGGAGCGAAGGCTTCATGAGCAGTGGCATTTGAGAGAGAAGTAACATTTTCCCAGGTAGAGTTGGGGGCGGGGTGAGGTGGGCTTTGAAGAGGAAGACTCTGTCCCAACTGTGGGGACAGGGAAAGGGGATGGCTTCAGAGAGCACTACTAGCCCTTTAGGAAGGAGGGTAAGGAATTTGCAGAAAATGGGCCGGGAAAGGCAGACTGGGATCGGAAATGTTGAGCAGCAAAATTGTCATTGAATTCTGCGGGCTGCGGACAAGCCCCTGGAGGGTGCTGGGCCGATATTCCTCTGCCAAGGAGGTGTGTGCGCCACCCTCAGCTGGTGACAGCCACGATTCTGCTCTGATTTCAATTCAGTGCACTTTAACACATCAGTGCAGAGAAGGTACCCTGCGTGAAGCAGACACTCCACAGGTGAAAATAAAGATGAAGTAGAGTTAGACGGTTTCTTTAAAAGCCTTGCAGTTTGGGGACAGGAAAGGAAGAGGCAGAGGAGGAGATCAGATGAGGATACCTAGAACCGCAGTCCATCACGTGAGTTGTGAAAGAAGCATCATGCAAGATTTGGCAAAGTGCTCAGGCTTTCGTAATGGGGGCTCTGCCTGACTTTCCGTTCTGTTTCTCAGTACTAGACTGTAAGCTTCTCCAGGACAAGGACCAGGCCTCCCTGGTCTTTGCATGGCCTGGGTCTAGCTCAGTCTGGCACTTGGCAGATATTCACTGAAGGAGGGACAAGAGGGAGAGAGAAACAAACAACTCTCCCATCATGTGTCATCTGCTAAGGATGTCTATGTTCACATCGCACTGCCTGACTTTGGTTCATATTGCCCCTCTCGTCTCCCACCCATACTTTGCTCACCTCAGTCCTGCCTCCCTGGCAGCACCAGCCCACGCTATCTTCCTGGACCCGGATTCTTTCAATGATCACAAAGTCTGTGCTGCATAATTTAAGCCCCCGTATTCCTTGCAGCTGCTTCCTATATGCTAGTCATGTAAACTCTTTGAAGGCACAGTCCCCATCTTAAATGACTGCACCCCCCACAACATCTAGACTATACTGACTGTTGATTGGTTGGGAAATAAGGCCCATCACAGGAGGAGAGGGCAGAAACTGACACCCTGGAGTGTCGGACACTGTGCTGGTGCTATGCGTACATTCACAAAGAGCCTGGCTAATGTGGCCTAGTGAAGAGAAAATGGGGGCAGGGAGCAGAACAATTTTGCTGTCTGAAAGCCTTTGACTCAGAGGCCCTGAACTCTGAGGTCAGAAGAGGAGAAAGTGTGTCTGTCCTGAAGCTTGTGGGGTGGCTGGAAAGATGTGATGGATGTGAAATTAAGCACTGGGGAGGAGTACCTAGAGAACCTGTGAACCCTTCTCTCTTATGTCCTTAAAGACAAGAGTGGAGGGTCACGAGGAAACCAAGGCTGCAGGATGGGCTGGCCTCCTGAGCAGTAACAGTTGGACATTCCACCCTTGCGGTTCTTTCAGAGTTACAGGTGAGAAAGGAGTGTCCTTTGGGGTAAAGCGTCTTAGAGGAACTGTTGCTTTGCACTTTTGCTTTATGATCTGATGTAGTGAACAAAGTTCAGGGAGAATTGCTGACTACAGGCAGACCAGTGTTCCTGTGTAGAGAAATAAGGTAGATTCTCATGACCATCCCACTCATTTTCCCAAGAATTATGTATTCCATGGTCAGAAAATGACTCTCAAACCTTTTCAAACCTTTTGGTAAAAGGCTGATACAACTCTTGTATTTGACCCTGTAACTCGCAGTGATTAATATTTTCTGCAAAGGGTCTGCCTCTCTAACTGGATTATCTGGGGCCAGTGTCAAACTCAATTATTTCTCTAAGATCTTCTCATAGTAAGTGCTCAATAAATTCACACACGAATAACTAACATCATTCAATAATTTGCAAGTCCTTTCCCCACACATTTCCTAATTTAAGTCCTCCCAACAACCCTGTGAATTAGGTCCTATGATTAACTACCATTTTCCAGATAAAGAAATTGATACTGTGAGTGATTAAGTGGCACACCCAGTATCACAGCCAGTAGAGAGTTCTTTCCATCCTAAATGAACTGTGTAGGCTGAAAAAAGCATCAACTCCGTTTTTCCCCCATCACAAATCTTAACCCATGGAGCAATGTGCATTATAATATTTCAGGGACAGGTACACTAAGTCCATACTTAATTTAGGGTGAATAAATGAATGGAGGTATTATACAGCAGATGTTCTGTATGGAGTCAGGGGAAAGGAAACAACCATTTATAGGGAGTCAACTGAGTGGCATTGGAGACCCAAACATGACTGCCCTGTCCTTATGGGGCTTACAGTCCATTGCAAGAGAAAGACGTTAAACAAGTAATATTACAGTAAGCTGATCATAGTTTTGTTACATGCAAGTAAATGTAGCAGGGGGTTTACTCTGGTCTGAAGGAAGAGCGATTTGGTCTCCCTGTAGGAAGGCTGGCCTCTTTTGGGCAAGGGGATTCATTTAAACAGGCAGAAACAGAAGTCGAGGCAAATTAAAGGGCAAAAGGAGGAGGTAATTTGCATCTCACAAACAGAACTTGATCTGAGGAACCCCAGCTCTCCAGTCCTGCTACCTGTCTCGCCTACCTGCTTAGGGAAACCAGGAGAGGAAAAGCGAAGGCCACAGAGAAGTGAGGTCCATCTCGGTGTGCGGGCGGGGCGGCGCCGGGGGAGTTAAGCGGGGCCGCCAGGGACCGTGAGGGTTAAGGGGGAAGGTCCGAAGCGGAGCCGGCAGGCCCGCCCACCGGGGGCGGGGCCGGGGCGGGGCCTCACCGAAGGAGCCCTCGGATTGGTCGCGGGGAAGGCGTTACGCCAGGACGGTACCAACAGTCGCGGGCCGCGGAGGCGGGGGTGGGTGTGGGACGGCCGGCCCTGCGCGGGGAGAGGCGGCCGCGGAATGGCCGGGCGGGGGGTGGGCGGGAGCCGCAGCGGCGGCGGCTGGGGGTGGTGAGCGCGGCGGGGGCGGCCGGGCCGCACCGCACCGCGCGGGCGACCATGGAGCGAGCCTAGGGCCCGGCAGGTGAGCGGCGTGGGGGCGGGGGAGGGCGCGCGACCCCCGCCCCCGGCGCGGCGGGCGGGAAAGTGCGGGCGGTGCGCGGCGTCTCCCCGAGGGGCCGGGCGCCGGCGCCCCGAGCCGTCCCGCGCGGCCGCGGGCGGGTCCCGGACGGGGAGCGCCCGAGCCGCGCGCGCCTCCTCGCCGGCTCCTGCGCGAGGTTGCGGCTGAAGGGACGCGGCCTCCGCGGGCGCCCGCCTGAGGCGGGGGCCTTACCTGGGGACGCCTCGGGTCGTCGGGGGCCCTTCCAGTGCCCGACCCGGACGCGGTCCCGAGGCGACTGGCCGCGATACCGCCCTCGCGTCCTGCCGGCCGCCCGCTGCGGCGGCCCGGGGCGGGTCACGGGCCCGCGGGCCCGCCTCGTGGCCGAGAGGCACGAGTGACCTGCAGGCCCCAGGCGGGAGGCGGCATAACCGTGCCCAGGGGTCCGCGGTCTCGGGGTCGTGCAGCCCGCGCTCGCAATTGGGCGCGATTTAAGGAAATGATACGGTCGTCTGAAGTGGGCTGCGCTTGAGGTTCCATTTCCGGGTGTGATGGCCCTGCGATTAGGAAAACCGAAACGTTGCCATTAGTGACGACTGTGAGCAGTTGTCAAGCTGCGTCCTTGATTGCGGGATCTGATAAGTTTCATTCTAATCAGGTTTCTGTTACCTGCAAATCTCCTGGTAGGAAGAGAAGGGGTAGAAGGAAGTTGGAGGGAAAGTGGGGGGAACCAGGGCATCATAGGTCGTTATGGAACTATTAGTCCTTTAAATGGCCATGCCATCATTTGGATGGCTGAGGAGTTTGTAATTTGGGAAAATGAAAGACGCTTGATACTGCTGCTTGAATCTAGGGCCAGGTATCAGTATCCTCTCCACCCAGCCAGTTTCTGGAGGTTAGATTTCTCACCTTGAAAAGAAGGAATAGGAATGTGGAATCTTCCAGCTTTGAACTTGTAGGACTTTATAAATATGTAATCTAGTCATTAAGATTGCTGTTTACTAATTATTCCTGTTTTCCTTGTGTTGTAAATGAATGTATAACTTTCAGTGGGATTGATTTTTTTTTTAATTGGGTTCAAGACCAATGTGCTGATGTGTTACAAACATTCCTTCAGTTTATGCAGGACCTTTGAGCTAAGTCTTAGAGCGCTTCCACATGTATTATCATCAAGACATGTCTTTGAGAAACTGAAGTACAGGTGGTAAAGATGACAAATTATTTGCCTACACTCAGGCAGTCTAAGGTAGATTTAAAATTAAACTGTGTTAAACTAATAACTTCAGATATTTGTGAAGATGTCATACTTTGGTCCCTAGAACCATGCAAGGAATCAGCCAGCAGGCGGGCCTTCCACATTTGCAAGTGCTTATCAAAGAATGAGAAAACACAAGTAATTCATAATCTCATCCTCACAGTAAAGTGCAGTGATAGAAAGGGATAGAGGTAAAAGCTGATCAAGAAATCTTGGAATTCACAGCTTTCTTTCAATGTGACGGGTGAAAATGTGACACTGATTTGTTCTGTTTTTCTGGAACCCCGAGGAAGGTAGCTATGATTTGAAAACACATGCCCCGCTTTCCTTTCTGGGTACTTTGAATTAGGGAACAAACAAACAAATCACTGTTTACTGTTTCTATCACCTAATCCTTTATGTCATAGAATTATTTAATGTTGAATTGATAATTCTTGACTGTTATTGTGTTCTCTTGGTTTTTATTTTTAGACTCCAACTCTTTCACACAACCTTAAAGCTTCTGCCTTTTATCTTTTCTGAATTTTGAGTCTCTAAATCAAATTTTCTTTCCTTTATTTACAGGTCAGCTTCAGCTTCCTACACTTTGTGTGACCATCATTTCAATGGTGTAAACCCTGAAGCCAGATACTTCAGCTCTTGAATTGATAACTTTTTAAAAGAGTAACACAGTGGTTGTCTCTC
>CM053517.1:6417227-6469031 GCA_028627145.1 Eidolon dupreanum
TAGAACAAATTACTGTATAAGCTAAAGATTTTTTTCTTTTCATTTTTCAAGGAAGAGAGTTGCCCTAAATCAAGGTTTAAATGGGACAGATTGCAAGAATTTAATTTTTTTCAGAGAGAATAAACACTATTGCTTGTTTCATTTTTACTTTCATACCCGAGAAGAAAGGTTATCTTAATGCTTCACTAATGCCTCGTGATTGTCTTAAGTCAGCTTCCTTCACAGGGAACTGTTGGAGAATTTTACCTAAGGGATTCTGGGTTTACAGATAAGAATAAATGTTGAAGTGGGAGAGAAAACAGGAAAATCTAACATTCAGACCAGTTTGGACTAAGTGGGAATTAGATTTTCTATACTTGTAACTTTTAAGGCTTACTTTAAGAGCTTAAGGACATGCGAAGCTGTCATCTTTAAAACACAGCTAATTTTCCAAACTGAAGAATATTGTAAAAGGCACTCTTTAAACCTTTTTCGTGAAATAGAATAAGTTTATGCTTCCTATCAGTTTCACTTTCATTGAATGGGGTAGAATTGAACTTTGTAGAGGAAACAGGTTGGTCAAATTAGTGATATAACCGCCCAGTCTTCTGC
Source organism: Eidolon dupreanum (assembly GCA_028627145.1). NCBI lineage: Eukaryota > Metazoa > Chordata > Mammalia > Chiroptera > Pteropodidae > Eidolon > Eidolon dupreanum. The sequence continues at coordinate 6,417,819 of CM053517.1, forward strand.
TCTCCATGGTATCCACTCTGAAGATACCTACCTACTTGCTTACAGTCTTAGCTGCTTCTCAAATTTAGGAAAGGATTTGGTTCACGGTTATAAGACTCCTTGAATTCTTGGTAATGCAGCAAGTGTATTTGGCCCCTGACTCTGTAACCCAGAAGACTGTTAACCAGTGAGGGTTATTTTCTGTGTCATTTCTTTCTCTTCTCAGAAAGTCAACTTTGGGGTTTGATATGTCAATAATGACTTAACAAATGATCAGTATGGGTTGTCCAGGCACTAATTTTAGCATAGGACATGAGATAATGTCATTCATTTTTTAACGGCTCTGTGAGTTAGATAGTAGTGTTCTGAGGCCCAGAAAGGTTAGACATTGAATCACTTTCTCAAATCCCACAGAAGATGATAGAGCAGGCATTCAGGCCCAGGCATTCAGAATCCAGAGCACACACTCTCAACCCCTCTGCTACAGAAGAGTTTATATTTAAAACAAGGTGAATTAAGAAGCCATTTCTTAAGTGGAGAATTAGCAGGGAAGGGAAAATTATATGTAGACTGATTAATGTCATTATTTGGTTTTTGTTTTAGTCGAAGACTCCCATTTGAAGATGAAAAAGAAGTATAATATGCTGTTTGGTGGGCTGGTTTTCTGGGGATGCTCAGAGTTTATTCAGGTAATAAACACTTGATGCCTTTTGGTATTGGAGGTTTTGACTTCCCGGATCTAAGTACACAATGATAAGTGGAAAGATTTCTGAATGCTCTTGATTTTACTTATAATGCACTACCGATCAGGAGAGACTGCATTTATTTCTAGGGGCAGCTAATAATAATGTAGCACAATGCTCTAATGTCACTGCCAATTAAAACAAAAGAGGGCAGAATATCAGTCGTAGTTCAAGGTGAAAGTGTGTGTTTCTCATTTGTTTTTAAAGGATTGTGATTTTGCTTTTATTCGTGCTTTGGTTGAAGTATAAATGTCAGGCTTTATAAAGTGGGTGTGTGTAGTTGTGTGAGTGTGTTAGGTTAGCCTTGATTGCTCTAAAGTATATAAATGGATTTTAGTAAATGATCCAGTGGAGGCTCTATTTTTTTGTGTTACCTTTAAGAGGCCTTAATTATGTGTCTTCCTAAACAAATCTGCTATTCCTAGAGAAATGGCATGTAACTTTCATAGTTTGTAGCTTTGTAGAAGGCATTAGTAATCACTTATAAACATATTCATATTTAATGGTGAATTTAATGCTTCCTCCTTCCTGAGAGAATTGTTTTTAGTCACAAAATCTATTTACCAATGTCTTCTGCTCTGGTATTTTTAAAGTCCCCCAAATAATTGATATGGGCAGAATAGATGTGAGAATGTTGGACTTTATAAACTACCCTAAATTTAGTGGCTTGAGATAATGATTTATTTCTTATAATTATGTAGGTCAACTGGGCTCGGTGGGTTCTTCTGCCCACATAGGGTCACATGTGCAGCTGTATTCAGCTGGGACCTCACCTGGAACTGGAACACCCCTGATGGCTGCACTTCGGGTCTGGCACCTCAGCTGGTTGGCCAGAACAGCTAGGGCCTAGCCTAGCCCAGCCCCCGACAGCGTACAGGCCTCTCATGATTCAGTAGTCTCACCTGAGCTGCTACATCCTAGTGGCTTGTTCCCATGTGGAAGCTGCCAGGTCTCAAGGCCAAAGCCCAGAACTGGCACATAGTCACTTCCACAGCAGCATTCTTTTAATCAAAGCAAGTTACAAAACCAGTCCAGATTCAGGGGGAGGAAAAGCAGATTCCACCTCTGGATGGGAGGGATTGTCGGCATCTGTCTTTGTAGACAGTCAACCAAAAACTTATGATTAAATTCAGGTCTTACCTTTTCTTATACTCTCCATACCTTCAGAGGTTTGCTGAAAACAACAACCAAAGAAGTTTATAAAAGGATCCTTGTAATTCCTACTCAGGATCAAGGGCAGGGAGTTTGCATAAGTATGATAACATATTAGTTATATAATAAATTCTTCCTCCTTTACCACAAATCTCCTTTGTTGATCGCCCCTTGGATGAAATGCTCATGCTGATTCTTTTCCTTGTGGTACCTTAACCCTCACAAGGCACGTTACATTCCGTTTATGTGGTAAAAACGTGATTTGACTATTGAACTGGAAACATACAAAAGGGTTATTACTGATGCTTTCATTTTAATTGCTGTGAGCAAAGGTTAAATTTCTCTATGACTTTAGGAAAAGTAGGGCGAGGTTGTCATTTGATCAGAGATTGAAGGGGGACTGCTATTAATGAGACTTGGAACCTCACTGGTCTCTGTAGCTTGTGGGAGCCCCTAGTTAGGTCGTGAGTGTTGGGGCCAGTTCTCACATTCCTTGGTAGCCACATACAGTGAACTTTATCACATGACTTATGACCTCTGCACCGACGTGTTTTTCTGTGTACTTCCAGACATAAGCCAGATTCTTGAACAGAGGACTTTATACTGGGATCTCACCTTTTTCTATGCAACCTTTATCTCTTCTCTAAAAACAACTACATAGTCCTAAGATTGTCCTTATAAAACATATATCAAACGTGTAGGATGGGGTGTGTATGAGTGTGTAGAACGAAAGTAAATGGAGCCTCCGCAGCAAGCCTTGTTTAGCTTCTGGAGCTGAAAGTGAAACTAGGGTCAGCAGTAAATCCCTCGTAAAAGTCTACCTTCTAGAACGCCAGTGTGGGAGTGGATACCAGGTTTAGTGTGCAGACGACCATTTGCACTGCCTCTTTTATATTTTACATTTTTTGAGTTTTGTTATTACGTTGAGTTATTTGTTCTTTGAAGTAGGCTCTGTTCCACATAACAGAAACATTAAAATAAATGACCATTATGTAAGACAGTGTTGCACTGCTGGAGGCATTTACAGGAGGAGGCGAGGGCATGAAATAGAGCAGGCAGAGTCTCCTGGGAATGCAAGTGAAGTTTTCATGAATAATTAGGAATATACCCAGTGACACTGCTTTAATTTCCTTACTATCTGAGAAACCCAGTTTTCAGAGTGTACAGTATGCTGCTGTCTCAAGTAAGAAAAGATAATATAGCATGGAAACCCCGTTTTGGGTAGCCTCTCCTCTCAAGGATACAAGATTGAAGTACACCATCATTAGAGGATGGAACTGTTCCACATCGTGCATCTCATACATTCTTCTAGAATAGGAGTCTTACAGACTGTTAGACTTTTTGTAGAAATTCCACTTTAAAGTCTGCATTGTCGATTAAATATCTTGTGCTTACCCTGCGGGCTGAAGGAATAGCAGCTTTACAGGTGAAAGAAAACCTCTTTCTGAACTGTCAGCATCAGTAGTCTTGGTAAAGTAGATTGCCAAAAAATGGGAGGATGGCTGATTAAGGATGGCCAACACTGAGGTGCCAGTTGATAGACATTTCATACTAAGTACCGAAGGAGATCAACACCAGAGTCTTAAGATATTTGCACAGCTTCATTTGTAGTAGTTTGTGGTTCAGGTGAATGAGGCATCTCCCCTTACTATGCTACGTACCATATGGAATGCGAAGATAGTCATGATCACTAAGGAGCCAAGATTCTGAGGGGAATTAGGAACTATATACAAGAAGATATGGACAAGGCAAAATGGAGTTAAGTACTGGTGTAAAGGAGAGCGAAGTTAGCATAGAGTACGAGGAGATGGCTTTGGAGATGGCCCTTGAAAGATACGATCAGACTTTAAACAGAAGATGGGAAGAAAAGGTAAGAGCAGGAGGGATTTTGAAGGTGTTCCATTGTGAGAAATGACAAGGGCAAAGGTCAGCCACACATGGGATGCTGGGGACCACAGCATGTTCATGGTCTGTGTTGAAACAGGAGAGAGTGATACCTAGCTGAGTAGATTGGCCGAAGCCATTTGTGGTGGGGCTTTAATGCGTGGTAAGGAATTTGTAGAAATCAAAAGTGGTGTGGGATTAGAAAACTGAATTCTGCCTTGTCTAGTCTGGATTGGAGAACCTGGCGGCTTGGGAGGCAGGTCTCAGCAATCCAGGGAAAGGTGGTGAGCACTAAATTAAGTTGGTGACTGGGAATGAAGGGCAGTGTGGAAAACAGTGCCTCACTGTGATCTTGTTCTACCTGGATGTGGTGACTGATCACAAACATGAAAACTGGTTTAGTTTCTTCCTTAACCCTGCCCTTGCTACTTATCTGCAGAGGTAAATAATGAAATAATCGAACAGTTGAACTCTTCCATTCACTCAGTATAAATTTCTATCCTAGTTGAGTGGATGAATTGTTTGCAGCCCTGAATTGATATCAGAATGTGTTCTTCTGAGGCCTGTTCAAAAGGTAATGGGATTTCAAAACTTAAAAGCACACAAACTCAAATTGCAGAATTGGACAGTTTGTTTTGTCTGAATTTGGGGGCTGCTAGAATTTCCTATGGCAGTGGTAATTTAAAATAAGACAAAACAAAACAGTATCCCTAACCTCTATTCTAAATGTTTAGATATGATTATATAGCACGAGGGAAGGATTTCTAATCTAAAATGAGCAGCATCATTAGAAGTTTACGGGTTAACCAGACTTCAGTCCTGAAGAATGTCTTGTAGGAAGTGAATGGTGTTTGGCTGACTCCCTTTGTGCCAGAGTTGTACCAGGACTGTAGGTAGTTGCAGGTGGAGGTGCTGAGGAAGCCATTGCTGACAGAAATGTCCATGTTACTCTTTATCACTGCAGCCTGAGATATGTACTGTTGAACAAATAATTGAAGAAGTTGTGTGGTTTAGGTCGTGTTGGAACTAGAAATCTCTGAAATCTGCTCTCCCAGCATTGCTGTTATCCGTAATCACAGGGAACTGTTTTAGTGAGTTTCACACCAAACTCGATATCATCAGTTACATTTTGGATGCACTTGAATTGCTTTTGTTTCCGCTGATAGTGTTATATACTCCCTGGGAGATGATGATGAAACCAAACAGGTGGCTGGAGATAATTAGAATTTGAATTTGACTCTGACTTTCTGCTTCATGAAAACGAACATGAAAAGAGTGTTTGGTTAATGACGAAGAATAAACTGCATGTCAGTGGGCTCACCTCAGGGTGTTGCCCTCAGAACGCACCTGCTCGAATAGACTGTTTTTGGATGCAATTCGGCTGTTCCTAGGGGAGCAGTCTCCAGTTTGGGTGGGAGTGTCTCAGGTGGAATCGTTTCCCCTGTAATTCGTATTGGTTTTTATTTCTTCTGTTAATGATTTGAGTTGTTAAACGAATTGGAGAGTGAAGCAACACCCTGTTATCTTGTCATCTTTGTCTTAGCCCGATGTCGTGCGGCAAGCATACAGCAGAGCAAGCTCGTGCATGTTTTTAAATGGCCCTGTTGAGTGGAAAGCAACCTCTCAGCATGCACATGAGACAGAATCATATGTTCTTGACACTCACAAAAATCGAGCATTTGGGATATTTTAGCTTGAGAATTGACCAGTGCGTGCTTGGCCCCTTATAGGAAGCAGCACTTCCGTCTGTCTGTGGCATCAGTATCCTCGTGATGTGCCACACCTGTCCAGACCAGCAGTGTCTTTGGAGTACCAGTTTTCATTAATTTTCTGGTCATGTTTTACTAATAGCCGGGTGATATAGGGATATGTTTTGCCTTTACTTAATTTATCCAGATTTCATTATTCACATTTTACAAATTTTAATTTCGAAAAATAATTAAGCAGGGAGGCACATCTGGGTGTCGTCTGTAAATCCGCGAACAGCAGGTGTGACACGTCCAGGGTGGCTGGGTGCTGCGTTTGGAGGAGTTATTCTCTGCCGTGCTCACTGGCATTTTTAGGCGTTCCTGTCTTCCAGTGCATCATCAGACTTATATTTGGAGAAGATAAGAACTGGAGTGTTACCAAATACTGGTAGTTTTGTATGTTCAAAAGTGTTTTATGGATTTTGAAAGGTGAAAATGAAAATTTAAGAGTTACGCATATCTTAATGTGTTACTTTTGTTGTGCTATTTCTCATTGTTCTGGTTTTTAAGAAGTCGGTAGCCATCCAAGTGGCTCCTAGATGACTCTGCACCCTGTTAAAAGAGTATTTGCTTTCAAATTTCCATTGTACCTGGTTCTTACCTATTAAGTCCTTCCCCAGACAAGTTAATTTTAGGTTATTAGGTCTTTTCAAGCATATAGACTTAGCAAGGCTGAAAGGGTAAGTAACGTATTTGAAGTTTGCAAAAGCTTCAGGAGTGGAAGGACAGGATTTCTGATTGAATTTTGCTTTATACTTGGGCTTGCAGGGATCGTGGGAGGCGTTTCACTGAAGAAATGGACCAGTGTATAATCATGGACTCTCCTCGCTAACCATCACCACCTGCTCTCCTTGATAAGTGAGAGAGTGGGTCAGAGGAGAAGGAAGAGAGATCAACATGAAGCTAAAGCAGCGGGTCGTGCTGTTAGCAATTCTCCTCGTCATCTTTATCTTCACCAAAGTTTTCCTGATTGACAACTTAGATTCATCAGCTGCCAACCGGGAGGACCAGAGGGCTTTTCACCGAATGATGGCAGGTTTGCGGGTGGAGCTGGTGCCCAAGCTGGACCACACGTTGCAGTCCCCCTGGGAGATCGCAGCCCAGTGGGTAGTTCCCCGGGAAGTGTACCCTGAAGAGACACCGGAGCTTGGGGCAATCATGCATGCCATGGCCACCAAGAAAGTCATTAAAGCTGATGTGGGTTATAAAGGGACACAACTGAAAGCCTTACTGATACTTGAAGGAGGACAGAAAGTTGTCTTCAAACCTAAGCGGTAAGTCTGCTTCTCGGGAGTTGGATGTGCTCATTGGCTGATTCGTGTAACTTGGGATTTACATAAGAGCGTTCCTCTCCTTCTTCTGGTGTCCTCTTCAGTAAAATGAAGGTCTCTGAAGTCTTTTCTAGCTCTCAATGTTCTGTGAGCTTTGAGGAGGGGAAAGTGGTAGGAACATGTTTTGGCTTTATTATAAGACCGAACTTTTTATAATTAGAGCTATCCTTGATTTCTGAGTTTATCAGGTATCTACTGTGCTAGGTGTTAGAGATACAAAATGAATTGGTTAGGAACTAGGCAACTCGTCACCAAGAGTGTGCAGTTAAGACTGCAGAACCACATGGCAGGGCTCCTGTCGAGTGGGAGCTGCCCAGAGTTGGAGCGGGTTTAAGCATAAAGCTATGATTCTTTCATGTGGGTTTTGTTTTTGTTTTAATCAGTATAAACTTTTTAAAGCAGTTTTGGGTTTATGGAAAGATCAAGATCAAGTACAGAGTTCCTATGTATTCCCTCTCCCCCTCGCCCCGGTTTCTCCTGTTACTAACACCTTCCATTTGTGTAGTACGTTTGTTACAAATGATGAGCCAATATTAACTGATTAACTAAAGTCCATAGTTTACATTAAGGTTCAGTCTTTGTGTTGTACCTTCTGTGGGTTTTGATAAACATACAGTGACAAGTGTCCACCATTACAGTATCATTCAGAATAGCTTCCCTGCCCTAAACATCCCCTCTGTTCCACCTGTTTATCCTTTCCTCCTTCCCTTCCCTCTCTCTCTCCCCCAGAGCGCCTGGCAGCCACCGATCTCTTTACCGTTTTGCCTTTTCCAGAATGCCATATAGTTGGAATCATGCCTTTTGTAGTCTTTTCAGATTGGCTTCTCAGCAATATGCATTTAAGGTTTCTCTATGTCTTTTGTGGCTTGATAGCTCATTTCTTTTTAGTGCTGAATAATATTCCATTGTCTATATATGCCACAGTTTATTTATCCATTCACCTATTGAAGGGCCTCTTGGTTGCTTCCAGGTTTAGGCAGTTATGGGTAAAGCTGCTATAAATACTTGTATGCAGGCTTTTATGTAGATATAAGTTTTCAGTTCATTTGGATAAATACCAAGGAGCATAGTTGCTGGATCATATGGTAAGAGCATGTTTTATTTTGTTAAAAAAAAATGCCAATCTGTTTTCCAAAGTAGCTGTACCATTTACATTCGCACCAGCAAAGATTTCCTGTTGTTCCACATCCTCACTAGCATTCACTGTTGTCGATGTTTTGGATTTTGGCCATTATTATAGGTGTAGTGATATCTCGTTTCCCTTACCTGCTTTAAGCAGAGAGCTGGGCCATTTTGGTTGCCTCAGTCCAGAATCTGAACTAGAGGGTGGACTGAATTGTGTGTTGTTAGACGGTGATCCCTTTGGGCTTCTCTAGGGATCTACAGAGATAATTTGTGTATAATTCTATAGTATAATTAATTTTTTTAAGTTTTCTCTGAGTACATGAATTTAAAATAGGTTAACATGGTGATTTATGTTCTTTTTCCAGGAATGAGTTACCAGTGAATTCTCTTAAAGTTTGTAATTTCTAAAACTTTCTGCATACTAACCATTTTTTTCATTCCTCAGTGGAGCTTTTGAAAGAACTATAACAGTTACCTTTGGGTTTTTGCTGGAGTGGGAGAAGAAATATGGGGTAAAGATATACAGAATTCAACTGTGACCATAGTAGTTGGCTTAGCCCCCTTCATTACCCAACTGTTAGTAGATAATTGGCAGCTGGAGACCCAATATATTGGGATCTTATGAATTGAAGGGATCTGCATTTGCCTGCGACTGGGAGTATAATGTGTGTAAGATGGAGAAAGTGGGAAAGTTAAAAAATGCAGTAGACATTTGGAGAACAGAAAAGCCTGACTGGCAGGTAATATGGAAAAAGCATGGTCATGCGGCCCTTGCGGTCTAATTTCCATTGAAGGCACACCACTGGCCAGGCATCGCGCTAAGCGCCTCTGTGCCTGTTAATGCCTTCACCATACGTCACAGCTCTGGGCAATTACAGTTCTTATTTCCAGAATAAGAAACAGGCTTAGAGAGAGTAACTGTCTTGACAGGGTCACCCTGCAGCACTGATGCAGCTGGCGTTTGGGTCTGACAGTGTGAGTAGCTGGAGGTGTGGCGCGCACACGTAATTCTCTCAGGTTCATTCGCCTTCCTCTAAGTGTGATGACATGGGGCACTGTTCATCTAAAATCGCTGGTTTAGTTTTGAAAGGTGGTCCTTGAGCTCTTGGTTTGTAGCCTGAGAGATCACAGCATAAGCAGAGTGACAGAAAGAAGGTAAACAGGAAACAAAAGCTACGTTTGTGTAAAGAGATGAGTTGTGGGCATTTCGTGTTTAAATGAGAGGCTATCCTCTCACATTGCTGTTCTGCACTGGGGCCTGAGGGCCAGATGGGACAGCAGGGAGCGGTGGAGGCCAGGCAGTCCTGGTGGCATGCAGCATAGCGTGGTCCAGGTTCTTCGCACGGAGACCTGCGGTGTCAGAAAAGGCATAAGGGAAGGGGGAAGAGGGAAGAGGCCGGACTGGTGACTAGGGGCGGTTGCAGCAGGAAATGCATAAACTAACATTAGTTGTTCTTGCCTTATCTCATCTCTCAGTACCATTGCAACCTTCACATTACCTTCCTCTCCCAGACCAGCCTGAAAACCATTTCCGTTCTTCCCGCAAACACATATTATCACGTGCTGCCCAGTTATAGCATCCAGGGACTTCCCGTTGCTCACCAGACAAAGCGCAGCCTCCACACCCTGGTCCTTGGTCTGGTCCCCCTCGCCTCACCCAGCTTCTTCTTTCTCCCAGACCGGTCCCCTCCTCCCTCACCACCTCCTGAACAGCCACATGCACTCCCGGCTCCAGGGAACCCTGTCCCCCACCCTGCGAGCTATATGCGCCCCTGCAGTGGGTGACAGTCGCCTTGGTCGCCGCACACACCGCAGCGGGCACTGTCACAGGCTGGGGCAGGCAGGTGCACATTAAGTGCTTGTGGAAGTGGACCCTAGTTGTGAAACGCCCAGCATATTGCTGTTCTGACCCCAGGGGCCTCAGAGACGATTAGTCCTAGTGTGAGTGTGAATTAACGTCCCTGCTCAGATTCCGATGTCCTTCACAGATGGGCAGGAGTGATTCAGCACCGTTACTGTATGAATTTCGCTGCTCTGTCAGCGACTTAAGATGGATCACTCTGCTGAGAGGTGTCCTTACCGCTGAGGCGAGACATGCACTTCTAATAGCCACTGTGGTTTCAGCGTCGCTGGAGCCTGCTGGTCCTGCTCAGAGACGGAAGATGGGAGATAGATGAAATACTTAGGAATACAGTGATGCTTTTATTTATGCATTTGCCTTACATTATAAAAGTGATTTTTTTTCAGTGTAGGTGCATCCATTCTAGAAGTAGGTTGATTGTCCTAGGCACACACTGCAGTCTGGTGAGACAGCAACAAGATGGCAGGGGCCTGCGGGTGGGTAGAAGTGAGCAGGTGGCATCAGGAAGTGCTACAAGGGACCTTGGAGGTGAGCTCGTCCAGCCACCCACTTCACAGGTGAGGAAAATAAGATCCAGGTCCGACTTTCCACACTTCACACAGCCGGAGCACGGGCTCGGGGTTCAGGCCTCCCAGCTCTTCCCTTTCGATTCTCGGTCCCCCTCCTTCCCTTCCCTCCTCTCCAGCCTGCCCCAGAGTTCCTGGATTCCTCTAGGGCCTTACGTTTCCCTGCGAGCAGCCTTTCCCTACGTCTGGAAGCTCTCGCTGAAAGGAGTGGACTGCGCATCACTGCACGCCTTCCTGTGGCTCCACTGGAGTCCGGGAAAACAAAGACTTCAGGGACTGTTCCCCAGCTTTACGGACGAGCCTACAGCTGTGGTGGAGCGAGAAGTGCTTGAATAGTGCCAGCTTTTGCTGCCATCCTGTCTCAAAATTGAGACTTTTAACTCGGAGGTAGCCACTCAAATTCTGGGGAGCCTAAATAAGCTTTGACACTAGAAACAGGCAATGGATGTGAGTACAATGACTGTGCCGAGAAGAAACTGGTGTCCACCCGGGTGGTGGTACGTGACTGTCTTCTAGCATAAATGTTTCATCACTTTGCCTTGAAAATGTGTGTTTTTGGGTATGGTTTCACTTGGTATTCCAAGGTCATTTCTGTTGAAGTCACTGCCTTTTCTAGTACCACTTCCCACTCCCCACGGCCTTTTCAGCTCTGGAGATCCAAGCGTCCTTAGTGGGGCAGCTCCTCTCCACTTCAGTCTCAATTTATTTCTATTTTACAGTTTCCCGTAAAGTCTGAAAGTCTCCTTTTGATTCAGGAAACACAGGTGAACAGTAGAGCTCTTAGGCGAATTAAGTGTCTTTTTCTTCCCAATTAACAGGTTTAAAATGTCTCTTTATGGTCAGTAGAAAGAAATGCTGGTTTTCATTATCCTTTGTTTGTCATGCATATGATGTAAAATCATCAAATGGAGTTTGCAATGAAAACAGCTCTTAGAGACTGCCTGCCAGTCCACCCCGAACATCGTAGCTACGGAATCTAAGACCCAGAGAAGAGAAGGTTATCCAGGCAGGTAATGACAGAACTACCCCTAGTTGTCACTTCAGTATTTCTTCCACTACATCATCATAAACTTAAAGAGAAAAAGAGAATGATTGTCCAGGCAGCTTTTTTTCAAGGGCACTTTTGCCTACTCAGTAACAAACACTTGGGCGTATCAGGACCATTTTTCCCCAAGATTTTCAACTTCTCTATCAGCCTTGCCATAGCCATCTGGTAAGCAGACATTTTAATTATGTTTTCTTTCATTTCTTCAATCTAATAAACATTTTTGTAAACATTTATTGAGCACCAATTATAGGCTTAACACTGTTCAAGAGATACAAAGATGATTCTCGCCTTCCAGAAAATTACCTTGTAGTTTTACTTAAACTACACTGAAAGTCTTTTAGAAAGGTAAAAATAACATCTTCCGTGTTTTATTCATGGAATGCTTACTGAGGTAGAGGTAGTATTCTGGTTTCCTTCTCCACGTCATCTACCCGTGATTCGTGCTAATTCGCCATTTTCTCAGGGTCAACAGAGAAGGTGGTAGAGAGCAGGTCAGGTTTGCTCAGGTTTCTGTTGTGTTGCCTCTCGTGAGGTCACCTCTGGTACTGACGTGCTTCATGTCTGCATCTGTGCTTCCCTTTCACTCTGCAGGTATAACCGAGACTACGTGGTAGAAGGGGAGCCATACGCTGGTTACGATAGACACAATGCAGAGGTCGCAGCTTTTCACTTGGACAGGTATGCGTGATCACGAGGGTTTCGCTCGTTTTGTTTCCTTTTAAAAAAATCTCAGAGAGTCCTTCTAAAGGGTGTGACACTGATAACTTATTACCTGCTTTTGGATAGCTGATTGACTGAGTCTGTTAAATTTGTATAAATCCCTCATAATTTGGGTGGTACTAGGAATACCAAAGTAAATTTCTTAACTCTGGGTTTTTTTTGGGTCATTCTGGTACACCCTTTGTTATTATCGTGAGTGAAGATAAGATGTTATTGGTAAATAAAATGGCAGGGTGAAAACTAGAGTTTGAACTCAAATCTCTAAATTGAACGAGTTGTTCATTGGGCCTGGCAGTACTGTTTTGTTGTTAATTTTGTTTTTGTTTTAAGTAATACTGACTTATCCCCATGTAATAGAAACATACAGCGTGACATATATGTTGAATTTTATTGTCCTTCTTAAGAAATATGCACAGCTTCAATAACCAAAATAATTCCGAAAGAAAAATAGACATGAATTCTGTATGTATAAGTTAACTAGGAGAATTAATATTTTTCAGCAGGCCGCCGGTCAGGAGCCTTGCCGCCGAGCTGTGTGGCATCCCAGTTGCTCTTCTGAGCAGCTCTTTTATCAGGGCACGTTGGCAGACTTTTAAAGAAATAGTTACAGTATTTTTTAAATGGATCTATAAGGAAACCAGAAGAAAATGAAGTTGAATATTTGTCTTTTTCTGGATTAGGAAGGATTTTCTAAGCATAAAAGCAATTTCAGAAATCACAAAAAGCTCAATAGACTCAACGAAAAAAAATTAACTCATGTCAAAAAACATCAAACAAAATTTAAATGCAAAAAATCTAGGAGAAAATACTTGAATCTAATATAGTCTAAGCATCAACAGTCTTAACATAAATGTTCGTACAAATCTATCTATATGCTAACACTCTAGTAGTAAATGGTCTAAGGACATAGTTAGCGGAATAGAAAATTTTAATTGCTAACGTGGCAGGGGGATTCATCCTGACCAGTAGTTTTTTTTAAATCCAGTTGAAACAAGGGGATACTATTTTGTCCTGCTAAAAATGGCCAAGATTTTTTTTTAATAAAACTTTTTTAGGGCAGGGACACATTGAGGTTCAAATGCTGCTTCTGGCACTGTTAATTAGTTCAGTCTTTAAGACCTCTGGCCTTACGTGTCAAAAACCTTAACGTTCATACTCTTTGAAAGAGTAACTACTTACTATTTTATGCAAATATTTAAGATAGTTTGAGGAAAATATTTTGAGGAAGTACCACAGAGGAATCAGAAATTCAAAGAAACATATACCATGATCTTATCTGTAGCATTTTCCATAGTGAAAAGCTGGTAGCAATCTGAACATCTCATGTGATGGGAAGGGTTGAATAAATGTTCATAGTCCCAGGAATTTTCACTGTCTCTTTTAAGACCTAGTGGGAAAGAGTTGGGTAAATCTTACTTCTCACTTGATGGTCCACTAGAATCAGTCTTTCTAAGACCTCGTTTGTTTCCCTGTTTTCTTCATCCCCAAACTCCAGCCTGTTTCTCTGTTGACAGCCACCAGCAGTGCAGGAAGGTCCTGTTCCCATATCCATGCCAATGTTTCCTATTATCCAACAAACCAATTTTTCTTAATCTAGTATATGTAAAGTGGTATCTCATTTTATATTTCCCCAAATATTGGCAAAATTTAGTATCTCCTTATCTTTTCTCAGCACAACACCTGTTTGTTAACTTAGAGTGAAGTAGTCTTCATACAGAAATCATTGCTTTTGATGTTAATGAGATATAATGTTTTATTTCATGTCTTGTGCTGTGGGAGCCTTGTATTTAAAAGTCCTTCCCTACTTCATAATCTGTAGGATATTTTCCGGCCAGGCCCCCGCCCCTTCGGTTAACTGCCACACCAGCCAGGCTGAAGTGCCTCTGTGACGGCTCCTGAGCACTAAGCCGGCAGCGGCCAGTGGGGGGATCACCACCTTCCCAGCTGTCTCCCCCACCCACGGCTCCCGACGTTTCTTCACTCTGGGTAGCTGCTTCTCCGTTACGTTAGGGTTTGACCCCCTTCTCTGGTTTCAGGAGGTTCTCTTGATTTTTATGTCATTTTGACAAACCTATCAATCTCTTTGCTTTTGTGGCTTTTCAAAGATTGAGTTTAGGACAGAGTCAGTCAGCAGCCCTGAACAGTGGATTATTTATGACTCAGCCATTTTTAAAGGCCTTCTAATGACATGGTAAAAGGCTCATGATGTAATAATCAGTGAGAAACAGAATATAAAACTACACAGGAGTGAGTATATGTTTCTATATATACTTAAAGGAAAAATATTAATATGCCAAAATGTCAGTAGTTATTTCTGGGCTGTGGAATTATGGGCGATCTTTATTTACTTTATTATAAATTTTCTGTGTATTCAAAATTCTGCCTGTCCAACTTCAGTGACTATGTATTTTTTTAGACAGAAAGTATAATTTCTTTAAAAATGATGTGTTCAACCATAGCATTGTACTTTTAAACGATTAGAGTGAAATGTCTTCAAATGTATCTATATTTAATTTGTCCTATAAGTTTATCTTTTTAGATTAATCTGTATAGTTTTCTCTCAATGTATTGTTTTATCCAAAGCTTTGAACCCAAGAGTGGGTTTAGGCTCAAATTATTTTAATGCTTTGTTAAAATTTATTTAAAATTTTTATTTTGAAACCTTTCTAGAAACAAAAGAATAGTATAATAAACCCATGTCCCCATTCCATGGAGTAAGCATTTATTCACTTTTGCCACATTTGCTTTATCCTTTTGGCTGAAGTGTATATTGACACAAACTGCATACATCTTGATATTAAACTCACATATGTACCTCTAAAAATTAATTTACCTAGTTGTCAACATTTCCTTTACATATCTAACCTGATTAACCGTAATTTTTAAGACTGTTACCTAAAATACATCTCCAAAGGTTTTTCTTTTCTGTTTTTCAACCTTCCAAACCAGGATTCTGGGTTTCCGCCGAGCCCCCTTGGTGGTTGGCAGATTTGTTAATCTGCGGACAGAGATCAAGCCCGTTGCCACAGAGCAGCTCTTGAGCACCTTCTTAACCGTAGGTAAGGTTCTAGGTAGGGAAAGAGCGACTAAGTTAAATGGCGCGTCATCGAACTTTTAGGAATTGAAGGACTCAAGGGAATATAGAAGCACGTCAGGCAACTTGTCCTCAAGTTGCTGGGGAGATGGCCCTGAGGGTAGACGGCAGGAAGCTGAGTTTGCCGAACGTGTGTTTTGCTGTGTCTGTGAAGTAGAAGGCGAGACCGCTTACTGTTAGTGTAAGTAGCCGATAACTTTATTTCCTTCCGCTTGATCTTAAGCTAAATCTCAAACTCAAATTTTATCCTAAATCTGCTATTGTCTGTATATCATTGGCTTGGTGCTTTTTTTCTTATACGTGTACTCTCTTGGGAACGGTCTCCTATCTCTTTAAAGTTGAGAAAACCTTAGGGCAACTCTGTAAGAGGGTCAGAAATTCTCTTGGAGGGTGGCATTAGGGTCCGGAAGATCCCCACTGCCCCGTCCTGTGCAGGGGTTAGCACATAACTCACGTGCATGGACTGGCTTCAGTCCCTCTGGCCTCTGCCTTCTGTTAGCTCACTCTGTGGTAAAGGGTCTGAGCTAAAACTCTCACTCCTGTTCTTGTGGGCACAGCGAGAGTGGGAAGAATTAGGAGGTTCTCTGGTCTCTTGTCCCTGCCTGTTCGTGGTGACATTTTCAGTGACACAGTTCTCCACATTATAATATGACTTGAAACACACAGTGCAAGATGAACTTCACCTTGCTTTGCTGGAGTGAATGGATTTACATTTAAATGAGGTGAAACTGAATATTTAAAAGACGTGACAGAGTCATCATTCAGAGTTTAAACTTATAAGGCTAGAGGTATGCTGCTCTTACAGATAATCAAAAGCATACAGTGTCACCGATTTGTTTCATTTATTTTCTGATCACGTTTGCTTGTTCAATTTTATGCTCAGGCAAATGTGAGCTCCTAATGGATGAGAGGAGGTCAAGAAGAATAGGCCAGAGTCCCTGCTCTCTAGCGAGTCACAGAGGGAGAGGCCAGAAAGAGGTTTGTGGAGGAGGTTATTAACACTTGGACTGAGTATTGGAGAATCAGTAGGAGCTACCCAGGCAGCAACGAGGAAGGGACATTGGGCAAAATAATAGGAGCGAGGGCAGAAAGACTTGAAAGTACACAGGATTGGTACATTTGGGGAATGAGCTTCTAGATGCACCCACAGCATAGGGCAGTATCTTAGTTCGGGCTACTATAACGAGATGTCATACACTTTGTGGCTGTAATAACAGAGGTTTGTTTCTCATAGTTCCAGAGGCCGACAGTCCAAGGTCAGGGTGCTAGCTTGTTTGGGTTCCAGTGAGAGCCCTCTTCCTGGTTTAGTCAGCCACCTTCATGCAGTATCGTCACATGGCAGAGAAAGAGGGACAGGGAGGGAAGGGGAGAGAGATCATCTCTCTCATGTCTCCTTATGAGGACACTAATCCCTTCATGAAGGCTTCTCTTGAAAGCCCCACCTCCAAATACCACTGCGTTGGGCACTAGGACTTCAGCGTATGAGTGTGGGGGCACACACATTCAGTCCGTAGCGAGCGGATAGAGGGGTTTGACTGGAGATGGTTTTAAATTATGGGCTGACCTTAGCACAGTTTTAAAAAACGTGTTACTAGATAACTCAGTGTAATAATAACTAAATTCTGAGTAGCCTTGCGACTCGACAAAGCACTTCCACACAGTTATCTTGTTTGATCCTCTTGACAAAAGTACGCAGCGAGTAGGGGAGATTTATCCATATTTCATACCTGAGAAAGAGGCTTAAAAGAGTTTAAATGACTTTCTCAAAGTCATAAAGCTACTAATTGTTAAGATTCAAACCCAGATTTTAAGACTTCCAAAATATTTAATTTGATTATATTCTTTTTTATACATTTATTCATTCAACAAAATTTTGTTTCACTTCTGTGTGGCAGGCTCTGAGCTAGGTGCTGAATATACAGAAATGAATGAAAACTTTTTCTGCCTTCAGGGAGCTTTGTCTAGTGAGGGAGCCCATGCACAGAGGGCCTCTGGGAATGTGGAGGGCAAGTGGGGGGGCCTCGAAGGTAAGGCCAGGGGGATGATTGGTGAAGGTGATATTGCCACCAACTCTTAAAGGGAGAGTAGCAGTCCGCGGGAAGATATAGTGGGAAAATACATCCTAAGTTTGGACTCTTAATCTTTTTTTGCACTAGAGACTCCTTTGGCAGTCTAGAGAAGCTTATGGATCCTTTCTCAAAATAATATTTTTAAATACATAAATTAGAACACATACATTTATAAATGAAGACAATATTGAACTATTTTGTATCAAAAGTTATAAAAATGCAATTTTGTGATATAGTCACATGTGCTTTGTTATTTAACACATTAATAACAAGAACTAGCAGGGATCTAGTAACTACTATAATTTGAGACTATGAACATAAATGATACTTTGTAATATCTGCAACAGTGCTACTATGATATAAAAAATCTGTGATTTCTCATGGTGAAAAGGTCAGATAATGCTCATGGTTTGCTCCCTACCGTAGCAATCAAAGGAAATGCTAAGTCTCTGATAGAAGTTAATCAAAATAAAAATGTGCAGTGTATGGGCTGTCACCTCCGTCCCAGGTGGAGGACAGAGCACAGATGAGGGTGACGAGAAGAGCATGGGAGGCTCAGGAGACTGTAGTTTAGCTGAAGCAAAGGCTACGTGTGGAGCTGGGGTGAGGAAGGCCGGTGGTCGGGACAGTGTCACTGAAGAGCCTTTGACATTGTGCTTACGAGTCGAGACTCTCCTTAGGCACTGGGAGGCCACCAAGAGAGTTCGAACATGGGAAAATCAGACTTGAGTTTTAGAAAAGTAATCATGGCAGCGTTGTAGAGGATGAATTGGGAGACGAGAGCACTCGGGGCTGTTTTAGTAAATTCTTATGCAGTGAGAGTCAGAAGTAAAGCAAGGACGGGATAGAAAGAATTAAGAGATACTCGAATGGAAAGAATTTGGTGAACGTATTAAAGAGAATGTTCCAGTTCCCTGAGCGCTCCGACCAGAACCTCAGTCCTGATGAAACAGAGGAGGCCGTTATTTACCTTTACTTAAAACAAGTTCAGAGAGATGCTTGTGACAGCAGTGGGCTCCCGGGGAAGAGATCGGGTAGAAGGGACACAGAGAAAGGGAAGCTGGCTTTTTCACATACATTCTTTAGTACCTTTTGAATTTTTTTTTTTTTTGCACCATTTGCTTTTATTCCCTCTACAGAAAATAAACAGATGTTTTATATGTAAGTTCAAGATCTTGTGACAACCAAGATTTTTATTTCCTCTGTTTATTAGCTTCTCTGTTCTACGTTGAGAAGAATTTGGAATCTTTTTTTCTTTATGCATATTTGGCTCTTTTCTCTCCTTTAGGAAATAATACTTGTTTCTATGGAAAGTGTTATTACTGCCGAGAAACGGAGCCAGCTTGTGCTGATGGAGACACCATGGAGGGATCTGTCACACTTTGGCTTCCAGATGTGTGGCCTCTGCAGAAACATCGACACCCATGGGGCAGGACTTACCGAGAGGGCAAGCTGGCCAGGTAAGGGCTCCTCTGAGCTGCTACTTAATTCTTCCCTGCACCTGGCCAGGTGCCTGCCCTGTGTGCAGCGGGGGTTCCGCCAGGACTGGAAGGAATGGGGGCGGGGCGGGACGCATCTGCTGGGCAGGGCCCTCATCTCCCTGTGTTCAAACAGTGTCAGGTAGCGTTGGCTCTCAGTAAATACCTGGCGATGCTTCTTGCCTCCAGGTGGGAGTATGATGAGAGCTACTGCGATGCTGTGAAGAAGACGTCCCCTTATGACTCCGGCCCGCGCCTCCTGGACATCATTGACACGGCTGTCTTTGATTACCTGATTGGCAATGCTGACCGCCATCACTATGAGAGTTTCCAAGACGATGAGGGCGCTAGTATGCTCATCCTTCTCGACAATGCCAAAAGGTAGGGCCAGCAGACGATCCTTGCCAGGTAGAGGTTCTGTGTAGACAAGAAGGACATTTTCTAGGGTATCCTGGAACAGCCCAGAAGACACTTGACAGGAAGCGTCCTTCTGGTTTCTGCTCAGGGTCTTCGTTTTTGGCACCCGTTCCTCTGTCTTCCTTGGGGTCCTGACTTAAAAATGGAAAAGTGGCTTTTTTCCAGAAGTCAAAGACTTGATGATTCTCTTCGCAGACAACTTGAAGCCAGGGTCTTTGGTTTATCACTACTCCCATTCTTTCCTGACTGATGTTCAAAATCTTGACAGATATATATTTACTAGAACATGAAATTTGATTACTGTTAAATTATTCTACCCAAAGGTTCATGCACTTTAAAAATTAATTTGATCGGTAGGATGCCATTTTTACGGCATCTGGGCCCAGACGTTTTGCCATCACGAGAGGAGAGGAGTTGAGTGGTGATTATGTGTGGAGACAATCCCGAAGAGGATGATGTTATTAATTTTGAATACGTGGACTGTCATTGTTTTCGGTCTGAGCTGTTTGAAGACTACGTTTTCTTTTTGGTGTGCACTCTGTGTTCTCCATGGTGCCCAGTTCAGTACCACGCTTTTGGTTACATATAATAAGGACTAAGTAGACTATTTCCCAGGAGCCTGGAATTGTCCCGGCTCCAGGTCACTGCCGTTCATGATGGTTGCTGAGAATGAGCTCGGAAAGGGGTCCTCAGCAGAGCCCGTGAGGGCGGCATCCGCTTATGCTGAGCACCAGTGACCACTGCCTCTCTCCCTCCCCCTCCCAGCCAGTGCTGTGCATGTCCCTGAAAATCTTTATCCTTCCTCGTAAAAATGATCTTTTTTTAAAAAACGATCGTGCGTATTGTGTACATTGAAATAGTTGCCTTTGCCCCTTTGCCACTCACTGTTTGAGGCCCACGCTGTGCCGAGGGCTGCCCGACCCTCCAGCCCTTAAGGCACGTGTGCGCAGGGAGGACGGAGGGGCAGCGGTCGTCCCCGAGTCGTCCTCCTTTCTGTCTCTGAACTGCTGCTAAGAGCCTCTGTACCTCTGCTTTGCAGCTGTTTTCTCCACCTTTGTGAGTGCTTTTTCCAGTTTGAACCTGTCCGTGTACTTGCCGGGAATAGGATGATCCAAGTCTTTTCTGATTGGTATTTTGGAGTAGAACAAGAACTTCTTTTTACAAGTAATAACCATCTACTTGCTGGCCTTTTTTCTCTGCCTGCCCTGAAAACCTTTTCAGGTTTAAGGAAGTTGAGGTTCTCCCTTTGGTCTGTGGACGCCACACTGTGTTGCCATGGTTATGCTCTAGCACCTCGCAGTATCTTGGCAGGAGGAAGATTCCTTGTAAATGAGTGTATGTGCTATTGGACACTGCAGGACAGGCTGTTAGGAACCCTGTGTTGGTCACATCCTGTTTGTTTTGAATTTTAGAGATTTGAGCTGCAGGAGCATGAAATTAGGACCACGTTACAGTTTCTTAGAGAATTTGCTCTCGCTTTGATGGTAAGAAGGGAACTGGCGCTTCCATCTGATTCATTACGTTCTCGTTTTTGTTTTCAGCTTCGGAAACCCCTCACTGGATGAGAGAAGCATTCTCGCCCCTCTCTATCAGTGCTGCATGTAAGTTACGCACATCAGACTCATGTGCCTGCATTGCCTTCCCTTCCGGGCTCAGGTAACAGTGCGTCCATCTTCTTGGCCTTAAAACTTCCTAATACCTGAGCAGTGCTTTTTATGCTTGTCCAACCCAGTACCCCTCAAGATCCTGAGATCGGGGAGCAGGGAAAGGTGGAGCAGGTAACCCAGTACTCAGAATTCTTTTCGAGTTTTGTATGAATAGAAATTTTCAGTGTGTTCAGTAATGTATATCCATGTTTGTTTTAATATCAGCATATAGTCCTCTTTCCCCCAAAAAAATCTAGTACAATCTGTGTCACTGTACTGTGTTTACCTTAGGATTTTAAATCCTATCATTCACCACCCTATCCTGCGATTTGCATATATCAATTTAAAATTTTATAAACCAAAAGTAACATTTCTCGTAGGTATTTAGTAACTGATTTTTTTTTTTAAAAAAGCCTATGTTAGAGAACAAAGAAATAAAAACGTAAATCAAGAAAATGAGATAAAGACTGGGCTCTAAGAAGCTCCTTTTCAGATCATGTTTGCTGGTAAAATTGTAGAGTGTGAGCACTGAGGATCAGCTGGGATCCACACACACATGCAAATCCCAGAGTGCCACTTCCTTCTGGTCTGCCCCCGGAGGCCCTGGGACCATGTAAGACCACCCTCCTAGCACTTGGTCTGCTCTGCTCTGCTTTGTCTTTAGTAGCAGTAATATTCTGCAGAAAGTGTTTACCCAGGCAACCCTTAATTATCTTCATTAATATTGGAAGCAGTGATACATCCAGTCAGTGATACTCCTGTGCTCATTCACCCCTTCCAGGCTTTAGCCAAAGACCAATCTGCTCTACTTTTGAAATAGTTGCGGAATAGGCTGCGTCTCTGAGTCCAGCTTTCCGCATACCTGGGAATTCCCACAGTACCCGCAGGGAGATGAGCAAAAGATCCTCTTTACTTGGTGAAGTAATTAAGATAGGTGTTCTTAAAACAAACTTTTTGTATTCATAATACTAATGGTAGGATTTTTTAAATTCAGAAACATAAAAAGAGGGAAGTTAAAATGACTTATTAGGAGGTCAGGATAATTTCTGTGAGCACTGTAGTGACTTTGTTCTAATCATGCGTATGTGTGGGTATGTGTACACACACATTTTCTTTTCCCCACAGATTTGGAGCAAAGCAGTCCTTTTACTCCACCCTTTTCCCCACCCAGCGTATTGCGGACATCTTCCCATGTGTACATTTTCTTAACTGTTTTTAATATGTGCGTGGTGTGTTCTTTGATGGATGAACTGTAGTTAACTGTTCACCAGTTGTTGGGCATTCAGACTGGTTGACATGTTCCTGTTAGCAATGGCACCGCAGTGAACACGTGTGAATCTTTATATGTCTCTGATGAATTACCTGGGAAAAATACCAAATGTGGTAACGTGACTTATTCATAATGATTTTTTTAGTTGAGATATTTTACATTATTATTTCTTTACTTTTGTCTGCCTTACAGGCTTTAAACCGCATTCTACAGGGAGAGGTTTTATGTAACCTGCCCTAAAATTTTTTCTTCCAGCATTCGGGTTTCCACGTGGAACAGACTGAACTACCTGAAGAATGGCGTGCTGAAGTCTGCCTTACAATCTGCCATGGCCCATGACCCTATCTCCCCAGTGCTCCCCGACTCGCACCTGGGTGCTGTGGAC
This sequence comes from Eidolon dupreanum, assembly GCA_028627145.1. Classification (NCBI taxonomy): domain Eukaryota; kingdom Metazoa; phylum Chordata; class Mammalia; order Chiroptera; family Pteropodidae; genus Eidolon; species Eidolon dupreanum. The sequence goes on from CM053517.1 coordinate 6,440,335, forward strand.
CAGCGGCTGCTGAGTGTCCTGGCCACTGTGAAGCAGTGCACGGACCAGTTCGGGACGGACACTGTGCTGGTGGAGGACAGGATGCCTCTCTCCCACCTGTGATTCTCAGCACACAATGAGCGGGACTTCTTTTTACAAAGATAGAGAAACAGCACAATCAATTCCAAACGCTATGAGAAGGATTGGGAGGGGCCGGCAGCAGGTTCTGGTGATCGGGGACAGGGTGGCCTCTGATTTCTTTGGTGTTTTTTTCGTAGCAGAAACTAAAACAAAGACTACAAGTTTCAGGCCACGGAACTGTTCCTGCCGAATCCCCTGACTTCCTCGGCACTTTCCCATTCCGGCAGTGGACATCGCAGTCGGTTAATTGTCATTCTAAAGGACAAACATGGTGTGCAATCTGGCTTGGTTCTGGAGTGTGTATTTTGAGTTCATCCTTATAGTCCTTTTGCTACACCTGTGGCTTTTCTGGAAACACTTTGCAGTCTTGAGTCCTTTTTTACCAGGACTAGTCAAATTGGGGATTTTACTGCCTCCTGAGGAGTGGCAGCAAGTAAAACCTGGCATCCTGCTCGGCCAAAAGGTCCTGCTCTGTCGGAGGATGTGTGTTTTTTAGAAGCAGAAGGAAGGACAAAAGCAGGAAAGGGGTTTGGGCTTTTAAGCAATTAGGTGGTAGTGCTTTCGATCATTCTTAGCAGGGGAAAGAGGAGAGGCCCTTTGGTAGAACCAGAATCAGGGAGATGACTGAATCAATGAAAAACAGGTCTCCTGTATTCAAGATCTTAAGGTGTGTAAAAGTAATGTGACTTATGTCTAAGTAAAATCTGCATTCCCACAGCTGTGTCCAAATTAACCAAAAAATTGTCTCCATGAAACTACTGTCCCAACCCAAGGCACGATTGTCATATGGAGACTTTTTTTCCTTCTGCCCAAAGGAGGCAAATCCTTTCCAGATTAACGAAGCAAACTGAAATAATACCTCGAGTCAGAGTTAGGTTGCCTGTGATCTCTGCCACCCTGATTTCTCATCTGAAACGAGTTTCTGCCTCTGCCTTTAAGGCATTTGAAGCTGCTGTTCCCAAGAGATTGGCTATCCTGATGGTGCCTTTCTTGTGAGAAAAGCCAGCTCACTCCTGCCGATGATAGTGCACGTCTTGCTGGACCTGTCTTATGATTCGGGCCGCGCGGTAGACTGGAAACATTTTAAGCCTTATGAGCCTTAAAACTAAGGAGGTTGTACCAGGAAGAGCCTTAAGATTTTTATTTATATCAAACTTTGATTTTATCATCTAATCTTGTTTGGAGTTCTGAACCCGTTATGTATACTGTTCTTCCGTCTCATGTTAGCCGTCGCAAATTTCAGGTTGCTCAAACAAACTTAGTTCTGGGTTCTGGCAGAGAGACTTTGACATGGAAGCAGTTGCAGTAAAATATGAGACCAGAGGACGACAGGCCAGGTGTGCCTGCCCACAGTGCACTCAGCTGTGCGTGTGTCCCGCATCACGTCTGGGGTCCGTTCTAGTGTTGTCCTGTCAAGCAGAGACTAATATTTAAACAGTGTGGTTGAACAAATTTAATGTCAGCCATTGGAGACCGGTTTTAAGCAACCATGTTTTCAAAAAGTTTAGAATTTATGCTCTAGTGTCTTTACAATGAAAGATAACTGAGTAACCTATTACTGCTTTAAAAGCATGAAATTAGGGTACTTTTGTACTTTGTATACACATTTCGTGTTGTATACAAGAATGGGCTGAGTTATTAAAGTATTGAATTTAAGAAGACAGATATTAGCGCCAAGCACTGAGATAGTGATAACAGAAAGAGGTATTGATTCCAATTTAAGGTCATTTACTGTGTGCGTCCAGATTCACAGTTGAGTGTGAGGACACCTTGGATAGTGCTTACCCCAGAGCATCGGGGACTCAGCTAGAGGGACACAGTAGATGTCACCGTCGCCCTCCTGGTAAACGTAAGTCCACCTAAATCACGTTCCTGCGTTCTTTCAAACATGTGACACCTTTACTGCGCCCCAGTGGAATGCATGCGAACTGTTCTCAAACTGGGAATTTTATTCATAATGTTAAAGGAAGATGATTTTGCTAAGGAAAAGAACAGGAGGGAAAGCTGCTTTGAAAATGTCTCCTCCTTTTTTAAAACTTTGCTGAAAATGTGTAATTTTATTCTCTTTCCCTCTTTTAAAATTCATGATCTTAAATGGTATTCAGATCTATAGTGGTTAAAGTTAGAATCATGCTAATAGAGTGGTGTGATATGACACTGACAATATAAATTTATGTTCTAAGTCAGGATTCAATTAAGCTGGAAAAGTATATTTAGGTGAATCTTAAGAGAAAATCATCCATAAACATTAGCCCTAAACTTCACAAACACTGAATTCTGTTTGAAAAAATGAGGTAGATATCTTTTTCAAAGTTTTATAACACTGTCCTCTTTATGGTTTATTTATTAGAATCTAGCACGATTGTAGTCAGACAAGTCATTGGAAGGAGTTTTGGTCGGCCTGAGGTCGGGTTGTGCCTAGCTAAAAGCTAAAGGTAGATGCGGATACATTTTAGTGTTACAAAACCAGGAAAGTCAACTGCCTGCCATTTCCTGTCCTCCTCCTTGTACTTCTTAACTATGTTTATTCCGGAGTTTGGGGAAATATGAGTATGGAGGCTTCATTCTAAAACTGTTCTTAATGCGAAGCTATATTGGGGGTTTGGCTGTGAATAATTTTCTATGCAAAACAAATTAATAGACAGGATCTGATTTACTCAGTGCATTGTTCAGTAATAGTAAGGTATTTCTCCTTGTTTGCATTCAAGATTGATGTATCAAATGAAACTTAAGGAGATGGAAGAATTTGGGTACATCTATAGCATATTTTGGGAATGATCAATCCTATACACAGCAGTTTTTCAATGTCGCCTGAATGCAACATATTCTTCCAAGTAGACCCATCTTTTCTCAAAAAAGGAAAAAAAGGCTTTTGGGCCTCCCCTTCCCATCCACCATATTCCTTCAGCCTCCCTTCTCCACAGTCCCTGTATTCTTATTTGACCAGTAAATGACCACACCTCAGTGACAGCAAAACAGCATCTGTCAGCAAGCTGTCTCTTATGAGTTATCCTTTCAGTTCGATTTCAGGAAACGTGAGTAAGGTCTATGTATGTATATAGTCACATATCTATTCTAGCAAGAAGAAAACATATTTATTTTGACACAGAGAAACACTGACTGACGTTGCTGAAGAACTTGAAGGTAGCAGAAGGTTCCCTTCTCAGCCTCCAAGCTGAGCTGCTGTGTGAGCCTGCCCTAGCCCGGCACATGAGTGAGCCGGGCAGACCTGACTCGATGAGACCTCTTTCACAGGGAAGACCAGTTTTCCTCCGATCCCTCAAGCCTGGGCTGAAAAGGTGTGGGCTGGGCAGTGTGCTGCCATGGTTTCTAAGGACTAAGGTGTTACTCAGATACAAAATATTTGGGGGGAACTGGGAATAACTTACTGGGAAGCTAACTTTTTTTGCTTAAAAGGGAGATGTAAGAACCAGCACCCTCTTTTGATCTGGCAAGGATTTCCTCCCAGAGCTGTTGCACAAGTTGAGGGTGTGCTTGGTCACACACCAAACAAGACAGATGCACACCCGAATTTCTAATGTGTTCTATGGGTTTCAATTCTGGAAACAAAATGAATAAAGATTTTAATAAGTATTGACATATCATGTTTTCCTTTTTTTCCCCACATTTCAGGATATTTCCAGTGTTTTATATTCTAATTTCCTATCTGTTATGTTAGGGGACAAAAGAAGATTACATCTTCTGCACGCACTTTAACTTCCCAGGGATCATCTCACAGTATCTGATGGAAGAGACGTTTCCGCCTTCCCACAAGTCTCCCAGTGGCCCATGCCAGCTTGTGACTGGGCCACAGTGTCCCATAGGGTAGTCCGTGCTGCTTCTGTGTAGTTGGCAGTTTACTCCGTTCTTACGCCTTTAGGAGTAAAGAATTATGAATCTTGAAGAACTTGCCGGCACAGTACCACAGAGGCATGGAAGGGAAGACCAGCACCCTGGTGTAGTTCTTAGGACACCCAGATTTTCAACTTGTGAAGTGAAAATCCAACATTAAGATTCAACCAGGCAACAGAGTTTGTAAGACTTTTTAACTTGATTTGCAGCATTTTGTGTTGCTAGGGTTTGTCATTTGTACTTGAATTCCACTGGAAGGTGGAAGCCTGGGACCTGTTCCCGCCAACAGAAAGGCTGGGAGTGGGGAGGGTGTGGTTCTGTTAGGCGCTAATTTTACCCAATGTGTTTGCCTGTAAAGACCTGTTTTTAGGAGCCCTCATTTTGTAAAATAGAGACAAAACAGTCATAACCACTGGTTTAGCGTGGGTGGGTTTTATAAGGTAAGTTGCTGTATAAATCCCAGAGAATAACAGTAGTCACAGTTTGAAAAGTGTTTGCTCTCTCTTCAGTAGATATTTGGGCATTGTGCTGCCAGCTGCAGGTGCCATCGAGACGATAACGCCTGTCCCCTTCCTCAGAGCCTGTAGTCGTAGCAGAAGAGAACTTGTGACGTGCCAGGTGCCTCTGGACTGACGTAAGTTCATGACTGGAGATCGGAAGCAGGGAGGAACCGTGGGCGTTGGGAGGGTGAGAGGCAGGCAGGGCTGGCGCTGAAGACACGTGGCGTGTGCAGGAGCCCTGACTCCAGAAATGCAGAGCTGTGGGCTTGGGAGGTGGGGGCCTCCGGGCCTGCATGCTGTTGTGGATACCTGGGTCACCAGAATCACCCCTTCAGGGGTTTCCTGGGGTTCCTGTCAGTTTCACCTTGTCGCTGAGGAGGACAGGCGCAGTCCACAGGGGTGCTTCAGTTGCTCCACGGCATAGAGGAGCCCCTGGCATAGAGCTGAGCTGTGAAACATTGTTTGTTTTCAGAGTTTGCTTTTTACTTGCCATATTTATTTGGAGATAAGGACTTGATTTTTACCCCAGTATTCTTTTCAAGGCAGGTGGTTCATTGACTGCCTTCGAGCAGGGTGAGGAAATGCCAACTGCAAAGGTAGGTCCCATTCCGATGACCTCAGTGAAGGTGTGGAGTGCTCGTTTTCTCTTAGAAAGACTTTGTTAAAATGAAAATTTTGATTGAATTGGTTTGGGGCCTGAAATTCTGCATTTCTAACCAGTTCCCGGGCGGTGCCAGTGGCCCTGGTCTTTGGACCTCGCTTTAGTAGCAATGACAGGGGTTTGCTTGCCAAGGAATCGTAGCTGCCTGTAGTTTCCACAACCGCCTCTAGATGTCCCCATCATCCATGAGATCTTGCTCCTAGGGTTCAACTGGCAGCCTCCAAACCTAGAGAAGGCAATGTCAGCAATTTATTCAAACTGAAGTCTCTTCTAAAAACTAGTGTTTGGATTCATTGTTTCTGTGGGACTGACTGGTGAAAAAAAAAATGTTTAGCTCTACTCTTTTAAGAAAAAAAAAAGTCTTGTAACCAAGTTGTTTTTCCAAGAATTTTCCAGCTCCCTACTTTATTTACCATAAAATGCTAAATCCAAATCAAAATATCTCAGAAATTAGCAGTTAACTCCACATGAAAGTTACAGTAGAGAATTATTTCCACAGTATTAAAACTTAGATCTTTATAAGAAACTAGTGTTAATACTGATAATTTTATCACTGTAAATTTACCTATAAACATCACAAGTATAAATAAGGCCATTCAGGCCTCCTGCAGACTAGCCAGGGCCCCCTCCAGGGTGGGACACATGTGATTGAATTAGCTCATTAACCCTCCCAACATCCCTATAAAGTGACTCGTACTCCATTTTATAGGTGGGGAAACTGAGGCACGTGGCAGTTAAGTAACACCCAAAGTCACACCGAAAATGGTAGGGGCCATTCAGTTAACCACCATACTAGGTTGCCATTCACGCTCAAACATTTACTGAGTGAGTTAGTGCTTCCTGTTTCTAAATAAACATATAATAATGAGTCCTTGGTAACTGTCCCTTGAAAGATTTCATGAGCTCGATTGCTGATAATGCAGTCCTGGTGTACCGGCCACTGCCCCACCGAGGTTTGGGTGTGGTTTTGACATCCTCTTGAGTGGCTAAGAGGCACAATATGCATAATAACAGTATTTTTCAGTTTAACTGTCAACTCTAACAAAGGTACCTACCTGATTTCTGTAGCTGTGTGAATGGAGGGCACAGAGGCTGTGATGAACAGGTAAATCAGTTTGCTTGTGGCGTTGATGAGACATGGTGCTAAGATTCACCTTATTGCCTGGAGAGCCCAACCTCAGTCAGATCCCATGATCTCTAGACAGCAGTTTCTTTCTAGGACAAGATGGCTCTTAGACCAGTGGCCTCAGTGACTTAGGTGGTTTTGAAAAAATGCACTGAGCTCTTCTGAAATCTAACCATCTGGTTGTGTGCTCTCTTTAGGGGGAAGGGAGCACGAGGAGGGGCCCTTGGGTGTTCGGCCAGCAGGGTCTGAGAAGCCGCTGGTGGTCACAAGCACTTGGAAATGGCAAATGAAGCCGAGAAAGTGCACACAGTCCATAGCCTAACGTTTTTTAATGAGATAGAATCACAATGATATGAAACCTTATTTTCCCATGACTGGGGGAGTTCCCACAACCCAAAGATCTCCAAACTGGGGCCCGCCAACTTCCTCCTCCTCTGGGCAGATTCCCAGCTGTGGAACCTGCTGGTGAGGTTCATTTCCCCTTCTCAGGGCCTCCTCTCCTCGCCGCTGACGCCGCTGCCCCCGCTGCTGGGCGAGGTGGCTGCGGGTTCGGCTGACAGCTTGACCGGAAGTCGATCCGCAGACGCGAGGCAGGGCACAAGTGCCCTTACTTGGTAGGCATCGATGGGCCACTGCCCTGCCCAAAAGTAACAGGGTGATGGCAGTGGCCACGTGGATGCCTGATTTCACCCCTGCACCCATAACCCCCCCAGGATAGGCCGCTGCCGGGAAGGAGCCGGGTCTGGTGGGCGGTGCCTGCGCCGGCCTCGGGATGCCCTCGGGGCACCAGCCTGGGTTTCGGTTTCGAGCTGCACACCGCCTGGTCCTGGGTCATGTGGAGCCCGCGGTTCCCATGGCAACACCAATCTCCAGCCGCCAACCCTCCCTACCTGGAGTCGGGTGCCGGCGGAAGGAGCGCGTCCAGCCCTGCCATGCCTCGCGGCCCGCGGCCCCGGCTCTGGCTCCTTCTCCTGCCGCTGCTGCTGCCGCCGCTCGCGGACGGGCTGGGTCCCCACGACACTGCCGGGCCGGGGGAGGCGGCTGAGGAGGCGGGCTCGGGACCGGCCTGGCGGGCCTTCCAGGGCCTGCGGGAGCGGCTGAGGGCGGCCGGCGCCCTTTCCAAACGGTACTGGGCGCTCTTCGCCTGCCGCGTGTGGCCTGAGGCCTGTGCGCAGGACAAGGAGGGCGCCGCGTGGCCCCAGGGTAAGACCGGCGCCTGCCCGCCGTGCAGGGTGGGGAGCCCGCCGCGGGGTGCGCCCGGCTCAGCGGATGGGGCGCCGCTGTCAAAACTCGCCCCTGGTTCGTTGACCTCCGGGTCACCTGGCAGGATCCTTAGCAGCCAGCTTTACTGCGGTGCCCAGCCTCGGTGGGGGGCGGCCAGGAAGCCCTATCCCTGCCGCCGCATCCCTGGCACTTCCCCCCTTGCGCAGACAGTAGGCCAGAGGCCCCCCCCCCACCCCCACCTTTGGCGGGTTCTTGCCTCCTCCGGGCAGTTCATGCCTTGATGGCTAAAAGGCCAAGTCCTCGTTGGGTACACCCAAGTCTTTTTTCCTCTGCTGCTTAAGGAGGCAGAGTCCGGGCTGGGAGGCCCAGCCCTAATTTCTGTTTCCTGTTCTGTCGCTGATAAATGATGTGGTAGGGTTTTCACATCACCGTCGTAGACCAGAGATCTCTGAGGTTCCTTGTGGCCTTTGTCAATAATTCTAGGTCCAGTAATACTGCTGTGATGGTGGTCCTGGCTCCGAACATTGTTCATTTAAATCAAAAGATTTCTAGTTTCCAGTGAATGGCTGTTCTGTTTTTGCCAATGCTGAGTATATTCAAATTGATATTTGACAAAAGGATTGAGACGCCTTTGGGGTTGGCTGTGATCAGATGAATTTGGAAACCAGAGCAAGTAGGAAGAATGATAATCAACAGCACTGCCTCCCAACCAGACTACAGACTCCTTGCAGGCAGGGGCTGGGCCTCTCACACTCTGGCGTGAGCTTAAGGGGTGTTCGTTGAGTAAGTGGAGTCTCTACTGAAGCTGCACCTACAGCAAAGCCATCTGCTGCCTCAAAGCTGTTGGTGCCCACTTGTGCCCATTTCCCGGCAAGGCAGAGGAAGGCCCCGGGGAGAGCAGTGAGGAGTGGCTGGTGGGAGGAAGAAGAACCGCCCTCCCTCTTGGCCCCAGGTTCTGTCCCTGTCTCATGGCTCCTCCTCTTCCAGGCTGGAGCCTTCCCCTGCTGGGCCAACAGTACCTGGATATCCTGACCTCCTGGTACTGCAGCTTCCAGGACTGCTGCGGGGGCGGGGACTGCAGGATCGCCAACAATGTCACAGGTTGGAACTTGCATGGCACAAAGCGGCTGGGGCCTGGGGGGAGGGAAGGCAGTTCGGGGAAATGGCTGCAGTGCCAGGGACCCCTCGTCACCCTGTCCACAGCTGGCGGCACACCCTCCCTGTGCCCACCCCGGCTCCCGGCAGCACCCATCTCCAACCCCACTGGCTGAGAGGAAGTAAGGCCCAGCAGAGGGCTGCACACACTAGCTGCCCTCAGCAGGTGTTTGCCGAATTGAATTAAGATGAATAAAATGAGGGCGTCTCCATAAAATATTTGTGGAGTCCTGAAGCTTCCATGTGGGAGCAGTCTTACAGGCATGGGGGGCGGGGCCCCTCCAGACAGGTCTCTGCCAGCCACGCTGGGGGGTCTTCAGGACCTTCAGAAAAGGTGATTTCATTCTCTCCCTAAGTTTATCTGGATTTCTCAGACTCTTCAGAAAATAGTCCTTGGGTTTCATCTGCCAGGTCTGCCCAGTGGCTTGTTCTGGGGCCACATAGGATGGAAACATGATCCCAACTCAGAGATGTTCAGAGGTGCTCACTCTGCCGTTGCTAAACCTGTGGGGAGTGTACCTGTGTGCACCTCTCACTGTGGCCTCCTCTCTGCCGTCCCTAGGCCTGGAGTCAGACCTGCGTGTGCGCCTGCACGGCCAGCATCTGGCCCAGGAGCTGGTTCTGACAGCAGTGAGGAGCTACTTAGAGCTGCCTCGTCCAGACAAGGCCCTGGCCCTGTCGTTCCACGGCTGGTCTGGCACAGGCAAGAACTTCGTGGCTCGGATGCTGGCGGAGAACCTGTACCGGGACGGGCTGAGGAGCGACTGTGTCAAGTTGTTCATCGCCACCTTCCACTTCCCCCACCCCATGGAAGTGGACCTATACAAGGTGAGGCCGGGCGGTGCTGGGCAGCTCTGCGGGCCGGGCCGGGGCTGGAGGAGGCTCGGACAGCCCGAGGAGCAGCTCTGTGCTGCCAGGGAGACCCTGAAACCAGCCTTCCTTGCAAGGGAGCGCCCCAGAGAAGCCCAGGTGTGGGGGTTCAGGGACAAGGGGCTGTTTCGGCAGAACCTGTAACCCACAGAGACATCCCCTCCACGCGGATGAGGCCCTGAACATGTGGAGGAAAGACTGATGTTCCAAACACCGGTCAGCCCGAGCTCTGTCTCCTTACCAGCCAGACGTGAACTTTTCTGTCATAAAAATAGTGGAAATGTCACAGGAAATGTGGAACAGAGGAAGGCAAAAACTTTATCATAATCTCCCCACACGGACACAACCAGTTAGCATTTTGGCGTACTTCAAGCCCTTCCCTTATGCCATTTTATGTCATTGTAGTTATTATGTTGGACAGAAAGTTGCATATCCTTTTGCAAAAAGGCATATCATAAGTGATTTTCCACGTCTTCCCCAAATCCCTCAAAGGCCAACAAGTAGAGACACAAAAATTATCTTTGTTGCTCTGCTATTTTGAGTTCTTCCACTGAGACATGTATTTAAAACAAGCCAGACAGCGAGCAGAACCCCCCTGTGGTGTAACATGACCGTGTCTGGCTTTGGCTTTAAGTTTGGAGTGGATAACCTGGGAAGATTAGCCTCTGAGGACAAGACTGCCTGAGTCACCTGGCATCTGCAGCGTGGCCAGGGGTTGGTGAACTGTCCTAGGGGCAGGTGGCTGCAGCGAAACTGCTGTCTCAGCTTCCTCACTGTGAAAACTGACGTGTGCACACACTCAGCTTGCACGCGCCTCTCACACACGCACTCAGGTGACAGAAGCCAGCATCCAGGGGGGTAGACAGTGAGTACACAACCTGCTAAAACCCCGCCCACAAGTCAAGGCACAAAAATTGTCTTTGTCGCTCTGCTGTTTGGGGCAGGAATGGCCTGTTCTCCTGGCGCACCCTGCAGAGGTGCACCTGTCTAGCAGCGGGCTACCTTGCCTGGATGGGGATCCCCAGTTAGGAGTCGGCTGGGTCCCCGACAGGTCCTCCCTCAGGCTTCTCCTGAGTTCCCCGCCCAGCCCGGGTGCCAGTGGGAACTCTGCTCCTGGAGCTCAACATGGGACTGTGGCCGCTTCTGGGCACTTGAGCCTGTCTCCACCTATCACCCCCGTGTTAGGGCTTGACCGCTACCCCTGGGGAGGGTGAGTTGGGGCCTCATCCTGGAGGGGAGGGAGTAGGCCCTCTCCCTCCCAGGCTGGCTGTACCTTTCAAACCTCTGGGGGAATCACCAGGGAAGATCAAGAGTCACTTGGGAAGCATGTTAGAGGCGCTGCCTAGCCTCACCCCTGGCGTTGGCATTGGTTGGTTCCGGGGAGAGCCCAGCCCCAGGCAGTCCACCACCGACACCCTGGGGAACCGGGCCTGGCATGGGCCCTCCAAGATGGAGAGGGTGGGCATGTGGCTCCCCAGCAGCTCCCTGTGCTCTGCAGGAGTGGCTGACAGACCAGATGAGGGAGACGCAGGAGCACTGCCACCAGACCCTGTTTGTTTTCGACGAGGCAGAGAAGCTGCACCCAGGACTGCTGGAGGCCCTCGGGCCACACCTGGAATTCCAGGCCCCCGACAGCCTCAGGGCTGAGTCTCCGAGGACCATCTTTCTTTTCCTCAGGTAAGGTCCGAGGAACGGCAGTCACGAGGACCAGGCAAGGAGGAGTCTTCTGTCCAGGTGCCACACGTGCCAGGCTTGGGGGCTGTCAGGTGGTGTGTAAGCTGGTGGTGGGAGGCCTCCCCGCCCTCCTAGGCCGCAGACTTTTCCACAGGGGAAGAGCACAGCTCCAGGGGGAAAGCAGAAGCCTGGCTGCCAGGGTGCAGGGAGGGGGCCTTAGGCCTTGGCACACCTGAAGGACTCCCCCTCGCACAGTGGCACCAAGGCCAGGCGCCCCTCGTCCAGCCACCCCTTAGGAGGGTGCTAAGGTAGACTTTTCTTTAATTGAGGTGTAACTGCTTTGTCACAGTGTAATAGCTTCAGGTGTACAACATGATGGCTATTTGCATATACAGGCACCTCGTTTTGTGCTTTGCTTTTCTTCCAAATTGAAGGCAAACCCTCCACCAGCAAAAAGATTGGCTCACTTTATTGCGGTATCAAACCCGCAGTATCTCCAAGGTCTGCCAGTCCTGTGAAATGGTCACCGCAGTAAGTCTGGTTCACATCTGTCACCACACACTTTTTTCTTGTGATGAGAACTTTTAAGATCTACTCTCAGCAGCTTTTAAATATGCAGCTCAGTGTTAACTAGTCACCATGCTCTGCACTTTATCCCCAGGGCTTATTTTGTAATGAAGTTAGTACCCTTGGATCCTCCCCCCACACCCCTGCCTCTGGCAACCACCCTTCTGTTCCTGTATCTGTGAGCTTGTGTTGTTGTTTTAGATTGCACATGTGAGATTTAGTGTTCATCTTTCTCCGTCTGACTTATTTCACATAGCATAATGCCTCAAGGTCCCCCCGTGTTATTGCATTGGCAAGAATTCATTTTTTTTTATGGCTGAGTAGTATTCTGTTGTGTGTATACCACGTTTTCTTTATCCATCCGTGGGTGGACACTCAGGTTGCTTCCGTATCTTGGCTGTTAATGCTTCAGTGAATGTAGGACTGCATGTTTTCAGGTTAATGGTTTTGTTTTCTTTGGATGAATACACAAAAGTGGAATTGTTGAATCACGTAGTTTTGTTTTTTGAGGCATCGCTATACTGTTTTCCATAGTTACATTCCCACCAATGGGGTATAAGGGTTCCCTTGTCTACACGTCTTTGCCAAGATTTATTTGGCTTTTGATAATAACCATTTAAACAGGTGTGAGGCGCAATCTCATTGTGGGCTTGGTTTACATTTCCCTGATAGGTACATGAAAAGGTGCTTGACATCACCAATCAGCCATCTGTATGTCATCTTGGAAAAATATCTATTCAGAATCTCTATTTTTAATTAGATTGGGGTTTTTCTGCTATCCAGTTGTATGAGTTCTTTGTTTTGGATGTTAACCCCTTACGGGATATGTGATTTGCAAATATCTTCTCCCTTTTCCTTTTGTTGATGGTTTCCTTTGCTGTGCAGCAGCTTTTTAGTTTGATGTAGTCCCATTTAGTTTTGTTTGCTGTCTTTGCTTTTGGAGTCAGATCCAAAAAATCAGGACCAATGTCAAGGAGCTTACTGCCTATGTTTTCTTCTAGGAATTTATGGTTTCAGGTCTTGAGTCTTTCGTTAATTTTTGCATATGGTACAAAATAATTTCTTTTGCTGTAAATTGACCACATATGCGTGGGTTTATTACTGGGTTCTCTGTTCTGTTCCATTGATCTGTGTATTTTTGTGCCCATGTCATACATACTGTTTCGATTACTATAGTTTTCTAATGTGACCTAGGTGACTCTGCTATCTCTAGACAAATGTTTGCTTTTGTAGTATTTTGACCTTCTCCCCCCAAGTGGGCCTCTGCTACCCCAGGATGGAGAGGCGAATCTGGTGCTTGGGAAGGACACCACGCCTGTGACAGGGGTACAGCCTTGGTGCCTACTGCTGTCCCCTAAACCCTGAAGGGTTTCAGGTATTCTAATGATGGGTGGGGGAAGACGGTGTATTTGAGGCTGTTAAAGAACAAAAATTCAGTCAAGTAAATTTGCAGATCTAATGGGCTTTATTGAGTGATTCATCCCATCTCGTGAACAGGTGCTCTGAGAAGTGGACAGTATAGGTGTAAACTGGACAGGACAAAAAACTAGCAAAGCAAGGATTGTGTTTGAGGGAAGTGGGGGGCTCATCAGGGGAATAGCAGGGGCTTGGGGGACAGATTACCTTGTTGGTACTGACCAGAAAACTCCAGACTACAGTCCTGGTGAAGCCTGAAGCTGCAACTAAGTCAGGTAACAAGTCCAGGCTCAGTGCCAGCGGCACAGTGACTCTAACAAGTTTCTGGTCTTGACTTCTGCAACATGGGGTGGTGACTATAAAGGAAAAGCACAGATGCTCTGACCTGCTTACACGGGTGTAAGGCCAGTAGTTTCTTCAGGATGAAATCCCCAAACCTGCTGTTGGAAGTAGGTGCTAGTGATTTTGCGGGGCCGGCCCTGCGCTGGCATCTGAAGCAGGGAGTATAATGGGGACCAGAGAGCCCCCGAGCCAAGTCTTCATCCAGGCAGAGGAAGTCGGGACCCACGGGACGGGTACGAGAACCTTAACATCGACGACTGTCACCCATTTCTTCAGAGGATGCAGAGAGGTCACAGGTGTTCAAAGCTATTGTCCTCTTCACACTGTAACCAGAAAGCAGAGGGAAGTGACAGGCTCCTCGCAGGCAAAGAATAGACAGAAAGGACTTGCACCCCGGGGCCCAGAATGTGCTGACCGACCCCTGCACCTCAGGGGTATGTGAAACGGTCTCATCCAGTTCTTCCGTTTTACATACGAGGACACTAAGGCTCCGTGACTAATGACCCAGTCTGGATCTGTCCTTTAGGAAAGACTTAGCCAGTGGGGTTGGTTACCAGAGTTCTGGAGGCCTCTGAGTTCCCTTCTGTTGGGGTGTGAGGGTGAGTTTCTAAAGGTGCCTCTGTCCCTGCGGTCAGCAGGTGACCTGGGAGGATGTGGAAGGGAACTGAGATGCTCCAGGAAGTCAACATCTAAAGGTTGGTGCCAGTGTGGCGGTCCCTGAGGAGATGAAGCCGTAACACAGAGGAAGAAGAAATGGTGGCTGTGGGAGAAAACGAGATATTCAGAAGGGAGGGAGGAAGAGCAGACGAAGGTGCGGAGGTGTCCGGTTTGATAAGCAGGTGCTGAGCAGGGTGGTTACACAGGTGGGGAAGGCGCTGGGGTCCCGTCCCCTGCGCTGGCCTCCGCCTCACGTGGGGACCGAGGACTGGGCAGTCCGAGGGCAGGTCTTACCTCGGCTGATGCGACCGCAGCCACTCGTGTGCACAGATGACCTTCCCAGCAGGCACTGCTGCAGCAGGGAGCATGGGCAGCAGTTTTCCTCCATGCAGGGGTCAGGGGCCGTCTGGCTGGGCAGCTGAACTTGAACAAGGACGTGGGGGGCTCATGGCCCCTACAGGAAGGAGGCATTGGCTCCCGGGCGGGGAGAACACCTGCCCCAGCCTCTCCTCACCCAGCGGTGGCAGCAGGAAGAGAACGAGTCAGACTTCGCGAGGAGAGACTGGGTCCCCACCCTTACTCTGCTGGGCCTGAGGAAGAAGCAGGGGCAGAACGTGCGTTAAGGGGCTGGCAGGAGGCTCGTGAGGGGAGACGGGCGTGGGCGGAGGAAGTGCTGCCACCCCCTTCCCAGCTCCCCTGCTGCTGGCACCAGGGTGTCTTCGTACCCCTTTTCTTTGTGTCTAACCCAGTCCTCTTTCCTGTGCTTCAGACCCCAAATTCCAGTTGCCTAATGACGTCACAACTCCCTAGAGAAATCACAGGCAAGTGCACCACACACGTGCGCGCCCACCCTCGGTGTTCCACTCCTGGCACGGTGGCGGGGCACAGGCCGCTCGAGGCGACACTTCGGTGACCTTTCACTTCTCACAGGCAGCAGTTACAGGGTCCTGCTGAGTGTCTCCTGCACTAATTCTCAAATCCTCCTCCCTGGCCCCTCTCCAGCCCTTCCCCTCTCAACACGGACTATTACGAAAAGCTCCCCAGCCAGCTTTCTGCAACACTCCCCTGCCGCGTCAGCCCAGGGTGATGCTCTCAGGGGAGGAAGACCGGCCAGGTCACACCACGGCCCTGATCCGTGTGCACCGCCAAGGCCACCTCGCTCAGCCGCAGCCCACTTCTCAGCCCCCACTCTGCGGCCCCCGAAGCGCGCGGCCTCCCTGAGCCAGGCCTGGGCTCACGGCTCCATCTGCATTTGCGCAGAAGCGTCGTTCTCCCTGGGCCTTAGCTGACCCTCTTTAGCACCTGCCACACTGTCCTGGAGTCACAGGCCTCTCTTCCCACGCATCATACCTTCGCTGTGGTCCCTGCACCTGGCACAGTCTCAGTGTCAGAAGGGAACGAGGCAGGGAGGATGGTGGCGAAGCAGGACACTGTCTTACCTTTGGGTTGTGACAAGATCTCCTGGGGGAGCGGAGGCCCTGGCCACTCAACCTCCAGTCTCCAGTCCCCAGTGCAGTGGCTTCAGCAGTCAAGTCACCCATTGGAACCTAAATATAAAAAAAACTCTTAACAAGTTCTCGTCTCTTTCAGTAACCTCGGGGGCAGCGTCATCAATGAGGTGGTCCTGAGGCTGCTTAAGGCCGGCTGGTCCCGGGAAGACATCACAGTGGACCGGCTGGAGCCCCAGCTCCAGGCCGAGATCGTGGCGTCCACAGGTAACTGACTCCCGGCCGCACAGAAAACAAGCCTGTGGTGAGAGCCGCAGGCGGAAGATGCCATGTGTGTGGTGGGGACGTGTGCTCAGGAGGCGGACAGGGCGCCAGGACCACAGGACACACCATAGCGGTCATCTCGTTGTCAACTGTAGGTGGGCACGAGAGAAGTGCCACGACAGCCGAGCTCTTTTTCTGAAAAAGAGTATTGGCCCCAGCCCTGGAATCACAGGCAGTGGCCCGTGGGCCCCGAGTCAGTCTCCGCGAGCAGCTCAGGGACGGCCCGTCAGAGGTCGGGCCGCTCCCCCTTGTGTGCACCGGGCCGTCACAGCCCGCTCTGCCGCTTCGCCAGTGGCACACGGCCATCGTCGACCACGGTGCTCCCTGGGAGTCCCCGACGCTCCCTGCGGTGGCAGGAGAGTGAGCCCTGCCCAGGCCAGACCCCCATGTAACCACGGTCTTGATTTCAGACAGCAGCTTTGGCCACAGCCGTCTCGTGAAGGACAACCTGATTGACTTCTTTGTCCCCTTCCTGCCGCTGGAGTACCGCCACGTGAGGCTGTGCGCGCGCGATGCCTTCCTGAGCCAGAAGCTCCCCTTCACAGAGGAGGACCTGGACCAAGTCGCCAGGATGATGGTGTACGTCCCGCAGGAGGAAAAAATATTCTCTTTCCAGGGATGCAAACTGATTTCCCAGAGAATTAACTACTTCTTGCCTTAAGGGCTGGATGAAAACTTCCCGAAGCCGCCTTCCTCCCACTAACAGGACCCTGGGGCCAGCTGGCAGCCTGCGTGTGCCAACACACAGGTCCTGTGTCAAAGCAAGGCCTTAAATCAGAAGCTGAGCCAATTCGTAAAATCACTTGGTGCCTTGAAGAGCCACAATCCCAAGTGGTGGTGGCTGGAGGAAGCCACATGGGACTCAAATCCCAAGGGCTTATGAGCACCTCTGCTCTTGCCTGCAGCTGCCTGCACTTGGGTGTGGGGGCCTGAGGCTGCCACAGCACGGGCGGGGGGGGGGGGGGAAGAATGCATGCTGCTTACCAGCGGCAGAGCATGCACCTCGGGTGCCCTGGCTCGGGGGTCACTCAGTCCTATAGGAAGCCAAGCAGCTGTCAGCAGATCAGCGAAGAGCCTCAGGCTGAAGTAAAAAGTCCACAGAATCATCTTTTTAAAAAAATCATGCAAGTGCAAGCTAAGGTTTGCTATGCTTTTCAGATTTTAAGATTTTTAAAGTTGGGAGCTTTGACATGACTGTCATATGTAAACATTAAAACTTTGTATTTTTCTAAAAACCTTCAGCCTACTTTCTTCATGAGACCTAACAGTACTGTTCACTCAACAGAATTCTAAATGCCAGATAATATGCCAAGCGCAGGTGCTGGCATGCACTGGGCCCACAGGTGACCAACCAGTCTGCCACCTGATGTCGACTGCGTGCTGAGGCTTCTTCCCACAGCATATTGGTCTCGAGTGAAAACATCTCCCAGCTTTAAAAAGAAAGTTGTTTTTGAGGACTGAATGGCCAAGGTCAGTTGTGCCTCTACATAGGAGGTGCTCACGTGTTTTTTCCTTCTCTTGGTCTTCCCTTCATGCTTCCAGAACTTTTTATATTTGTCATCACCTCAGGTATCCTCTCTTATTTAAACACCCCCCCCCAACCTTCTCGCCATTCACCCTGCTGAAACACTTCTGTCTCCACCCCACCTAACGCTTCACTGCACTCGTCCACCCCGACACCTGCCCGTCAGGGAGCGCCCAGCCGAGCACGCCAGGTACTTGGGACACACTCGCAGTGCGTGAAAGGAGCAGAGTTCCATGCCTCACGGGACCAAAGTAAACCTGGCCTAATGACACAATGAAACGGGGGCCGGTTCAGCTGCCCGGGCATCCTGGGGATACACAGCCCCCCGCCCCCCGCAGTCGCACTGCATGTCCCGCTCTAAACCCAGCATACACTTTAAGAGGCACATTCTCCAGCTTTAAGTCTCAGAGCCACAGAACAGCTGACGTCGTCTTATCACTGGCCAGCCATGTTCCATGTCACAAATCTGGGGTCAGCTCCTCACACCACGGGAACCAAGACAGGCAGAGGGCGCAGCGGCCCGAGCACTTCTCCGAGTCAGAGTGCTGAGTGCCGGGACTCGGCCGCCTGCCACTGTGAGGCCGTGGTCACCCTCGACTTAACCCTGGCTTCCACTTTGGTAAAGTGAGTGTCACTGGACTTACCTCAGAGAGTTGCTGTGAGGATTCAATTAGTTGATCCTTATGAAGTGCTCCGGACACAGCTTTAGGCGTTTACCAACAGACACCTGGTAAACCCGCTGTCAGTGGCGCTGCGGCTGGGCCTCGGCCTCTGGTCCTCAGCTCCCTGCTGGCTGAGGCTGGGTGCAGGTAACTGACGTCTGAGAACTCACCTGCCGTGCCAGGCCCGGTGCCAGGCCCTCTGCAGCTGCCATCGTGTGTAATCGTAACACTGTAACAGGCACCAAATTCATCACTGTTTAATAAATGTGAAAATTTGGGCTGAGATGACCGGTCCTGCACAGTCATGAAGCTCTAGTCACTGGAGCGGTCGGAGTTCAGCCCAGGTGGTCTGACCCCAGCACCGATCCTTTGCAGACTTGCTTCTAATTTCCAGATTTCCTCAGCAAAAATAAAATAAAACATTTCCTCAGCAAAGGGCACAGCCTCAGGTGTGGAGAACGTCACCATAACACAAAGGGGGGGATAGTGGGGAGTCTTCTCTGCAGACTGAAACAGCCCCCCCGCCACTAAACCGAAAGTGGGCGGGAGAGAAGTGTGGAAAGGGGGCCGTGGGGAGGGGCATAGGCTGGCGGCTGACAGCCATTCTAACTGGACCTCACGTGGGCACCGCCTGAGTCTACCCTACTCATACCTGATTAAAACCTGACTTCTAAAAGCAATGACTCATTTCTTTAAAAAAAAATTGAAGACTAAGTCAAACAAGAATAGAATGTTCCCTGGGAGGTTCTATACTTACTCTATTAATACTACTTTGGCTCAACATTTTTATAACTTATTTGCAGTTGTCCTCAAAATGGACTTTGAGAAAATTAAATCTCATTTTACAGTCACCTCGCACTGGACAGACAGACAGGGACACACACACAGACAACCCACCTTCTGTACCAGCTGGGTTCCAGATGATGCCTTTGGCCATTTCCAAAAATGTAATCCGTCACAGGATGAGTGCTCACCCCCACAGAGGACACCCTAAAGAGTGTGCTAGAGGGGTGCTCGCTAAAAGCAGCAGGTGTACCTCACAGATATCTCTCTCATAGAGACAAACTTTGCTTAGATTCTCTGTCAGTTCAAATTACGGGAAAAATTCCAAGCACAAGCCTACTTTTGCCAATAAAATATTGCAACCTTTATTTAAAATAAAACACAAGTTGGCAAGCCTTGTGAGACAACAGGCAGACAGCATTCCCCTTTCAAGGGCCTCATTTATTTACATCAAGTTTAACACTGTTAGCAGTTCACAGTCAGACAATAGGGTGAGAATTAAGTTAGAAAAACAAAACACCTGAAAATATATTACAATAACAAGAACGAACACCTGACGACACCTTAGTGTGGCCCATGACTGATACGTTTTCAGTTAAATCCCGTGTCGTCTCACTGTGTCCCCTCAGCAACGCGCAGTGCCAGGCCCTCCAGACAGCACCCTCTGCACCCACCACACACACACCCGCGGGGCGTGACCTTTGGTATAAACATTAAACAAGTTTTAAGAATCTGGTTCATATGTTTTAAGACAAAATTCTGTCAACCACTACAAAATATTCAACATTTTTGCCAAGCAAACATGAAACCAGGGTTCTCCACCGATAGTCATTATGGAATCAGATTGCAAGGAAGGAAGCATGGGGTCCACCAGGACACGGGGTTCAGAGCACACGAACAGCTTGGCTGGCCTGGTCAGAGCAGGCACACGGGGAGGGGGCCACAGCTCTCACTCGCCAGAGAAAGGTCGGTCAGCTCCCTTCACTTGGCCCTGCCTTCCCCAGTGTGCACGACGACAGTGTACGAACCTAACGAGGACATGATGCGGAGCCTTGACGCACAGCTGAGATCCGAGGGTTTTTTAACATATACCCTAAAAAACTAAGATGAGTACCTCAGTGTCCCTTCTCGTTTTACTAATTTTTCTGGAGAACAATCAGCCTAATCAAGGTGACTGCTCAAGATCTCAGAAAATTTCTCATAAGAAGCCCCCAAGTACAGTGGCCACAGTGACACACAGCTTGTCAAAATGGAGGACGGTGGGCTTGTCACACCTTCAGCTACCAGAACACCTCTCGGCGCTCCTGCCGCTCACAGCACATGGCGTGGTGCTTCTGCGTGGTGCGGATCAGTATCTGGGATTCACCGACGACCCTGAAGCATCGCAGCATCCTGCAATATCTTCCGAATCAAGACTACGTCTGGCATACCTGCATTATTCCTGTTTTAACTGCCAAAAATTAAGTACCTTTATATATGAAAATTTCATTAACCAGAAGTTTTCTCCAACTAAAGTTCATGGTGCTTAACTGCATAATTTAGAACTCCGATCTTGAGGCTCAGGAACAAATCTAAACAAGCTCCAACCACATAAACTCTACTTCCTTTCGTAAAGCCTGCTAGCATGTGACAGTTCGCGACTGCCGTCCGAAAGAACTAGAATGCTCCGAGACCTCACGCCCTGCGTGACAGCTCAGTAGCTCCAAGCGACAGGCAGGACCCAGAAACGAGCTGCTTCCAGTGCGATGGTGAACTGGGAACCTCGGAGAACAGACCCAGGGCGGGCAGCGGGGGGGATTGTCCAGGGTGCGGTCTGGAGACCCGCGTTGGGCCTCAGCCTTCTAACTTAAAGGAGACATCCTGAGCCTTCGGTGGTCTGCGGGTTCGAAGATCTGCCCACCTGGGACCTCGGCCGAGTTAACAGGGCCTTGCTACCGTGTGCAGGTCACGCAGCAATGGGGAGGTTAAAGGATGTACTTCACAGGAGAAAGAAACAATTTCAAACATATCATTGGACATAGGAGCAAAGAAGGAAGGGAAGCCGGAGGGAGCGAGGGGTCGGATTAGCGCACCTTCCTCCAGCTCGCGCAGCAGCGGAGAAGAGTGCCGCAGTGGGACGGACCAGCATCCCATGCGCAGAAAGTGTCTCAAGCGGGGACGCGCGCTGACCGGCGCTGAGCCACTGTTGCCCACGAAGGTCATTTCTACCAGCTCTAGCACAACCGTGCAGCGTCACCCAGCCGACAAGCCTTTCCCTCTGCACAACGTGTGGAGTCCGTCTGTGAAGGCACAGTACTCTGGGAGTGACCTCTACTGCTCTCAGCCAGCCTCAAATCAGGATGACCTGCCCAGGCCTCCCCTGGGGATCTTTTCACCCTATCACAGGAGGGAGCCTTCCCTGACTGCCTGTCCTTTGGGCCCAGGACACTGAGCCGGAAGTGAAGGAACCACTGTCTTGCTCGCGCATTATCTCAGGACAGCGCACAACCCTCAGGCGGGCCCAGAGCAGAACTCATCTTTTTGGCCATTGCAGTGAACTCACAAAAGACGAGCTGGAGCTAAGGCTGTCACGGGGTGGACGCTCGAGCAGAGTGCAGCCCACTCCGCGGCCCTGAAGCTGCCCACGCTGCCCCCAGCAGGAGGGCAGGGACCAGGCAGGAGTCGGGTCCTACTGGCCTGCCCCCAAATGCCTTACATTAGGTTTCCTAAAGTCTGGTAGTTGGGGAACAAACTCTATCCCAGGGACATAAACATCCTGTTACCAGTGGGACACGTTTCAGAACCAGCCCAAAGCCTTCTTCTCCGACCAGGCCACGGCTCGCAGCAGTGTCCCTGGGCTGTCACATGGAAGGCAAAGGTGCGCCCTGGCCTGCCTTTGTCGGAAAGCCATAGTTCTCTCGGAGCTGCTTTTCCCTCTTTTTTTCCTGCTCCCATATCCCAAACTGAAACAGGCACTTACGAAAGAAGCGAACTGCTGGCTTGACAGAAGCAAAGACAGGTATCGACAGCTGAAGTCTATTAATAAACACGTAAGAAGAAACTTAAGTTTGGAGACCCACCTACATAGAGAGAACTGGTCATAGCTAATGCTTAGGGCAGAGAGATGGGCCCCAAATTCAGGGAGAACAAGTTAAAGCAAGCAAAATGAGGAAACCCAAGAATCATCAAGAACAAAATTGTGGACAACCCCGTCCGCCCAAATCAACTCCTGTGGGAGCACAGCCTGATGGTGACAATGACATCAGTAGCAAAAATGGAAAGGAATGGGAGATGTCAGAATGCGGTGTAGCTATAACTCAAAAGTGACCATCAATGCATTTTACTCAGGTATTTTATAATTTAATGGGTGAGTTATGTTCAGCTACTCTTGGAAAAAATAATAAACACAGATGATGAATGTAAAGCTCATTTATAACTCTATGATAGGAAATCCTAAAATTCCCCAAACGCACTGGTTCTAGGGCCTTCCAATCTCCTCTGACCCTCCACACCCCCAATCCCACACATACAAAAGAAACCCCACGCAGGACATAGGTCGAAGACGACAATGTCAACATCAACAGGCAAGGCATCTGCTCCCACCATATTTAGGATGCCGAACGCTTAGTGGACAAATGTTCAAAACCAAGAGGGCCTCCTTCTTTGTGCGTCAAGGTCCCTGGAAGAGCTGTTGGTTCTGAAGTACCCACCGCTACCTTTTAACGATTATGATTAAACCAGAAAGTTGGTCCCCAGTTTTCTGAAGTTATTCAGCACTGAGCTATAGTTTTAGTAAAACACTTATTACACCTGCACATGTTCATGTCGAAGTCTTCGTATTTATAAAGGTGACAGATCACAGACGTGACTGTTTATACATGTGCATTTTCAGGTCTCCCACAGGTAAAAGCCTGTAAGTCAATCAGCATCTAATCAACTGTTTTATCTTCTAAATAGACAATACAACCTTATAGTCAGTTATATAACATTTGATACTTTTCTCAAAGTGCTTTCATATACATTATCTCATAGTCATTAAAATGACACGGAATTTTTTTTTTAAGAGAAAGGAATGTAGAACTAGGTTTTGTAAAACTTAAGTTGGTGCTTATTACAAAGTGCAGATTGCTGTGCTGCTGTCTGTCCCTAAGAATGGGTCCACGTAATTTTTTAAGCTACTGAGTTCTCCTGAATGCCTGCTTTGCTAGTGTTGCCATCACTTAACATTCAAGTCCCTTAAGTTCCAGGAGCATGTGCTTTAGAAAGTGTGCAGCGCTGTGCAGACTGATTGTCTATCTGAGCCACTTTTTGTGCAGTGTCTCACGAGGCAGTAGGAATGGCACAAAGACGCCGGAACCAGAAAGTCACGAGATCCCGAACTCTAGCCTGGGCTCTGCCACTAATTCGCTGCTCTGAGATAATGGGCAAGTAACTTAAGCATCCTCTCTTCCAGTTTGTAAGGTTGGGTATGACAGGGTTCAGACAGTGCTGGGTGTCAAACACTGGAGGGCTTCCTGGAAAACTCACTGGCTGAGACCACGCCCAGCTGGGAATTCTTACCTTGTCGGGGGTCTTTTTTCTTCAGCAGGGGGTTTGTTGCACAACGCACTGGACTACGTTTATTAATAGAAGCAGTTAACTTTTGCAGAGCGCCCACTGTGTCGGGCACTCAGGCTAAGCATCTCACATGTACCATCGCTTAATCCTTACCACAACTCTGAGGTAGTTACAATTATCATCCCTGTTTTCCAACGAGGAAACAAAGGCTGAGGAAGATTAAATGACTTGCCTTCTAGACTGGCTTTCGAGCTGAACTCTTAATCCACGCTGTATCTATCCTTTCAACTCAAAAGCTCCATGACTTTAGTTCCATCGCATGGGCTGTGCCACAGCAGAGTCGGCATGTTTTATTAACTAACTGGGCGCTATTTTATTAACCAATTATAATTAGAATTATAAGAAAATTCTAATTTAAACCCCAAAATGCTGCTAGGCAAGGGGCTCCACTCTAATGACCTCGATGTACAGAGGTCATCTGAAAAAAACACTAAATCTTAGGGCCGATGTTTTTAAGGCTATATCTCTGAAAATCACGATGAAGTCTGTAGGAAAATATACACATTTTAATTTTACACAAAGCCTTTTAAGAAAATACTTCATGTAAAGCACAATGAAGGTATATTCTACACAAAATACTGCATTTTTTCCAAACTGAAATTATATTATCTGTACATGAAAGGGTTCAAATTGTGGCAGCCCAAAGGCATGCATACATATGTAAATCATTTCAGAAAGTTTTTGACATCTTCTAGGAGGGCTTTTGCTCCTGCTCTCAGCTATGCTTTTAAATTAGATAGAATTAAACTACATTTTCAGTTTCTAGAAGTTTTCTTTGAATTCAAACTTTTAAATTTACATAAAGTTATATTGAAAATCTGGACCTTTTCAAGTAGAAAAAGGAAAAACCTAAATGACATTTAATAAGTTGACAGTGCCTCTTTAACCTGAACCCTGAGCCCTCAGCTCCTAGAGTTACCGCCAAGCATCTGGTGGGTGGGGAGCACTAGAATACAGTCTGGTCGACGCTACTACTGACAGTGCTGAGAAAAGTCAATTCAGCTCATGAACTTTACTGAGCACCCACTGGAGGCGAGACAGAGCCGGGTGCTGCCCCTGAGTAAGACACAGCCCCACCCTCAAGACTACTCTTCGGTGAGAAAATCAGGGAGCTTAAGTACACTCAGTAGTGTTCCTCCAAGGCTTTTTTTCAGAGCTCTCAAGGGAAGATCCCTTGCTTAGGAGAAAAAAAAAAAAAAAAAGAACCTGAAAAACAATGATAATCCCTCAGCTTGCATCCCACAATGACAGGGATAAACTTAAAAAGCAGCATAACAACATTCTAAAGTTTTAGCTTTCCCTGCCCCACCCATAAAAGGCTAATGCTAAAACGATTTCAAGTTTATGGAAGTGTACGGTGAAGGGGAGTAGCAAAGGAGACGGGAGGATGACTACTGGTTTTAAACCCACGTTAAAGGGACTCTATCTTCTCTTCCAACCACTGTAGGGACTAATACGCACATCACTAGTTGCCTGTGCTGCATCTTTAGGGGACAGAGACCACCCATCCCCTTCAAGGCCCTGTTCTCAGCCTGGGCCTCCCCACGAGCAGCCATGACAAGAACCAAGGTTTCCTTCCCTTCTGATGAAAACTAATTTCCTCCTTGGTCAAAGATGCCAAACTCTGTCCAAAACGTAGTTTTCCCCCCTTAGTATTCTAGCCAGTTTAATACAACCTCAGCGGTTCCAAATTTCCTGATCTGCTACTGAGCAGAGAAGAGCGTGAAAAACCGCTCAACATAACTCCGCACTGAAGAGCTTCCCGGGGGCTCTGAGGGCTGGCTACACCCTCAACCGTAAAAGGCCTGTGAGAACACGTATCATTACCTTCATTTAACAGATTAGGAGATGGGGCCGTGGCTTGACAGTGGATCGATGACACAGCCAGGAAGGAAATTCACTGTTCATCAATGCTGAATTCCTATCTTCCTAACATTCCTTTGGAAGGAAAAAATAACGTATTTATTTTTTTGTACTGGAATCTTCTGGGGAAGGAGGGGGGGTCATAAAGCTTTAGAGAGAGAATAGAGTGGTAACTAGAATTAGACCTGATATTGAGAATATTACTACCTAACTGATTAGATTTGGTTCCCTGCGATACTAATTAGCTTCCATAGTTACAAATGAGTATGGAAGAAAAATGCCTATTTTTCGAAGGCAAAACATATTTGAGGGTAAAGTCTTTAGGTTTCCAGGATCTAACTGGTGTTCCCTGGGAATGACGTGCTCCTTCAATTATACATTCTTAAGATACATTAAATATCAAAGAACATTCTCAATATGATCCTTACAACAAGCACAATGATTGAGGTGGGGTGAAGACATGAGAAAGAGCACGTGAGAATAATTTGGGGTGATTTAT
Source organism: Eidolon dupreanum (assembly GCA_028627145.1). NCBI lineage: Eukaryota > Metazoa > Chordata > Mammalia > Chiroptera > Pteropodidae > Eidolon > Eidolon dupreanum. Next base: position 6,466,199 of record CM053517.1, read on the forward strand.
TTGAAATCCAAAGAAAAAGGATGCTTCTCCCTACTTTCTACCTGGACTGGGTCTAAGGTGACAAGGACGGGGAAAGGGACAGAGAAACAGCCACGAGGACCAAGCCAGCTCCTCTCCGCAGTCAGACCTCCGCGCCTGGCTGGTGGGTTTCAGCTGCTCAAGTCCAGCACGTGGGCACGCAGGGGCACTGCGTCAGAGATGGAGTCCCTGGGAGAGCCCGCCCACGGCACTAATTTCTGAACCAGTGTCGCTTAACGCCCCAAACACTGCCAGGAATAAGAGGAGATGGCCTGCCCAGCAAGCTGACGAGACCTCTGTGCCTGCGGTCTATAGACGGGCACCACCGAGCAGAAAGCCAGACACCAGACTGGGAGAAGTGACTTCTGCTGGGGGTATAAGGTGTGAGGAGGAGGCTTCAATCTCCCTGACATTGTCTTCCCAGCATTCTTTACTTCCTGCACCAGTCACCACACCAGCGGAAAATGGCACAGAGGCCTACAGACAGGGCTGCGTTTCCAGATTTTCTAATTCTGGCGATCTGATTTGCAGTTCTGACTGCAGCGGTGACCTTGTGGGAGCAAGGCTGATAGCTGCTTTGACAGCCTTGAACGAAACTTCTCTCGGTACATTCCCAGCTCTTTCTTCTGTGCCACCAGGTTCATTAGGTGAATCGGGACATAATCACTGTTAGTACCTACTGGAGCCCTAAGCCACCTGGCAGAGCGAGTGTCGCAGCCAGCCACCTGTCTGGGTGGTCTCGCGACACTGCCGAGGGTAGCCCTAACACCTCGAACCATTCCAGGTAAGGACGGGCTGGATTTGGTTCTTCACGGCATGACATACACACGTCCCCTGATGTTCCAACGTGGCTCCCAATCCTGTCCACAAATGCCCCACCCGTCTAATTTCCCTCGCCTATGAAGTTTGCTTTTGTTATTTTCGAGATGAACCTGTAAACGTGAGATCTCAGAGATCTGAGGTACTTCACATAAACACACTCAAGTATCAGTCTTTCATTTTTTGAAAACAAGAACACAGGAAAACGAGTCCCTCTCCCTCTCCCCTCAGACGAGTGTGCGTCTTCCCACGAGGCTGCCAGTGGCTACCTCTGCACCACATCGCTGATTTCCTGGACGCAGGACAGTAAGTTATTGAGGACAGGATTTGCCCCGGGCACACCGGCAGCTGCCGAAGACACCTGCAGCTCCTGCAGGCTGAGCTCCAGTTTGCTCACGGCCTCTCGGAAGGCAAATTTGTTGCGAGTCTGCGGGATGCAGTCCACGTAGCCTGAGCAGTAGTCGAGCAGCTGGTGCCCAGCGTCCACCAGCTGGCTGTTGGGCACCGGTTCCGTGATCGCACTGGACAGTAGGTCGGCACATTCCAGCAGGGCCTCTTTGCTGATTTTGTCCGCTGAGATTTTCTCAGCTGCCTGTTTGGTTTTCCTCAGAGCCACTTTAGTACCTGCTGTGCCATTGGCCATTTTGGCCGGCGAGATGGAAGCGGCGGGCGGAGGCACTTGAGGGGGAGGCATCGCAGGCCTCCCGGCTTTCCCACTGACGGGCGCTGCCCCCGGCGCGGCCCTTCTCCCCGCTTCCTGCGCTTCTGGCGTGGGCTGTCCCGCGGTCGGGGCAGTCGGCTCCTCCGTGGGGTCGGAGCACGTGGACGGATGCTGCAGTAGTCTCATCACTGGTGGTGGGGGAGGGGCACACTTTGGTTTCACCCGTCGGGGTCGGTCCTTGTCGCCAGAGGATGTGACCTGATGCTCAGACAAGAGCTTGAACTTATTCCCCTGAGAGTCCGTGCCGATGAGCTGCACGTCGGCTGGAGTGTGCTTCAGGGTGGGCGAGATAAGGACGGGCACTTTGTGGTTGTGAGTGGTTGGCAGGACCGCCGCAGCCTTGGCCGGGGACGTCCAGCCTGTCTGCTCGCCATCCTCGGGGACTCCGGCCATGCCGAGTCGCGCCCCCCCATTCCTCTCCCTGCTCTTTGGGGCGCCCCCCACCCCTGGAGGGTCCTTCTCTGAAACGGCTGGGTCCCCGGAGGGCGTTCTCAGAGGCAGAGCAGCCGCCCCCCTGGGCAGCAGTTTAGCTTTCGGTCTCTCCCTGGCTGGAGCAGCAGCTTCCTCTGATTTTTTCGGAAGCGTGTCATTGGCCCTGTCCACATTCTCTTCTGGCTGAGAAGAGGTGGACACTGTCCTTTCCAGCTGGAGTTTGGCCCTCTGGCAGTTCCTGGGAAGGGTCATTGCCATCCTATCCTGCTCTGGAAGCCCTGAGGACATGGAAGACGTAGAGTTTGACCGTGGAAAAGGCTTGGAAGTGTCATCACTGGCTGTGGCTTTACCTGCTCGTAAGCCCAGTGTCTTTTTGATTAGGCGTGGTGTAAAGAAGCCCGTGATGCCAGACCACCCGCCCCCAGCGGTGCCACTGCCCCCGCCCCCACCGCTGTCGTCATTACAGAGGTTCCTCTGTGCAAGGCTCCCCCCACAGCACTTGGGGGGCACCAGGTTCGCCTCTTGCTGGGCAGGAGTGAAGGAGAACCCATCGACATGCTGCAGAGAAGCGACAGATGAGAAGTTACCCGCGAGCTCATATTTCTTGTGGGGCTGATTCTCCATCTCCCGAAAGGAGCTGCTGCGCTTCGGGGGTGTGGGGGCGTTTCTCTTCTTCATGAAGGAGCTGAAGAAGCCGCCCTTCCTGTCCCTGGTGAAGCACGTCTCTTTGGCATCTTCCAAGAGGCTGCTGGGTGACTTGTCTCTTTGCTTCCGAGGCAGTGCTGGAGACCCGCTGGGGACCTGCGCACTCCTAATGAACCCTGATGAGAAACGGCCAGTCAG
>CM053517.1:6469531-6499040 GCA_028627145.1 Eidolon dupreanum
GATACAAAGACATTAAAAATAGCAAAAAAAAAGAAAAAAGGTAAAACAAGAATGAAGGCAAGAATTAACTCAGTATCCTGAAATGGAGTTCCACACTACAAAAGTCTATCAGTTTTGAAATGTGATCGCCCCGCCCCGCCACCACCACCACTCAGAACCAGCCACCGACTGAATCACCAGAGTCTCACCTTCGGAAATGCTGGAGTCGTGGAACATGGTTTCAAAAGCCTGATGTGTTTCAGCAAAAGAAGGCCTGTCGGCAGGGCTCCACTTCCAGCCTACACAACAAGGAGAAATGTTAAAAGCTGCTTGCAGGAATTCAGTACCAGTGGCAGCCTGATAGTTCCATGTGTCGTTACAGTGGTCACAGCACGTTCGCAATGACAGTGAGGCAGCTGCTTCTCAATCCTGGACTTGGGTGCAGTGGGCCCACTTCCTAGGGTGGGCCCTTCCATGCAGCCTCGGCTCATATTCCCTCTACTACAGGGATGAGGAGGGTGTGGAGACAGTTTAGAAAATAGAAAGTTTTCTCCCACTGGAAAAATTAAAGAAGTGAAGTCTGTCTTCAAACTCACTCCAACCTTATAAAGCACTGGCTGTACGCATGCAGAAATGCAGCAGGTCAGCGAGGAGGAGCCTGGAGTTCACACCTCACGACAAAGGGGCAGTAAGCAATGCCCACGCTCAAGGAAAAAGTAAGATTTATGTTCAAACATAACAATTTACTACTCACCTTCCTACTTTTCTCACTTTCGAGAAGTCAGATGCTTTTGTCTGTTTGTCACAAATGTTACTTTGATGTATTCTCCACAGTCTTTAGCAATCATTTTTATCTAGATGAAAGCAGTTCTGTCCTACCTAAACTCCAAACCCAATTTCTTATTATCCTATTAAATATGCAAATGTTTTTTGGAAATCAAGTCAATACTTGAGCCCTGGACAACTATTCTTAGGGTTCCAGTAAGACTCAATGGTGTAGCTTATGACATGCCAACGGGCTGATCAATGACCAGCTCTTTATATATCACGAGGTTTAATTCAATCTAATGATAAAAACTGCTTCCAATTTTGCTAATCGCCCTGAATTGCTGACTTGAACCTTCAAAATGAAAATATGCAAACATACTCACATGCTCTCATGAGTTCATAAACCTTGGGCGGGCATCCTTCAGGCTGTTCCATTCGATACCCTTTTTCCAGCAGATCATAGACCTGAGACAGGTCGATACCTGGATATGGTGACATTCCATATGTAGCAATTTCCCACAGCAGTACTCCAAAAGCTGCATAAGGGTTAAAAAAAAAAAAAGTTTGTTTCTTCTCTGATTTATTATTTATTTTTTACCATTAGGTAACTTATCTTTCAAATTCTGGGTAACATTCAGTCACCCAAAGTATACTCTTCTAATTCTTATAGCATGGCTTGTCCTTCTAAGATATCAGAAATGCTTGAAGTACTACCTCAAGATGGTTTTCTTTAAATTTCCCATTTTAATTTAGATTTCCTTTACTACAATGAAGGAAAATCAACTATGACCATATAAAAAGTCTGAGACATAATCAAACTATTCTTAGAAGAATCTATGATCTATTTAATGAGTTTCAGTTTTTAAGTCAGCTAATAGTAGAGGAGTAAATATAAAAATGGACTCATTTAAAATCAAATAAAAATCACATTAGAAAAAAGAATTCACTTGATTTTGTCACAGGTTATTTCTGAGTTTGAGATTTCTAGTTAACAGTGACTTAGAATCCTACACCTGTTTCTACTGGCCTACAATGCATGTTTCCAGACTCATTCAGACCACTGAGCCTCTACACTGCTTGTCAGGGCAATAGAAACGAGATCAGCTACAAGAATAAATTCTAGATGAGACTTCAGCATGTCTTCCTTGAAAAGATGGTGCTCCTGTGTGTCCCAGCACTCAGGAAACAGCAATAAAGCCTAACGTGGAAAACCGGGAGCTTCACAGAAAGAGGATCATTAGAATGTGAGTGTTACATAAGATCCAGACTGAGTCCTTTGAAGGCAAAGACTTTTTTTTAACTTTCTTCTTAACACTTCTTTCTATGCTAAGTGCCTAGCACAATGCCTGAATGGCTAAATGGGGGTAAAGGCAGAGGGTACTTGTCACATAGAAGAGAAGCTCTAAAGAACTGAAAGCATTTATAAAGAAAATAGAATGACACATGCAGAGGCCTCCCGACCTTACCCCAGACGTCGGATTTGATGGAGAAGGTGTTGTAGGCCAGGCTCTCAGGCGCTGTCCATTTGATGGGGAACTTGGCCCCAGCATGAGCGGTGTAGGTGTCACCAGTCATCAGCCGACTTAAGCCGAAGTCCGCCACTTTCACCACGTGGTTTTCTCCCACGAGGCAGTTACGGGCTGCGAGATCTCTGTGGGAAAGAGAACGCTAATGTGATTCCACTCTGACGGCAAGGAAAATGGTCACGAGTGCTCTGTCCTCGTTCTCTGTGCTGTAAGCAGAGCTGAGGCGTGCTGACAGATACGGCCGTGTTTTATGGTAATCGCCGACAAGGCAGAAAGTCACCGATTACATTTCGCCCATAGCGTACTCATCCAGAGGCAGTTACGGGCTTCAGAAAATGGGATCTTGTTCCTAAGTACAGCTGACCTTTGAACAACATGGGGGCTGGGGCACAGACACCCCATGCAGCTGAAAATCCATGTACGACTTTTGACTCCCCCAAAACTTAACAGCAAATAGCCTACTATTGATTGGAAGCCTTACCAAAAAACAATTAACATATTTTATATGTGCTTTATACTGTATTCTTATAATAAGCTATAAAAAAATGAGGTTAAGAAAATCATACAGAAGGAAAAATACATTTATTGAGAAAAAAAATCTGTGTCGAAGTGGGGCCTGCACAGTTCAAACACACGCTTTCCAGGGTCAAGTGCACACTGGGGTGGCTGCAGAGGTGAGCAAGATCCTTTTCTACAAGGGCGTAAGTTCTTTACTAAGATAGAGAGCTATTTTTTAAATTAAGCCACTAGATGGAGCAAAAGGCTCTTGGATACAATCCTGGGCAAAATATAGAGCTTCTTGTTTTGAGAACGGTAGGGGCCCCTCCTTAATACTTTAATCAGAGTATAGAAGGTTTATAAGTTTGAAATAACATCATAATGGGCCCAGTGAAAGAGAAAATTACTTTCCTGAATCATCTGAAATGTTCTGGAAAGGTTCTCACATTCTCCCCTGTATTTGCATGACATGCAAGGTCACCTCATGGCAAATCGCAGGCAATAACCAGGCTTCACATACCTGTGGATGAAATTCTTCTTCTCTAAATACTCCATTGCAGAAGAGATCTGAGTGGCCATGTAAAGCAGGACAACTGCAGTCACCTCTTCTCGGCTGCATTCTCGAAGATAATCAAGCAAGTTCCCATATGGCATGTATTCAGTCACAATGTAAAATGGTGGCTCCAAAGTACACACACCTGGCAGCCCAAGAATAAAGCTTGTTTTACTATATCTATTCATACATTCCAAACCACTTTAGCAAAAATAATCAACAGTTTTTAAAGTCTAGTTCGGCCATAATCTTTTCCCTCCTTGCCATCACATCCTCTGAAAATATACAGCAAAGTTAAGAAGATGGGTGATAAAAGAGTCTCTACTTCCATTATGTAATTCTAGAAACACACATGCATTTCAGTATTTGCTGTCTGGGCAGAATCAGAGTCATCTGTATCCATTCCATAAGGGGCGAGGAAGACAGAAATCTCCAGAGCTCTGCATATGCCCACGATACCCATCCTTGACTGTGTGCTAAAACACTTACCCAAAAGTAACCAATTTGTGCCTATGCGCAGCCTAAAACAATGCTTTGTAAAAAGATCATAATTGTTTCCGTAGTCAAAGGTTTCACTGATACATGATAGATTCCTGGGAAAGAACTAAGACGACACTGTTTCCTTTGGGACAATTTGGCGCAATTTAAACAGCCAAAGAAAGGGCTCTATTTTAAAAAGGGCAAAGGGTTCAGACACAGGCTTTTATGTGACCTGAACAGGTGAGAAGCCAATCTATCAGGACACAGTGCTTTCTCTTGTAAAGGTAAATGGACAGGGGTGGTCCCAACTTTTAGTCTTAATTTTAAATAGTCCCTTGTTTAATGTCTCTTGATCTGTGAAATTATGTTGTGACTTTTTGGTTTGGAATCATCTTGAATGATTCCGAACGCTGAATGTGAGGCAGTTTTGTACATCGCAGTCAACACAGGACACGGTTCTTGGGCGACTTTTAAACACAGAGCCTGCTACTTAAAATGACAACCATTTACTGAGGCAGAGTCACACTTGGAGCCTCCACCACGTGGGGTGGTTCAAGAGCAGGATTCAGAGATCACGGGAGTTGAGAGACAAGCATCCTTGAGGAAGCCTACGGTGCAGGCGAGCGTCCTCACCTAACAGCTGTACCAGGTTCGGGTGCTTGATCTCCTTCATCACCGCGGCTTCCTTCAAGAACTCCTCCACCTCCATTGTATCTTCCTGGAAAGGGACAAACCCCCATTTTAATCACTGGAGTCAATTCACAACCCTAAAACCTCAGCTTTAAAATGGGGTGTTTTTTGAATATTTTAGTATATTACTTCAAGAAATTTATCATAACCTAATAGGCTCTACAGGAGTCTGATTAAGAAAGGAAGTGGGCCTTGAACTTATCCAATATGTGAAACGAGTGAAAATTAGCAGGGTGAGCAAAAGTCAGCAATTATGTCCTATCACAATTGAAACATGGGAGGTTTAGATGGTAATTCAGTTCTCTGATAGTCCACTTCCCTAGATATCTCAGCCTTTGAAAGAGGAGACAGAACAGTTAGCTGTTTACATGTCTGTCTTCCTGACAAATTCCTTAAGCAGCTATGTGTGTGTGCAGGGCCTTGCATATTGTTTCACTCAGAATATGCTTAAGAACTGACCACTACTGATGGCTGAAGAGCAGCCCTCATGAGTGATATGGTAGTTCCTGAGGCATGCAGACAGGGAGATAAAGAACAAAACCCCTGAGTGGGAGAGGGAGGGGGAAGGAAGGGGAGAGAGGGAGAGAAACAGAGAGAGAGAGAGAGAAAGAGGGAGGGAGGGAGGGAGGGAGGGAGGGAGGGAGGGGAGACAGACAGAATCAAACAATGCTTGAAGAACTGTCCAGCAGGGGCCGGTCTGAGGAAACTTGCTTTGCTTTTCTAACTTGCCATGTGCTTCTCCTCACCCATGAGGACCGACATCAACAGCTCTGAGAGACACACCTGCCTTGCGTGGGCTCCTGCCTGCCGTCGGCAGTGGCACTAGGGCTCATCATCGCAATTCGCTAATGTGCTCGGCACCAGTGGGTGGAAAGTGTTACCAAGTTAAAAAAGGGCAAGCTGATATTTCCAAGGGACTCGGCACAAAAAGTGCCTGAAAACTGATTCTCAGCAACCCACCTTCAGTGTTTTCACAGCAACCGTCAGGCTGTACTTCTTCCAGACACCAACGTAAACCTCTCCGTACTGACCACCCCCAAGTTTGTGCTTCATGGTAATATCTGTTCGTTCCATTTCCCATTTGTCATGGATGGGGGACACACCGTAGACCGTAGGCTTGTTACACTTGGGTGCGGGGTAGTGTAATGTTGTCACCAGCCCATCGGCCACCGTGGAGTGATGGTGAACGAGCTCCGCCAAGGTGCTAAAACGGCTCTCGGCAGTTACATACACCTGGTGAGAAAAGAAGAGAAGCCACACAGACCTGAAGAGAGATCAGAACCTTTAAAAGCCCATTATGTCCCCGGTCTGAAGATAATGCAGTTAGAAGGTAATCTTCCTGATGTAAATGAAAAAATTAACTGATGGCAAGGGAAAACACAAAACTTCATCTTCATCTTATCGAAGCCACTCTTCCTATGCTTCCTAAATCAGCTCTAGCCTTGGAGAAAAAACTTCCAAAATACCGCTCAGGATCATCAAGATCGTTGGTCTTCAAATATTTTTAAGCAAGAAGACTGTGGAACCCAAACACATTAGACAGATAAAGGAAGAGATGCTCCAACTGAAGCAGGCCAGGGGGCGCTTGGCCTCCTGTAAAAGTTCACATGTCTTGCACGGAAAATAATTTGATTTCAATTTTTTTGGTAGAGAAAGGGTATTCAAATATATAATTTTCATTTAATTAGAACGTGCTTTGGGTGTCTAGAACATTTTAAAAAGAGCCACAATTTCAATGAGTTAACAAAATAGTAATTTGTGACTGGCAATAAGAAGTGTCAAGTAAAACAGTCTTCAGCCTTATTGCCCAAGGCAGCTTGTTTATTTTTTAAGGAAGAAACTTTTATTGTGTACAGTATATAAATAATAGGCAGAGAATCACTGACTCTCACAGAATAAACTCAGCCATGCTGACACCTCCCACACCAAGAGCTACGTCACCGGCACCCCAGGAGCGCCCCTCGTGCCCTCCAGCACCCCAGGATCGCCCCTCGTGCTCTCCAGCACCCCAGGAGCGCCCCTCGTGCTTTCCAGCACCCCAGGAGCACCCCTCATGCCCTCCAGCCACCCACTCCTGCGCAGGACTCAGAGCAGCTTTGCCTACTTCTGAACAGCACACAAATGGAGTCAGACAATATGCACTGCTTTGTCTCTTTTACTCAACTTTTTTGCATTGTGGTATAATTCACCCTAAAACTCACTATTTTCAAGTGTGTAATTTGGTGGTTTTAGTCTATTCATAAGGCTGTCCAGCCATCACCACTACCTAACCCTAGAACTTGTTCATTACCCCACAAAGAAACCCCACACCCATCAACAGTCATTCCCACTCCCCTCATCCCCATTCCCCCGCAGTCCCTCAGCTTTACATGTGTGAGATAGTCCACGACAGGGGCCAACAACTTTCCTGTGAAGGGCCAGACAGCAAATATTTTAGGCTTGTGGCTACAACATCTCTGTCACAACTACTCAGTAATGAGAAAGCAGCCATAGACAATACATAAGCAAATGGGTATGGCTGTATTCCAATTACATTTTATTTAAAAAAGCAGGCCGCTGGGGGGCCATGGTTCTTCCTGATGGTGTGTGCACAGTAGTTCTGCGATCATTTTTGTTGTTGTATGAGATTCCATTTAATGAATACACCACAATTAATTCATTCTACTATGGTTAGACAGCTGGGTGTTTCTAGTTTTTGGCTGTTACAACTGAGCGGCCATGAACTCTCTTGCACAGGCCTCTGCACACATCTGCACTCCTCTGTGAGTGTGCAACCAGAGGCGGAGCTCTGGGTCTCTCACATTACTAAGCTGATTCCATTTGGTTTCGTCAAGAGACGATAAGTATGTAAAGTGGCGCGAAGGACAGTTAATAATGTACTTACTTCCTGCTTATTCCCAATTTCCCACCATAATGCTTTACAGAAATTATTTCATTTGAACCTCATAACAATCCAATAAAATGAGATGGGAAAGTGAGGTGTATATAAGGTCACGAGTTAATCAACAGGTTACAGAGAGAACCAGGTCTGTGCTGGCCTCAAAGCCTGTGCCTTTCCCCTACTACGGGAAAAGGGTGGAAGAAATGATTCAATCTCAACTTACCACTCAATAGAAGAGGTGACACAAGCCTCTGCTTTATAGTTTATAAAGTAAAACAGTTCCATTCTAAAAAAGTCGATCTTTCCAACATGTAAAGTACTAAATGACTGATTCATCTATTTATATTAACATTAATAGTCAACACCAGTCCCAGAGGCCTAAGGTCTTACTCTGTGAATAGAGATCACATTTTTCAAAGACCCAAGGTTTAATTTATGAATTCTGTACGACATATTGGATGTACATGTGTTTATCTGTGTATCGATGATGATCAGAACAGCTACCTTATCCAGCAGTATCATTCATTCTTCACCTTCACTGGTAGCTCATTAAACCATTAATATACTGTTTTAAATTTCCATTAACACATTCTTTTGAAAAGAACAAGCTCTCTAACATGCCAAACGGCCCAAACTCACATCAGTGATTGTTCTATTTCATGTCAGACCAAAAACTACATTCTTCAGTCATTTTGAGCGTAGTTTGAAAAGAGAGCCAGTCCACACCAGGAGGCGGCTGCCAGGCTTACCTTGCCGTCTGTGGTGGTGTTGATCCTGTAGTGATACACGCGACCCTCGTACCTGAGCGAGATGGACAGCTGCCCAGGGCTGCTCTCGCTTTCTCGCACTAGGAAACTGCCATTGATTAAACTGCTGAGCAGATACTCTGCTGCACTGCGTGACACCGGTCCGTGGTACCAGGAGTGTTTTTCCAGGCTGTTCACCGGCGTGATGTAGTTGCTTGGCACCCAACCTTGGCCATTCTTAGAGCGAACTTCACTCCACTCACCATTCTGGTTGTAACCAAGGACTCGTAACTTTTCACCTAGCCACGAAGTCATCACAGGATGAAAGACAAGGTGTTAAAACTTCATCTCAAACAAAAGCTATCTATTGTCACACTTTAAACTCACTGAAAAATCAATCAGGAACTTTATGCCAAGAAAATTTTTTAAGATAATGAAAACAAACTTGACTGTTCATCATTTCCTCATTGATCTCTTTAGCTTGTAGCTTAAGCCAGAGAAGCATAGTTAGAAACGGCTTTCTGGCATCTACTACAAGTTTTTAAAGGTTTTACACCAACTAAAAAACGTTTTTAGGAAACGGCACGTAGAGTAGCGAGGTGGAATACAAAGACAGAAAGGTTACTTAAATGGCTGGAAAATGATATAGGAGAATAAAATTCACTTTTCCCCCTAAAATAGTTTGTCAGAAAGTACCTTATATATGGTTCAATGCTAATAAACAATCAAGGATTAGGGATAACCCACGTGAAATACGTTACTTCTAACTTTCTCTTGGCACCATAAACAAAACATAGAACATAAAACAAAACAAAACAAAAGCACAGACCACACAGCTTTCAGCACTATTTTCAGAAAAGAATTCTTGGGGAAATGGGAGGTGAGCACTGAGGGCTCCCAAAGCATAATCTCACCTAGGACTCAAGTTTTAAAATAGTTAGTTTCCCAGTTCCCCTCGCATTCCTCATCAATGAATCACTCCTATCCATCCTTCTAGTGGGAGAGGAAGCTGAGTGTGACACTGGAACCGAGACTTAACTCAGAGCATCTTTGCTACCCACGTCACTGTCCTTGACTGCTCCGTTAGAGCCCTGAACATCCACTTTAGACTCCATCCACACACACCTGGTCCCTGCCTTGCAGCAGACAAAACAGGGAAGGTGAGAGAGAAATCATTAGTAATGACTGGTCATCTAAAAAATACCGGTAAGTCCTCAGGCCCCCACCTCAGACAGGCAACTCTTCCTGCAGAGTTCACACTCGCTTCTCAGCAGCAGAAAGCAGAAAACAGTCAAATCAACCAAAAGCACATGGCCCAGTTGCTACTAGGCAAAGGCTCTTAAGGAGAGACAAAATCATCATTCTGGCAGCCATCTAACCTTTTTCAGTGGCCTGCAAAAATGTGTACCATGGGACGACTTTCTACTGGCCTCTACTATCTCACCTAGGACACCTGGATATGAGATATTTAATGAGAAAAAAACATGAGTGTATGTGCTCACACATCTTATGCACATACACATTTTATACACACATATACAGAAATAAAGGCATGTGGGTGCTGTGGTAGTGGAAATGCACACGTGTAAATATTCCTCAACCACATCTGCAGGAAAAAAAATAGTGCTGCTAGAAAAACAAAATAAAACGTGTTGCTCTGTAGCTTTTCCCTCTTAATCCACAAGAACTAGAAGTAAAAACTGAGTAGTTTATTAAGTATATTACTGGTGCTCCCTTATAAAGAACTGGTAATAAGAGGTCACCACAATTAGAATACAAACACCGTGAGTTTCTGTTTGTTTTCCTCGCTTTCTGGCCATCAGAAGCACTTCCTACTCTGGATGTCTGAGAACTGTGGAAACTGACAGGGGCATGGACCCATAGAGATATAAACGCGGGCCTGACTGGCAGAGAAATCCTGGGGGAACTTTTTTAATTTAAGCAAAATATCATCTTCAAAGACAGACGAACTAAATTAAATATTGTAATTTTACTTTTAAAATAGATTTTCTTGTCTTTAAAATAATTTTAAAAACCTTTAGAATGACATTATTTTACATTAATAAGAACCTGAAACAAATATCTGGCATTTCATGGGTTTTAAGGGCAATCACTGCTGGCCACAAGGCAAAGGGAACCCCACCACTGAGCTGGGGCTTGTGGCTGCCGAACTGGCAACTGAGGAATCAGACTGTAGCACTGTTTCCTTGGTGACTGAGCTGCCCTGGAAAATACTGACACGCAAAGCATATCTAGTAAACAATGTTCTGAGTTATCGCATCACAAACTTCTCCACTGACGTGTCAGTAAAGGTATAAGAATGTATTGCAGCCCAAAGAGACTATCACAAAGTATAAAATTTCTTTGAAGGCCTTCTGTTTCACCGTAAAACTTTGTGGTGAAATGTCCTTCCAATGCATAAACACACACCCCACACACATACAAACATCACCATCCCACCCCCAAAACTACCTGCCATCTTGAAGTAAACTGACACCAGGAAGTAACTCTGCTGTCCCCATGCCTTTGAAATCTGGCACACGCACACATATCACGTCTACTCCAAGACTTACCTATAATCCAATTTGAAAACCTCCATTTTAGGGATTTCCGCTTTTGACTAATCTGACTGGATTTTAAAAATTAATGTAAAAATTTTAATTAAGGGTAACATTCCTTGAGTGGAGGCCTGTCTTAATTCGGCATTTCCACTCCCGTTTAACACCTCATCTAAACCTTACAAATAAATAATCGCTTCAATTTCATTTAGTTAAATACCATCCTGAAATATATTTTTTCCTAGCAGAAGGTTTTCATAGATTCAAAAGAATAAGCTTAGGCAAATGACCAGTCCGATTCATGTACCCAATGACAATGTCCTATACTCCTATTTCTTTCTTACGAAAGTTCTATATTTTCTGTCCTTGTTCAAAAAACCAATAATGGATGATTTTACTTGGTTATGTTCTTTCTGTTCCCTTTATAAGAATTCACTATTGAAATAAAGTACTAACCTGAGAGTATTAGAACAGAAACCCTGCCTGCTATCCCTTTCACTAATGAGAGAGAAGTGGTCTAGGCCAGAACTACTCAAAGCAGGTCCAGCGGATGAGCTGCTTGTGCCAGCCTGTGACCCACTGGAATACTTCCTTCATGCTGAAAGTCTTGCTTCAAAACAAGAAAATGTCAGCTAAACTAAACAGTGGACTTAGGGATGTAGGTGGTTTACATTTTGGATGCAAGCTCTTAATCGCATTGCAAACTGGTAAACTGTTCCCAGACAGGCAGTGAATCGCAGACGATGCTCTGAGTAGCACTGGGGTCGGGCAATGTGACCCATCTCAGCGAGCCACGACCACTGAGCAGAGGTGTACAGGAAACCTTACCTTACCTCTGTGGCAGACGCTGGCATGTTACACATGGTATGGAATTCTGAGAATGAGGAAACTGTATGTATATGTTGTGTGGTATTTTTCTAAAGTACTTTATCTCATTTTATCCTTAATAGGCCCTACAAAGTGGCATCATCCATTCCACAAGTTAAAAAGACAATTATGAACCAAAACTATCTGGGCTCGAATCACCTAGCTAATTTAGAGGCGGAATCTAGAACAGACTCTTTATTTCCTAACCACCAATGAAAACTGAAATGTGAGGAGATGTTACACAGCTCACCTTTAGTGATGCTCAGTGTGTTGTCGCCACTTGCCACAAAATCATAAAGTGCAACAAAGAGATTAGGATCACTCTCAGTGGCTCCCAGCAAGTTCTCCTTGGAGCTCCACCTGATGGCTTCATTCAGTGCCTGGGGTTCAACATCACAACCATAGGGGCGGTGGAGGGTTTCTGAAAGACATCAAAAGAGAAGGGAATTCACAGTAAGTGCAACAGCTGGAAAGTCATTTGTACTCAGCACATGCACGGTATTCCAGCATACTGACAGTCGCTGACACGGACTGATGGCTCCGGGGTAGAACACAACTGTATAGTTGTGGAACCACGAAGAACAAGCAAACAGCACGGTCTCCTAAACGAGAGAAGTCTACTTGTTGGAAATATAATAAGACAGAGAAAAGAACACCCAATGAGCATTTAGCTGTGATTTATATGCATTTACCAAAACCTGAAGTAAATTAATAGGAAAAGCAGTTTTCTCAAAATGAAAAAACAAAGTCTCAAAAAGAAATGGCAATTCATTTTATAAAACATACAGGACGTTTTATTGTGGTGGTGGTGGTGGTTTTAAGAAGGAACAGTTATGTATTATAAATCCTCCCAAAC
Organism: Eidolon dupreanum; assembly: GCA_028627145.1. Lineage (NCBI taxonomy): Eukaryota > Metazoa > Chordata > Mammalia > Chiroptera > Pteropodidae > Eidolon > Eidolon dupreanum. The sequence goes on from CM053517.1 coordinate 6,481,934, forward strand.
TACCCTCCTTCACTTACTTTCTCCATATAAAACAGATTGTGGAAAAGACAACAGAGATTTTAGGAAATACGTACAGATTGTATAAAATCAGTCCTTCCATTTACATGTAGAAATAGTGCCTCTAGAAAAAAAAAAAATCCTAAAACTACCTGTTAAACAACAGAAAAATGTTTGGGTTCAATACAAAATATTCTTGGCATTCCCAAACATCCTTGTGTTACCATGTACTGTCTATATAACACCTTGCAATGTTTTGATGGAAAAAATTTACCACATTTTCTTTTCCCAGGTGGTGCATTTTTGTAAAATAAAATAACTTAATTGAAGGCTCTAAAAAATATCACCAATAATGAACATTTATTGAGTTTCTACCACATAGAAAGGCTGAAGCCTTGTCTGAGCTGGTTTCCTCAAGGCTGTATGCTTCCTAAGTTCAATCGTACTACACACCAGGTGATCCCTATGCCATCTTAGGTAAGGATCACCCACCTCTTACAGCCCAGGTCAACTGTTTTTAGCAGCTACATGCCATTATCTGCCTAAGGAACATAATGACACTTTTCTTTCTCCCTCCCCTCCACTCAAATTTAAGATCAGTGTTACCACATTTGAAGGAGGAAAATCCTCGAATCTGTGGTTTAATTTATTTTCAAATCCAGTCGCTCCTCTCCATCCCTACTGCCAATGCCTTGGTTTGGACCCCCACGTCTCTCACCTGGACTACTGCCTCCAGTCTTGTCTCCCTCAAATGCATCCTCCACACAGCTGGCAAAGTGATCTATTCAAAACAAAAATTCGACCACGTCACTCTTCTTAGATTCTTCAATAGTTCACCATCAAGCTAAAATTTCTTAACATGGCCTGCTAGGGCTTTTAGGATCAGGTCCCCACCTACTTCAGCTTTACCCCTCTCCACTCCATGCCTCAAATTTTAAACTCACATACACCACGATGCTTCCTTTTTCCCTTTGTTCATACCGTCCTGTATACCTGGAATGTTATCTCAGCCTAAACCTTTCTTTGGCTGTCTGGCTGGCTTCTACTCTTTATAACGTTCCCCTAGGAAGCATCGCATGCTCTTCCTCTGTGGTCTCAAGAGCATTACACTTGCTGCATTAAACACTCTCTATTTTTATCTTTACAATATCCCCAATTCATGTTTGTTTCCCTAATTTCACAATGTGCTCTTTGCCATAAGAATGGTACCTTTTTTCTAGCAAGAGTTACATAATATGTGTTCAATAACTGTTAACTGAATGACTAAATTACACAAAAATGTAAGTGATGGGAAATGATCTTAAAATAGCATTAACCAATGTTTTAAAAATGTCTTCATAACTGTCTACATGAAACAGACAGAAATTCCTGCTGTAGGTTGGATCTGTCATTCTCCTACCAATTTTAGAGCTTATTTCACTTCATTACATTCCTTTCTCTTCTTAAAAGGAATATATCTTTAAAATTCCACAGCTAATTAAATTGTCTTACATTAAGAATATTACAGCAAACCTAAAGATATGTCCACATGTCCTGACAAGTTGATTTGAAACAGATGTGTTGCTCTTTGTTTAAAGGCAGAGTTATAGTGAATAGGAACAGTTCTATTATACACTAAGAATCAATTAGGATTACAAAACAAACAAAGCACCATGTTATATGAACTGGCCACATGTACTGTTTTTCTTTATTCTAATGAAAAATTATCTACTCTAGCAGGATTTCCACTGGGCTACAAACTGCCAATACTTTATCAAAAGAACTGCCAAAAGAAGTATAGAGAATATTCATAATATTTATTAGGTTTTATACTAAATATAACATGATCCACGCCGATGTTTCTTACCAGTGGTGGTAGTAATGCATTACAGTATTTTGTTGATTATTACTCTGTTTAATAATTATCAAACAGTTCAAGTACATTTCCTTCTTTTTAAATAGAAGTCCCTTGTTTGAAATTATAAGAGGGACTGAAATCAAGGGTAACCATACTTTTGTACTATTGATGAAATGACCAAGTTAGAGACAGTAATCAAGCAGACACTTAAGGCAACTCTGAACATCTATGCACCAGATATCATGCTGAGTTTCAGAATATAAAGATTATAAACCATTATTTGGACTTACTATAAAAGAAAACTACTCTCCATTCTTTCCCCCAAATATGCTTCTCCCACAGAATTCCCCATCTCAGGTAATGGCAATTCCATCTATTTAGTTGCTTAGGCCAAAACGTTGAAAGTTTGAGGGTACAAACTTCTGGCTATAAGTCAGTCCTGGTGATCTAATGTACAGTTAACAATACTGTATTACATACCTGACAGTTACTAAGAGGTTAGATCATAAATGTTCTCTACACACACACACACACACACACACACACACACACACACACACACACACACACGATTATAGTTAACAATACTGTATTCATACTTGACAGTTACTAAGAGGTTAGATCGTAAATGTTCTCTACACACACACACACACACACACACACACACACACACGCACGGTAATTAAGTGATGTGATGCACGTATTAGCTAAGGCTACGTTGGTAATCATTTTGCAATATACAAGTGTATCGAATCAATATGATATAAACAAACTTACATAATCTTATATGTCGAAGATCAATAAAGCTGGGAGGAAAAACAAAAATCCTTGGAATCATTCACGGTTCCATTTTTGCTCCCACATACCATGTCCAGTCCCTCAGTAACCTGACTGGCACTGCTTCAAACACACTCGGACTCTACTCATTTCTCACCCCCCTCCACTGCCAGCGCCCAGTCGCCACCATCACCTCCCACCTGGATTATTTCACTAGACTCCTGACCTCCAGTTCTATCCTTGCTCTCTACTGTCCAGTCTCAACACATGAGCCAGTTTTGAAAGCATAAGTCAGACTGTGTTACTTGAAACTCTGCTTGAAACTCTTAGATGGCTCCCTGAATCTTTGAGTAAAAGCTTAAGTCCTTACAAGGGCCTGCAAGGAGGCCCTTTACAACCTGTCTTGCCCAATTCATCTTCCTACTCGTCCTCCCCTGGTTTACCTCACTCTGGTCACTGGCCTCCCCGCTGTTAGCTGAACAAGGGAGGCATGCACACTCCTGCCTCAGGACCTGTGCACTGGCTCTACCTCCTGCCTGAACCATTCCTCCCAAGATACCCACAGGGCACTTCACGCAAGCGTTACCTTCTTGGTAGGGCGTTCTCTCCTGTCCTACTGTAAAACACATCCATTCCTGACAGTACTCCCACCTCCCCCGTGTCTCCTCCTTTCCCAGTGTATTCCTCTCCACAGCTCCCATTACCACAAAATATACAATTCACTCTATTCATGTATATTAATCTAACTCCCCCAGCCAGAGGATCAGTTCTATGGGGACAGTGAGTCCAGTCTGCTTTGTTCACTGATAAATCCCAAGAACTCAGACCCGAGCATGTACATGATGCTCTCAGAAAAGGTCTGTTGGCTAAACGGACCACGAGCACTGCTACACACAGAGGATGCTCTGAGAGGACATGGTAGAAAATGAAGCTCTGGGGTCAGAGGAGGTTTCACAGAAGAGAACACATGTTAGCTGGATGAGCAGGCACTCCGCACTGATGACAGCAGAGTGGCAGGCTGTCGACGTGCAAGGACGTGCCTACGACACGCAGTTCACCTGCACTGAGGCACCGAGGAGGAATGCCGCTGAGCTCAAAAGAGGATTGTTGAAGGCAAGGCAGCTTCTTAAAGACACATTATTTGACAAAAGGAGAAAAGAGACTGAGACCTACAGCACAATTTTACATAAACTTAAGATATATTCAGAACAAACTACAGTACATTTCTCAAATATACAAAATAATACAAGATGGAAGTAATTTTTGAGGCCAAAGTACTAAAAGAACTACAAGTCAGAAAACAACCTTTTTTTATTTCCCACTCACTTCCTTTCTTCCCATCTCTGGTTTTATAATTTTCTGGTCAAGTCAAAAGATCTTAACTTCCTCCCTTTCTTTCTTCCCACTCACTCTTTTGTTCTGACAGAACTAAGGATCAGCTTCCTTTACAATCTGTCTGCACAGGATATCCACTGAAACGCCTTCCTACCCACTAGCACAAAACAAAGGGAAATGTTTCCAAGACAAAAAAAAACACCCTAACATTTTCCTGAGGCAAGAATGAATATGTAGGAAATCACAGAGTTAAAGAACTAAATGGGAGAGACCAAATTAAGGAATAAAGGCAAAAAAGACCAAAAAGGAATCCTATAGGCAAGTAAATGTCACAGTGTTATTAGTGGATCCAGTCTACACCCTTTCTCCATCGGGTTAAAATAGAAACATCTGGATGATTCAGATACACTGTGCCCGTTGTGAAGTGACTACTATACATTAGATAACTTAGTGAGCTGATCTTTCATTAAGCATTGTTACAGAGGTAGACCATGCACTGAAGACAACAGAAAACTGATTTTCATTTATGAAACACAGGACCCAGGTAGCAGAAATCCATTCTATTAAGAAAAGGTCATTTTATTACTTTTTTCTACTGAAACACTTAAGGGATACAATAAAATAAGGCTAAACACAGAAACAGCAGCTTGTACAAAGTTTTTTTTGGGGGGTCAGGATTAAATAAGTTTTAAAATCCAGAGTAAGACTCAAACTCATATTCAGAGATAATTGCTGAATTTAATGTTTACTAAAAACACTTTTTACCAATTAAGTTATTCAATAACTTTTATCACTTTAATTAGAAATTTGTTAGGTAGTAATTGGAAAAATTAATGTACACAATTTTAAGCTTAGGCATTTCCAAATATTTTACAAACATTTATCTTGCCAGAATTCTACTTAACCTGATTGCATATTCTCTAAGAAGCTAATACTTTTTAATACCTCTTTTCAAAGACTATGTAAGGTGGTTGGAAGGACCAGTCAGCAGTTCTCAAAATACAGCTTAAATTATTCATATTAAGCCATATGTATCTTAATACCACAAAATAATACATATTATTCATTTATTCTTTTTTTTTAACAAGTATTGTAAAATACCAGGAAAAAAAAAACACATGAAACTTCATGATACCAGTAGACAGGATTAAGTTTCTGAAATCTCCATGCACACTTGATTGCTGTGATTATCCACCCCAGCCCGGCCCCCCAAACTATCACCCCTGAATCATACCTGTCAAGCGGGGTCGAGCAGCTTCCGAGGCTTCACTGCACAGGCAGCAAAGCCATGCGTCCTGATCTCTGCCATAACTATTAGGTGGGAGGAGAACTGTCCCAAGGACCATGCCTCTGCCCAGAAGCACAAAAGTTAAACTGTTCCATGTAAAGGGGAAGTCTTAGAATTCCACTCTCTGACAAGCAATACCACATGCATGTGACACTGACTCATGTACTCAGTGGCCAGAAGGAACCAATAGAATGGTAAGAATTTACAAGTCCCAAAGAGGGTAGAGGGTAACCTGAACGAAAATGTCCAGTAATGAGCAAAAGACTGAGTCAGAATGGAGTTACTTCAAAACTTCTAGGAACATTTCAAAACAACAAACGAGTAAAAAACAACACACGAGTAATAAGTAATAAAATATGTAGGGACTAGTGCATACAGATGGGATTTCATTCCTAAATGGATGACGTGAGGGTGCAGAGAAGTTTCCTTGGAGAAAACCTGTTTACAATAGACACCAAAGACACTTTTAAGAGAGGAAACGCCTAACGAGACTCATCTTTTGCATCACTTAAATCAGTTCAAGAAACCACAGATCCAGAGTCAAAAAAATAGTTACAATCTGATTCACAAGCAAAGAAGCCGGGAAATGACTGCCTTCACTAATATGTTGGCTCTACAGCTAAATAAAGGTTAAAAAAAAAAAAACATGGCACAATAGTGTTGAAAACTTTTCAGTGTTAAGACTTTTAAAAGCCAAGCCTGAAATTTGTTAGTATATAGGAAAAGTTAAATAAAGTTAAATAAAATTTAAGAAACCGAATATGAGAGTACCTTATGAGAATTAAAGTAGTAACACCTACAAATAATGGATAGCTTTAGTGGAATATAATCTACGAAATCATACAAGAATGTAACTGTACAGTTAAGAACACTCACTGAGTCCATATGTATTTACTGAGCACCTACTATGTACCAGCCACTGTGCTAGGTTCCAGGTCAATAAAGAAAACAGGGTAAAGTTATAGGATAGCAGGACTGACACAGCCTTCAATAAAGCTGAAACAGAACTATAATGTAACCTCAGAGGAAGAATGACTTTGATGCATTAATAGATAAAAATAGGTAATTATTAATAGATAAAAAAACGAAGCTATACTTTCAAAGACATTAACCTTTATAAAGCCAGTATTGTTAACATTATGGGGAAATCGAGAGTTAAGTGACTAACGGTTACCTCAGTTAATGACTCAGGATTTCAAATACTAGGCTGAATTTCTCATTCCACAGATTATAAATATAGAAGGGAACAGAGTTTTATAATCCATGTTCTATACACAGCTATATTCCAAACCACATGATTTACTATTTAATCAGTAAGTCTAAGTCTGCTATTTAAGTTACCAATGATTAATAGTTAACATTTTCACTTTTTTATTTTTATTATTTTATTTATTTTTAGGTGAGGCAACCCTTAGTTGACTTCACAGATTGCAAGGACCTTGTCATTTTACAATCCCTTATTTTTTATACCTACAGTGCCTGGTCTTTAGGTAATAGTTACACCTACAGTGCCTGGTCTTTAGGTAATAGTTACATTTCCAAATGCTACTATTTTGTAACCAGGAGCAAAGAGAAGATGAATAAACAAAATATGGCACATATATACAATAGAAGTCATTCAACCATAAAAAGTGATAGTTTTGATATATGCTGCAACAGATGAGTCTTGAAAACATCATGCTAAGTGAAATAAATCAGACATAGAAAGATAAATATTGTACAATTCTACTAGACATAAAATCTCTAGAATTTATTCTAGTTCTGGAAATCTAGTTCTGCAAATGGATGGTTACAGACATTGTGACTGTACTTAAATCTACTAAATTATCCACAAAGATATTTAAAAATAGTTTATAAGTATTTTACAATAAAAAATTTAAAAATAAAAAGTATTGAAGTCTTCAAAAACCTGGTATGTCTGTTATACCTATCATTACTTACCATATTTGGAATTAAAACTGAGAAATTTTTAATGTTTATTAATTTTAAAATAACAGGAAATTCATGTTAACATATTTTACTTAAAAAATAACCACTCCTCAAAAGGAAATTAAGAGGTAAGAGGAATATTATCATTTTTGCAAATTTCTTTACTATCTGGCTTAATATAAGATAGCTGAATTCTCATTCTACATATGATCTGTTGTGATGTTATTTTTATTGAAGTATATGAAAATCTTAATGCACACAGATATTTAGGTGTTAAAAAAGATTTTAACATTCTTTCAGATTATGGATATTCTTCTTTGATAGTATACCAAAACTCAACAAGTGGTCATTTTTTATAAGTCTGCTGTAATATGAAATCTGAAACCACGTAAATAAAAACTTCATACTCTTGTCAAAATTAAAACTTGTATGTCTTGTACTTGGAATAAGTCCATCTTCTACCTGGAATTTCTTTTAACATCATGCGCTGATCACCTGGAAATACTGATTCACTAAATGGTGATATTTCATTATACAATACTGATACATCATATTCATTACTATCACCACCAATCTCATCAGAAAAGTTTTAAATATCGGGAAGTTGTCATAATGGTTACTAATTTTAGTAGATTCTAATTTTTGCTTAAAAGTTTAAAGTCCACCATTCCCAACAAATACTGTTTTCTTTGTAGTAGTACTCATTTCATTCATTTTCGAGAAAATGTCTGCTAAATTCCAATTCTGAACAGTCTGTCATCAGTCCTTCAATTAAAATTGTGTTTCATGAAAATAAAAACAGCCAGTTTCACTCAATTCAAAACAATTCAAAACAACTGCACAAAGGCTCTCTCTAAAAACCATAATATTTTGGTTTCTTTGTGTTCGTTTCCCATTTTGTCACATCGAATATCACAAAGACATGTATCTAAAAATCAAGATTTTATAAAATTAACCATTTTAACTGTTTCATCAAGGAAATTCTTAAACAAAACCATTTTAACTGCAAGAATATGGCGGTGACGAATGCAATGACTACTGGGTACAATTTAGTGCCATTACTATGATTTCTACTATGGCATAAAGAGTTTTACCTACAGTGCTTTGGCACCATTGGTGCAAATGTCAACACAGGAGTGTATTGAATACAATCAAATTCTGAGAACTGCTGCCACTAGGATATACACTAAAGTAAATTGTTTCATTTTATTTTCAATTTTTAGCTTTGTTTTTTAAATTGTTATTTCATTGCATAAAATATTCACATGGTTCCAAAGGTGAATCCACAAAGAGGCGAAGGTCACTCTACCTATCCACTCCTTCCTTAGAGGCAACCTAAGTTGTATGCTTTGTTTTGTTTTAACATAAATGGACACACGTTCTCATCCCCTCCCCTTTTCTTAATCACTAGGCTATTTCACACTCCATCCACTTTGCTTTTCTCACTTATCATCTACCTCTAAGATCACTCCAAAGAAGTATACAGAAATAGTTCTCTTCCTATGTACAGCTGCATAATATTTCATGTCAATCATCATACTCTTAAATGAGGACAATATGGCATAAACAGTAAGATTTTAAAAATTCTGGATTATGAATGTGAAAATGTCTACATAAATTTAAATAGTTCATTTATGAATTTAGAGAACTAATCAGTACTGTTTCTGTGTTCAACTCCTATGTAGGCAACCAGACATTTATGCTATAAACTATCATACACAAACAGAAATCAACATACACTTTTTGCCAAAGCATGTTGATTTTCCTCTGAACTCTACTATACAGAACAAACTGAATAAGGCTCCCCTAAAAAAAATCCTCAATAGTTCAACATTTCCCTACAAAGCCAAGTTCAGACAATAATTACATTTCTATTTATAATTTGTGGGTAAGAAAAAAATAGTTACAATAATAATAGGACATTCAAGAGCACCCTTACATTAAATACTGCTTGGCTGTAGTCATACATCTCAGAAAAAAAAAAAAAAGGAAAAGGAAAAAACCTATATAACTCCCACAACAGAAATTAGGCAAGGTTCAAAAAAAAAAAAAAAAAAAAAAAAAAAGGCTAAGTCATCAAAGTCATAGAAAAAAAGTACTGAACAGTTCTGTGGGAAATGAAATTTGAAAGACTGCAGGTAGTTGGAAAGTAGAAAAATTAAGACACTATAGAATAAAGAAAATATGAATATTCTTTTGTGATTCTCTGTTGCTTTTAATTATCTAAACTAATACCTCTTAAACCTTTAAGAGAATGAAATGAAAAACTAATCAACAAAAAAAGGATAAATGAGAGTCTAAGAAGATTAAACTTGACAAAATCATTAGTAGTAAGGCATGTTTTCATTCTTAAAATGGTTTGTTTTCAAGTTGATAAAAGCTCATTACAGAAAATTTGGGAACTATATGTAAAAAGAAAGACAACAACACCCACTATATATTCTCACTTATTAAAATATTGATACCTTTTGCATTTAGCTCTGTTAATCTCCATAATGATTCATTTTTTTCAGCCAATTCTGAGTGGCTACTATGTGCAAAGTACTTTGCTAGGCAGGAGGTATCAGGTGCTAATAAGTAAAAAAAAATAAAGTCCATAAAAGATAAAGATAACAAGTTGGGGTCAGGAATTTCACTACTTTAAAGAAGGTAACACTATTCTTATTAAAGGAGTATATAAAAAAAAAAAAAATTAAAAAGAAGGTCACACACTAAGGCAAAAGAAGCAAAAGAAAGACCTAGGCTGATAGAACACAGCAACTGTAAAAACCCTGAGGTTAGGAAAGAGCCTGATATGAGGAGGAAAGACAAAGTGTGGCTCTGAGAAAGTCAGAAGAGGCACATGAAAAGACGTTATTAGTAAGGTAGACACAGGCCGGCCAGACCAAGCACTTAAGGATTTCGGACTCTATTCCAAGTACAACAGAAATTCACTGAACAGTTTTAATCTGGCTTTCATTTTGTAAAAAACCACTCTGCTTACCAGGTGAAATAAAAATGGATTATATGGGGAACAAAATGAGAAACAGGAAAATACGCAGCAGTTCAGTAATGGGATCATGTTGGCCTGGAATAGAATGGTGTCAGTGAAGACAAAGAAAAGTGGAAGAATTTTAAAATCTAGTTTGGAGATGGAATCAACAGGGCTTGCAGACTATTTGTATATAAGAAGAGAATGAGAGAAAATAAAGAATGGCTGCCAGGTTGCAGGCTTGAGTAAATAGGCCATGTAATTCACTCAAAAGCAATAGTAGTTTAAATCAAAAGTCCCACCATAGACAAGTTAATTTGACAGACATAATTATAATATATAAATCTGGAGCTCAGAGAAGATCCTGGGCAGCAGACATCAGCAAATACATGGTATCTGGTGAGATCATTTAGGGAGAGAAGAGTCCCAACAAAAGTACAGGATCATACTTACAGGGGAGCAATGATGTGAATACTGCAGATCTCTCATTTGAAACCAAAAAGTGAGAAAATATTATCTAAAGTGCTCCGAGAAAAAACTGTCAACCCAACATTCTATATCCACAAAACATACCGTTCAGAAATAGGGTGAAATAAAGACAATTTCAGTTGAAAGGAAGAACTCAGACCTGATCTAAAGAAGTTCTTCAGGCCAAAATGAAAACCATACCAAGATGAAACTTTAGAACATTAAGAATAAAGAGAAATGAAAATCATAAATAGAATAGACTACTCTTGAGTTGTTTAAAACATGTTTGATGGTTTCAAATCAAAATGTGTAACACCCTCTGTAGGGACTCGATACACAACAATTATAACATGAAGTATGAGAAAGACAAGATGGTAAAGTTTCCATATTTCACTTGAGGTGGTTAAATATTGACTCTACATAGATTGTGAAAAGCAAGAGGTACACTGAAATTCATAGAGCAGTCACTAAAATACTGATACAAGGAGATTCAGTAAAAAACACAAATTAATATGAAATATTGAAAAACTATTAATAATCCAAGAGAAGGCAGGAAACAAGAACAAAAAAAATGGTAGATCAAAATCCAAATACATAATAATCACATTAAATCAAAATGGTCTAAATACAATTACAAGGCAGATTGTCAGAACATGTATATAATATGATCCAACTATAGGCTATCTAAAAGAAACTCACTTCAAATACGATCACATAAGTAGGTAAAAATAAAAGAATAAAGTATAGTCCACACAAAAACCTGAACATGTGTTCACAGCATTATTCAAAACAGACAAAAGCAGAAACTGAAATGCCCAACAATTAAAAGACACATAAATAAAATTAGTCAGCAATACAAAGGAATGAAGTACTAATACGTGCTGTAATATATATAAACCTTGAAAAAATTATGCCAAGTTAAAGAAGGCAATCAAAATGAACACATGTTGTATGATTCCATTTAGCTAAGATGTCTAGAATTCATAAATTCAGAGAGGCGGAAAATAGATTAGTGGTAGCCTACGGCTGGGGTCTGGGGAGAAACATGAAATGACCACTAATGGCTATGGGGTCTCTTCTGGGGGAATGAAAGTGTTGTGCTGATGGTTGAAAAATTCTGCGAATATAATAAAACCACTGAATTATACATTTTAAATAGGTGGATTTTATGATATGTGGATTTATCTCCATAAAGCACTAATAACATTATACATGAAAAAAAGCCAGATTAAAAGTCTACACACAGCATGATTCCACTCATATGAAGTGTCCAAAAAGAGCACATACAGGAGATAAAGAGGATGAGTGGTTACCTGGGACTGGGGCAGGGATGACAACTGGCTACAAACTAGTACCGGGGATCTCTGGGTAAAATGTGCTAAAACTGGACTGTGGTGAGGGCTGCACACTATGCATATGCTTAACAATTGCTGAACTGTATACTTTTTACACTTGATCTTAGCCAAAAGGCCAAGAAGTGATGAATTGTACACCTTTTAAAACAAGTTTAATGGACTACGAGTCATAACTCAATAAAGCTGTTTTTTAATAAAGCATACAAGATAAAATAACAAAATGCAAAACCAGACTTTTGTTCTCTAAAATAATAAAAAGCTGTAGACAGAAAATATCTGCAAATTATATACCTGACAAAAGATGTGCACCCAGAATATATAAAGAACTCTCAAACTGAACAGTATGAAAACAAACCACCCAATTAAAACTGGATAAAAATTCTCTTCACCAAAGAGGACACAGAAATAACAAGATGTTCAATATCAGCAGCCATTTAAAAAATGCACATTGGAACCGCAATGAGATATTTCTACAGGCCTATCAGAGGGACTAACACCACCAAGTGATAACCAGGATGCAAACCAACTGGAATTCTCATCCATTGCTTAGAGGAATGCAAAATGGTACAGCCACTCTAGAAAGCAATCTGGCAATTTCTGGTCAAGTAAAACATACACGTACCATGTGACCCAGCAATCCCACTCCTAGATATTTATCCTGGAGAAATGAAAACTTACATTCCTACAAAACCTATATAGATTTTATGGCAGCTCTATTCATAATATCCCAAACTGGAAACAACCCATACATCTTACAAAGATGAATAAACAAACTGTGGAACATCCATACAATGGATAATGAAATACTGATACACACCTCTTGGATGGATCACAATAGCATTATGTCATATTTTCCAAAGAAACCAGTATCAAAAGACAAAACCATGTGGTTGCCAGGGGTTAGGAGAGGGAAAGGTGTGCCAAGGGGGTTTTTGGGAGGAGGTGATGTAATTAATCTGTATCCTGAATGTGATGATGGTTACACAAATCCATGCATGGGTTAAAACTCATAGAACTGTATGCCTTCCCTGCTCCCCTCAAAAGGTCAATTTTATCGTATGTTAATTTAAAATTTTTTAATTAAAATTAAAGTCCAGGATCCAGGACAAGCCCTGAAGCACTCCCACAATTACAGAACAAAAAGAGGAGGAAGCAGCAAAGGAGACTAATAACAGCCAGCAAAGAAGGAAGAGAAAACCACCCAAGGCTGAGAAGGGTGACTGCTTGAGGGTGGGGATGGTCAAGAGAGCTGACTACTGCTGAGACATGAATAAGCATACAAAAAAAGTATTCGCTGCTTTTATAAACTATACACGTTGCTTTTATAAACTATACAATAAAAATTTCCCCATATTCGTCTAAATCTTCGAAAGCGTTCTTTTTAATGGTTATATATATTCCATCTTGCAGAGGTACCATCATTTATAATTTGGGCCTATCACTAAATAACACTTGTATGTACATTGTACCCTCCCACACCCCAAATTTTTCTCTATTTAACATTACTTCATTAGGACAAATTTTCAGGTCACAGGACATTTTTAAGACTCATAATACATACTCCTAAACCACTTTTCAAAAATTTTTACCTTTTTATACTCACCAACTATGCCTGAAGGTTGTTTATATTTTTTTAAACTTCAAAGGCAAACAACAATAACTTGTTTAAATTTGCAATTCAGTGCTAGTAAAGCAGAACATGTTCCATTTCTTTTGCTGCTTATATTTCCTATTTTGCAGGCTCTTGGAGGCATGGACAGTAAATCGAAATCAACAAATGGGAAGTACACAAGATACAACAGTTAGTGTTACTCCTATCATTAGGTATGACAATTATGTGTCTCTGTCCAATGAAACTCAGCAAAGTGCTTTGCTAATAAGTAATGACTGATAAAAAGGATTGCTCATTTTAAAAATTCAGTAACACTTGTCACAAAATATAAAAGCAACAGCATCTTATCCCTCTCTCTACACCAGCATTTCTCAACTTTTTTTCATCATCACTACTCTAAAAAGTAAAATTAAATTGAACTAAAATTAACTTCTCTAAATAAATTTAATTGATTTTAATTTGCTATTTCCCAAAAGAGGAATTAATTCTAAAAAGGTAAGATATTTTGTAGGGTACCTCTGAGTTTTGGAGGGTCACAAACCACTGTAAATACCTACGATATCACCCCTGTTGAGACTGTGTGCCCCATACCTATCTAAAACCTCCAAACACCTGAAGGTCCAAACGAGACTCACCTGCTCCTATTAGAGTAGGAGCTTTCTCTAATTTCAAAACTATAGATGTCAACACACTTTGGACCATAGTCTTCTATTTCAGAGAAAGGAAAGGCACATTTGTCTAAGCAAGAAAAAATCCAAACTTATAAATGAAAGCACAGAACCAAGTAAGTTCAAGGCCAGACCAAGACATGTGGGGATATGGATAGGCTAATAATTACACATCTTCAAAACAATATTTTTAAACGTGTTCGATATTTACTCAAAGAGAAGCCTAAAGGTTGCACTGAGGGAGAAGGGAAAGCAGAGAGGAGGAGGAAGACCACATGTAACACCTCTTCTGTGGTCCTGAACAATTAACCTCTGGCCCTGAACTTGGGAATCCTGACTCAGCATAATGCCCGCAGATAACCAGCATTACCCACTTCAGCAGGCAGTTTTCACATGCCCGTTGGTGGTCTCAAGCTCTAACCCAGACAGCTTATAAAAATATTTCCCAAAACCACATATATTACTCTGAGAGAATTTTTAGAAAACAATTTCTCCACCTTGTTACATTTCCAGTGAACCTTTAGAAACAGACACTCTGGCGGGGCCCAGCTGGCCCATCCATCCCTTAACCCAGTTCATTGGGTTTGTTGCATGAGGAACTTGGCCCGATTCGAAGTCTGGAAATATGTGTGTTAATAAAATGTGAGATATCTGTGGGCCAAATGACATCCTTGACATCCAGACTGTACTGGGATACAACAGGGACTCATTCTAGATTTGTGAAATGTAGTAACATATTTACTGTGCTATTTAAAGAAGACTGGCCTG
Organism: Eidolon dupreanum; assembly: GCA_028627145.1. Taxonomy (NCBI): domain Eukaryota; kingdom Metazoa; phylum Chordata; class Mammalia; order Chiroptera; family Pteropodidae; genus Eidolon; species Eidolon dupreanum. Next base: position 6,496,939 of record CM053517.1, read on the forward strand.
TAAAACTCCTGACTGAACCACCTGTAGTTAAAGAAAATAAAAATCAGCTGCAGAAAACTACACTGAGATGACAAGGACTAGGCCATGGAATGGAGAATGACAGATTTAAGAAACCTTTTTGAAGAAGGGATTTGATAATTACCTGGTAATAGAGAATATAGGAAAGAAAACTAGTATTAAATCTCTGGTTTGGAGCAAATGAATATAAAGTAACATCTAGATCACCAATGACAGAGTTACAGACTAGAACATAAGTGAGCTATATCCACGGAGGATGTATATTTAGGAGTTACCAACATGGTTCACATTTTATACAAAAGATAAAGGAAATTATTAGTTTTCCATCAAAAACATATGTTAGCAATTAAAGTGGCAATAATTACAGGGCTTTGTATTTAGTTTCTGAAATACTCTCTAATCCAAAATACTCTATTTCTTGATGATGCCAGATATTTCTATCCTCATTCCATGTACCCTCTCTAGGCGAAGCTATTCACGTCTGCCACTTTTAATTCTAAACTCTAGGCTACTGGCTCCTATACTAGTTTCTTGTGGCTGCTGTACCAAATTGCCACAAACTAGATGGCTTAACACAACAAAAATGCCTTCTCTCACAATTCTGGAGACCAGATATCTGAAATCAATATAACTGGGACAAAATCAAGGTATGAGCAAGGCCTCAGCTCCCTTCAGAGGGCAGAATCCATGCCTTGCCTCTTCCAGTTTCTCGTAGCTACCAGCATTCTGTGTTGCAGCCACATCGCTCCAGTCTTCAAGGCCGGCATCTTCAGCTCTCTCCCGGCTCCACCTCCACATCGTCCTTTCCTGTGAAATCTCCCTCTGCCTCTCTCTTATAAGGACACGTGTGACTGCATTCACGGCTCACTTACATAACCCAGGATAATTTCCCCACCTCGTTGGTAAAGACACTCCCTGCCCCACCACACCCTTTTCTTGCTATGTGAGGTGAGTCATAGACGTCTTTTGAAGAGGCCCTTTCTGGCCAACCACAGCTCCCAAATCTCACAAACCTTGATCACTCCTGAGCAACAGATCAGTTGACTCCTATAGCCCAAGGATGAGTATACTCAGATAGCCTAAGAGCCAAAAATCCATTTTAATCCATTTTGTTACTACTTTCGGTTTCGTTTCTTTTTTGGGCTTGGTTTGGGGGTGTGTGTGCGCACATGCACACGCATCTATGTGTGTGTCTGTGTGTGTGTTAATGGCATACCCAATCACCAAGGCATCCAGCCCAGAAACTTCATCATCATTCTAGACTTTTTCCCCTAAATCTATCACTATATCCTATATTCTCCATTTTCAATCTCTCAAATCCATCTATTCCTTTCTGTCCATTGACCACTGTCTGAATTTGCGACCTTTACCTCCTTGCCTGAGCTGCCATGACATTCATCTACCTGATCTTCCTGACTTCGGTTTCAATCTGCTCCAATCTAATATCTACGCTGCCTCTACACTGACATTTTGAAAAGGCAAACCTCAAGTCATATTTCTACTTAAAACCTCAGATGGACTCTTGACTGCACAGTCACAATTCCAAATTCCTTAGCACGGTATAAGAAGGATCCACCACGATCGGGCATTTGCTTACCTCTCCGGCCTCACCTCTCACCACTCTTTACCCTATGCTTCACCCACGTACAGCTCCACCAGCAGCTCTCTGAACGTGTCAACCTGTTCAATCTCTGCATATACTGACTCCCTCTTCCTAAATTCTATTCTCTTCCAGTTCCCTAGTGAACTCATTTCAAACGATTCATATTTCCTCTCTTCTCCTCGATGTTCTCAAAAGTATTTTCTCTCTCACCTAAAGTTTGTAACTCCACACTGCATGAAAACCACATGGGTTTTTATTACTGATATAGGTATTTGAGGGGAGGAAATATCCCACATTACAGTACATGTAAGTTACTATTACCTACATGTCTGACTCCAGCCTCAACCCACTTAAAAGCAGGGATTATATGTCTTATTCATATTCATTTCCTAGAACATGTATTTAATATCTGTTGACATGTTTTTTTTCTAATTATAGAAGCCAGGCTCGCCCATTTGCTAGAATCCGAAACACATAGTAA
>CM053517.1:6499540-6686254 GCA_028627145.1 Eidolon dupreanum
AAGTATATTAATAGCAAAAATAAGCTTTAATTTAACACCCTAGAGGAGGAGTGAACTAGTGAAGAGCAGATTTCTGTTACTGACAGTAGGATTAAAAATATGGTAAGAAATTTAAAAACAAAACAGAAATTGTAAGAAGACTGAGCCCTTGTTACAAGCTGGGCTACTATACTAAGCATCCTGATTATTCCAGAGATGCCCTGAGATCCAACCCAACCCTCGTGGCTCCTGCCAAAGAAGCACAGAAACAGCCAAGTCGAGTTCCAAGAATAGTCATGACATACCATCCCCTGCCAACGACAGTCATCCTCAGGGAGACTGCCCGTCTTTGGGAGTATCTTGTCCTGGAACTAAAGGCACAGTTCAGAAGGGCAATTAGTTGTCAGCACTGTTTCCTTCCTTATCCACTGAAACCCAAACAGAAGAATAAGGATCTTCGAATTTAAGAGCAATTAATTCACAGAATTTAATGACAACTGCTTCCTGTAATTCACTGGGGGTGGTGTAAACAGGCTAAAACTGTTACCACTTCAACGAAACTTATTTTCAAGGGCTATCTGAAAAACATTAGGTGTTATAATCAACTTTTAAAATACTTAAGTATAAAATGTGGCCCTTTTCTTGCAAAGCTGGGGTAGACTGGTTACATAACCAGTTTAAAAGTGGCTTTTTGGTCAGGGAATAAGAACTACTCACAGTTCTCCCTGTTTGGTCATAAGTAGCCAAGGGAAAAATTCCTACTAAAACTTCTTTTCCTTAACCCATTATAGCCTATTGGGGCATTACGACCTTCTAACAGAGTGTCCATAACACGAGATCTGAGACTTCTGCCCTCCCTACTCATTGTACATGTAATACATTCCGGTATGTAATTAGGTGCTATGCAAATATACTTGTGTGTATACACACATATGTATCATCAGGGACATAATTACATAGAATGAAATAAACAGATTTTAGCAATAAAAGATTCAAGTTCCAACAGGCCAAAATTCTACTGAAAGTAACAACTGTTATTAAAGCTTACACTGACTTAAGTTCTTATTCATATGTCAACTAAATATACTTCTATTTTACAATTTCCATTTTTTTTTGTCATGAAAATACTCTTCTTTCAAGTTTTAAATATACAGTTATCCTTGATTCTTTTCTCCCCTTTATTTCAAGCTTTCATTAAGCATCTACAAATAACTATCTTTATGCAAAGGGTACTACACTCTTAGAAATACTTGCTTTCTTATGTGTTAAGTATTTTATTATGCTATTCTACATATACAATATGTAATATGTATTACATATAAACCATATCACATGTAAATTATATATAATTATAAATACATTTATCACTAATGTAGAACAGTGTATAATGAAACTTTTTAAAATACATTTTCCAAAAATATTAATTTCCGCCCAACTTATGATTTTTATAGGCACAGTAGAAATAAGTTTATGATGTTTTAATGTAGATATACCTGAGAAAGTCTTCGATAAACTAACTTTTATAAAGTAGTTCATAGCTAACAAATATTAGAAAGTACTTGGGGACTCAAATACATGTCCATCACCAGGCACACATAAGTTCTGCCTCCCAATGCATGATCAAACTGCTCTTTTAAAAAAAGAGGAAGAGGACAAAAGAACTGCAAATGTAAGCATCATGGCAATTCACTGTAAAGTCCATCAAAGATTTTAAAGAGAGGAGAACCTTTATAGATCATCTAACTCAAGCTCCATTTTAAGGATGCAGTAACTAAAATACAAAGAGAGGTTAAGACATTCAAAGTATTACATAACTAAAGACCCTCTAGGTAAAATTGTCTCCTAAGAATGAAACCCAGGACATTCTAGGTGGGGATGTAAAATGATGCAGCCCCTGTGGAAAATAGTTTGGTGGTTCCTCAAAAAGCTAAACACAGAACTATCATATGATCCAGCAAGTGCACTCCCAGGTATATATGCAAAAGAACTGAAAACAGGGATTCAGATACTTATATGCCAATGTGCATTGCAGCAAAAAGGTGGAAGCAACTTAAGTGCCCACCAAGAAATGAACAGATAAACAAAATGTGGTATATACATGACAGAATATTACTCAGCCATAAAAAGCAATGAAGTTCGGATATGTGCTATAACATGGTGAACCTTGAAAACATTATGCTAAATGAAATAAATTAGATACAAAAAGATAAATATTGTACAGGTCCACTCACATGAAGTACCTAGAATAGGCAAATTCAGAGAGACAGAAAGAAGATTCCATGCTACCAGGGACTGTGAGGAGGGAGGAATGGGGAGTTACTGCTTACTGGTGACATTACAATACGAATACAAATAATGCCACTGAACTGGACACTTAAAAATAGTTAAAATAGCCAATTTTATGTTATATATGTATAATAATACAAAAACTTTGTAAAAGAGTAAGTCCCATAAAAGCTGATCTGCTGTAGGCTGGTCACTCTAACATGGAAGAGCCTGGCCTACACTTGGAGTGATCAGAGATGTCTTCAATCTCACACCCTGATTTTAATTTTTAAAAAATAAATAAATTTGGGTTTCACACAACTGCTATTTATATAATAAATCTTTATGCTACTTAGATTCAAATCAAAAAACTGAAGACATTTTTAGAATGCATGAGTTTCCTTGACTATTGTTTCACAACTAAAATCAGGAACAGAGAGATAAAACTTATGGTAAAATGATTAAGACACTGGACTCTAAAAAGGAAGACCATCTAAAAAAAGTCATAGGGGGAAAAAAAGTCACAGAGGAACAAATAATGTATCACCTACTGACTTAGTCATTAATTCTAATGAATACCGAAATGACACAACTTTTAGTCAAGGGCATAAAAGAAAAGCAAGAGTGGAAATTACAAAACAAATACATGAACAGTACTTAAGTGGAAACAATTTAATGAGTCACCGATTTAAAATACGCACACTCAGATGTACTGATCTAGAAGGATAAGGCTTACACAATCTTGCCCAACTCTTTAAGGTACTTAGATAATGCCTCCGCATCAAAATAAAGTGTGCAATTCTGATGTTCCTACCCCACATCACAATCCCATAATAAGCAATCAAATACTAATGACTTATTACATATACTCATTAGAATAGCAGTTATTTCACAAGTCAAATGTCTGAGCAATTTTCACCTTGGGAAGGAAAAGAAATAAAATCCTTTTTAAAAAGTCAGGAATAGTCAGTATATAACACTGGATAATGTGAACATCAGGAAACATGAGCAACAGCTACCTTAAAGGCTCTGTGCAACAGGAAGTGCCCATGAAGAAAAGGCACAGAGCTAGGGGGTACAAAGACAGATAAGACATGGTTCATGGCCCTCAAGAACCCCACATACTAATGGGAGAAGCAAAAAAGGTAAATCAGCTATTATAAACAGAAATGTGGCCTAAATGTTTTGGCATCATAGAGCAAGAGTGACTAGTAGTACAGACAAAAGCAAAGAAGGCCTCTTGAAAGAGGATTCTTGGCCTGAGTCTTAAAGGAAAGTCATGAGTTGGCCATGGAATAAAAGTTAGCGTGTTAGTATGTAAAAGAGTACAATTGCAAGGCATACTGGACCACCTGCCACATGGTAGGCACAGACATGTTTAGAGAAGGGCATCTATTTTAGTATGGCTAGAGCCGAGAGAGCACGTACGAGGCTAACAGGCATCAGCTTATGAAGGCCTTGGATGCTCTGCTAAGGGGTTCAGACCTCATCCTGGAAATGGTAAGGATCAAAGGCGTTAAAGAGGTGACAAGACCAGAGTTGTATGTAATCAGACTCGGGCTCACTGTGCACGCTGAGGAGCTGGCGTGAAGGCTCCAGGGGAAAGAAGGAGCTGACATGGCCCATGTTTCACAGATACCATATGGGGACAGTGGCTGCAGAGGTCTGCCACTTCTCTGCTCTCCCGTTCCATCTGCAGACTCCACTCCAGTGGGGCAGAGACTCAGGAGCAGGTGGGAGACGGGTGAGTGGTAAAGGGGGGTGGGGAGTTCCTGAGGCCAAAGCCCACAAGGATCACCACAGGGGACGACTCACGGTTTAAACAGACAGTGACAGAAACAAAAGAAAACCAGAGTATATGAAAGTATTCTCTTAAGATGCTAAATTTTATGTTGTATTTTACCACAACTAAAAACAATTCAAAAAAATCTAAAATCTAGTCATTCTATATTTCTACTTCAGCAAACATTAAAAATAGTTAAACTTATAAGTGGAATCTAAGGAACAAAAAGAACTAATCAAAAACAGACTCACAAATATAGTGGACAATTTGGTGACAGACAAAGGGGTGGGGGCTTGGGGGGCTGGGAGAATGGGGTGAAGGGTTAAAGAAGTTCAAATTAGTAGTTGATAGTTGGTCACGGGGATGGGGAGCAGAGCAGAGGGAATGCAGTCAGCATTAATATGATGGCTCGGTGGAGGGCCAGGGGAGGGAGGGAGCAATTGGGGGAATCGTTTTCTGAACTATATGGATGTCTAACCAATGTACTGTGTACCTGAAACTAGTTTAAATAAATTTTTAAAAAATGGTGAATATTAGTTCACATTTAATTATATAATTCCCTCTTTCTTCCATCACATGTAAAAGAACTCTTCAAAGTCTACCCCTCACCACAAACTAAATGTATAAGAACACAAAGAAAAAACACGATAATTACTATCTTACTGAGGGAGAGAGGAGAATCATATCCCACGAACATCATCCAATAGCCAATTACCCATTCCTGGAGACTTGCAACGGTGCAAACTGCCACCATAAGGAATGCACATGGATTTGGGCAGACACATTCTAACAGCACAGCTGTCTGTCCAGGCATGCCGCTGAAAGAATAGTACATTCCTACTTGTCTTGTCCCCCCACCCACCTTAAGCCCTCTTACACAAGGGAGTTTAAACAAAACTGTCATATTTAAGCCTCTAAAGTGTGTGTTTTCAATATCATCAGTTAGGTAATAATAGTAGCAATTAACCCCTCTAACATCAATCACCCTTACCCCAAAGACAGTCTCCAAGGACTCCTGAAGAGGAAATCATTTTGTTTGAGAAATACCCGTATTTCTCAAAAGTCTTGCCTTGGGCCATTTAGATTCAAAGAGAGGATAACAAGTCACTAACTTAAAGAAAACTGGCAAGTATGGCAGAGGAGTGCTTACTGAGAATTGGGGTAATAGTCTAAGTCCTAGGTAGCCAACTTACTGGCTTTTGATCTTGGGGAAACTGTTTGACCTCTCTGAGCTTCAGTTTTTCATCTATAAAATATGAATAATGAAATTAAAGCTTAGCCAGATTCAGTGACTTAAAACATATCTATAAAAAATTTTATTTTTTAAACAGCTACACTATATTCAGAATTGAGGAGATAAAATCTACAAACCAAAAAGATAAACAGGATATATATTATATTTGTCATTTCCTTAAGTATGCTATTACAAGAAAATTACTGCATTGAAATTTTTAAATGAGACAGGAAAGATGTCTATAAACTAAGAAAGTAGTAGAATGCCTAAATTCTTAAACCGCTAAAACTACTGGCTTGAGTCTAATAATACATACTGATGCTAAATATGACCACTCTTGGATTAAATTTATTTACTATATAACAATCCTTTTTAAGTTTCAGGAATTTTTTGATTGTTATTTTTACCGGAAACTATCAACAGGGCAACATTTTACTGCATCTATTGATAAGTGCAACTGATTTTTGTAGTGTGCTTTCCAATTAAAATCTCCCAAGTAAAAGACGTAGGCACAGCTGTTCTTCCTGCAAGTTTTCAAAACTCAAATTTAATATGACTAATGAAGAAATAATTTCTATTACATAGAATGCTATTGGTTAAAATCCATGATCAAGGAAAACACTATGTGTGCATCACCTTAAAGACACAGATGCTGGTTGCTTAAGGAGTGAGATATTCTTTTCCTTTGCCAATTATTTTAAACCACCTGTCAGTATAGCTAGCTTTGTTTACCTGCGATTAGTACTGAACACCGCTTAAGGAACCAACTTCTTTCACAACTCTTCCACAAAGAGCACACTTTGGTTATAAGCAGCTTTTACTTTGTCCTCTACTTTTGGCTAGAATCATTACATATACCAATTTATATACCAATAGGCTGATTTAGGGTTCAATATTTATTGATATTTTAACAGCCTCATTACCTCAAAGTTTTGGAAACTGTAAATATTTGGTTAGGAATAAAATGTTTCTACAAATCTGTCGAAATTTGGCTTGCTAAATAATAACATCAACAAGGTTTTAGGGATAAAGTTATTTAAAATTTAAAAATTAGTTGTAAAGATACTTTCTCCATTTAAACTATTAAGAAGCAAATTAAGATGCTACTAAAACATCCTTAGCTACTTGCTAAATCAGATGTCCCAACAATTTGTTCCAACAAAACCATGACGATGTACTTCCAGGTATTTGTACCTCAAAAATACCAATGTCCTAAAGTATTCCATACATGAGATATCCCTCAAAGCCTTTTTATTAAAATTATAAGACATTAAAAGCTTTTCACAGAAAAATTTCCACTTATGCTTTACATACTTAACTATTATAAATTTAACAATGCAAAATGTTAAATCAAAATAAGAAACCAATAAGCACAGCCATAAAGCTGGCAATTAAGATTAAAAGATTTAGATAACGTATTTCTAGAAATTACAGGATGACTTTCACTTGGACAAAGATAATCACGAAGCTGTTACCGTCTCAATATAAAGAGAGTATCTTTTTATACACGTGCAAAACAGTCAAGTTGATTAATACCAAGGGGCAACTTAATAAAAAACTGTTACTGTACCACCAAAATAGTTGAAAAATTGTAATACAGAACAAACATAAGACACTATAGAAGAGCACTTAACCAGAAGTCAGGAGACCTAAGCCCTCATCTTCTCTCCATCATCACTAGATAGGAGAATTTACCAGTTTCCATTTCCCCATATGTAAAATTGAGCAGAGAAAGAGATCTAAGGTTATTTTCAGCTCAAAAATCTTATGATTCCATAAACCAAACTGAGAGGTATGTCATATTTTGTTTTCTTATCTCAAGTAGAAATAAAAATAATTACATAATTTGGAGTTAAAGGTAGCATTATACTATCTTTGACTAAAAGACAGCAGTTGTAGATAAAGACTATGGCAAGAATAAAAACACAAAAGGTATGAGAATTTATTAATAAAAATGAATACTACTTTCCCTGGATAAAGTTCTCTGTAAAAACTTTTAAACATTTTTTTGAAAAATTATCTTAACCATCAACTTGAAATGCTTAATAACTACTTTATAAGACATATTGTGGGAACCCTAGACAAGCAGATCAAATTAACAGAAATTAAGAGTACAGAAAAATTATCAATGCTCTTCTAAGCTATAACTACATAATATGTAAGATAATAGCTTTGGAATTCCATTTTTAGAGTTCCTTTTGAGTGTGTGTGTATGACTATGTTAGTCATTTCAACACACTCCCTAAACTGTATCCAGCAAGTCAAGTTTTCTTAAATTCTCATTTAAGAAATATGCTACTAATTTGCTAATAATTTCCCTTTAATTTTCATTTTCTATTCCTCTTTTCCTTCCATCACTAATAATATTTCAGCATGCTTCACAGTGTTCATTTTGCTCTTCTATTTCCCTTATCTGTGATTTCATTTTTGATTCAAAGTGCCTCAGTTAGATATTAAGAGTTCTGAGATTCTCAAATTTCAGATTTATTCCCTATGATTCAGTTCCTTTCCAAAACATCAGACATAGAAGGTTTGCTAGCAAATTCAGACATATTATTGAGTCACTCGAAAGTTTAAATTTTACACATTGCCATTTTTATATTCCATTTATTTTCATCACTAACAACCTGCTTGCTTAAAGTCTCTCTAGAAATTCTGACTTTTAAGTACTTTTCTGCATACTGATACATGCTGGAAAAACTAAAGCAGTTTCACATCTGAAGTGTTACCTATTCAAATTGGAGAGAAAAAAATAGCACCCAATATTTAATTTGTCAAAACTTTGCAACACAGCCTTTTTGGGAAGGCCTAAGAAAAAAATATTGCATGCTGTAACTATAAAAGGTATTAGAGTCTCTTCTGAGACTCAACCATATTTTTTCAAGATGCAAGTGATACTTGGGTAAAGTTACCATTTAAAAATATAAATATTCATTATGAATTCAATTTTACCTCTTATCCCATTCTTCTATATAAGTCAAATCCCAGAGAGCAACTGTACCCAAATAAATTCAGTAAGGCTCACTGTATCCAGTACAGTGCTGCGTGTTCTATGGCTATTTTAGTCTCATAACTAGTCTCTGCTTTCACCCTTGCCTCCAAGAGTTTATTCTCCACAAAGCAGCCAAACTAAACTTTTTTAATTTAACCCCCACACACAATAGAGTCCCATCCTACTCAGAATAAAATCTTAATTCCTTATGATGTTCTACAAGCCTTCCATGAACTGGTCCTCAGCAATCCCCTTCATCCCACACACAACTTCATATTCTTGCTCCTTCTGTATTATCTCCTAGCGTTCCCCTCTGGGTGAGTTCTCTCTAGCCAGTTTAGCTTTCTTCACCATTCTGGAAGATAAATGCCTCTGCTGTAAAAATACTCTCCAGAATTTCCCTGATGGTCCTCTCCCTGGAATGCTTTGCTCCTGAAAGCCATGAAGACTCGCTCCTTCAGGTCATTCAATTCTCTGCTGAATACCTCCACCGCACAGGCTTTCTCTGCCCATCTTGTCCCAAACAGCACCTCCCCATCACTCTGTCCTTTTACCCAGCCTTATTTTTCTCCGTTGTCATCATACAATACAGTCAACATTTAGTGCCCACCTCCACCCACTGCAACGTAATCTCCATGAAGGCAGGGGTTCCATATGTTCACTGCCATATTCCCAGTACAAGAAAGCACCTGGTTGGTCCTCGATAACTGTTATATAAATAAAAATTTAAAACATCTGACTCCAGAATCTATACTGTCAACTTTAATTATTCACGCATACCAAAGAAGTCCACTAAATAATAAATAAATGTTAAGAGTATATTTAAGCTGGGAATATTGATTGCCTCCAGGGAAGAGAACTGGGTGTTGAAGGGAGAGAGAGAGAGAGCAATTAAAGGTATACCTCTTAAACGCTGAACTATATCAACTGTTAGCACTATATTAACGTGTTAACTTTTCATTAATTTTAATAAAATTTTAAAATTTAATAGCAATATTGATGCTTGAATTACATAAACTTTCTAGTTCGATTCTTCATTTTCAAGATGTGGAACACTAATGGCAAAATATGACATTTTTCATGTTCTTGGATGTATTAAGATTGCTCAGGAATTTTTCAGCATAAGAAGTTACATGGTCCCCTCGTAAATGCTCCCTTACTCTCATATCATATTAGCTAGCAAGTGCCCTGTCACTAGGAAGTTGGCAGCTACATTCACTAGTTCATCCATACTGGGTAAAAGAGCCATCAAACGGCAAGTGCGATAATGTCTTTACTAATCACAGGCTTGTGTGCCAAGGACACTGCTATCAGAAACTTCGTCACCAAAGACAGCAATAACAAAGAATACCTAGGATATGCTCCAGCATATCCATATCCAGAACTTGAGCCCAAACCTTGGCAATGGCTTTGGGTGGGAAGAGGGCTGGGAAGGGAAAAGTGGAAACAGCTCTTCTGTCACTTCTCATGATCCCTTCTAATCAAAGCGAATGAATCCCTCATCTCTCAGGAAGTCACTCCCAGTTTTCTTGAAAACAGTGCTCCTCTCAACTGGCATGAAAGCCACATGAAGGTCACTTTCAGAAGAGGAAACCCAGCATGGTGCTGGTAATGAAATCCTTTACAGACCCATACTAGACCTAAGGGCTTTCCTAGTACTTTACACTTGTATTATGTCACATAGGATGAGAATTATAAAACCATAACTTGAAAAAATAAGCACTGATTTCTGCCAGCTACAAGGTAACAGATGATGCTGTATACTTGTCCAACTCTTGTATGTTATTAGGTATTACATGACAGCACAAGCTTAACCTTTCTGCATGAAATCGCTAACTATAAACACATATTCCATCATTTAAATAATCTAAGATAAAGAAAAGATCACGGCTTTCCTCCCAAAAGCACTGAAAAAGTCTATGTAATGTTATATGAATGATGAAACAATTACTCCTTCGACTGAAATTAGAGAAAAAATTTGACAAGCCATTGCAACCTGTTATACAAAAATCATTTGGACCTAAGCAAAAGCACTATACAGTCTTTTGTTTTTATGTTTATTTTCTTTTAAAAAATGCATTTTATTGCAAACAAAAATGTATAAAAGCAAGAGTAACTGACAAGGACGTTCTGCCTTTCCTCTATAGTCAAAATATAACAAAACATGAACCAGTCATATTTCATTTACTGATCAGTCACTGCATACAACGGGGAACTTAACTGTCTCAGTGGTTACAGAACCAGTTATGAAAAATGGTCCACAGGAATACTCTAGCTCTCACTCTACCACAGGTACATTCAGCTGGTCTTAGTGATGCTAGTCAACCTATCTAGATGTGCAACCGAAAGGCTTAATTATTCCAATACTCTCTAGCTCTTTCCCCATTTTGCTAGGGACATAGAGAAAATAAAAACTATAACATCACAATGTCAAATGTAATCCTTCTACATACCACTGTCATCTCTGTAACAGTCTATAAAACTATCACCCAAACTCTACTTAAAGCAAACTCTCAGTAATTCTCATACCACTTTTATTTTTAATGGACAAATATACTTGTTCTTATCCCAGAATGCCTGACTTTCCATTTTCAAAATCATGCTGTCATGCAATTTCACCCATTTGTTGTACTTATAAATAAAAGAAACCAGGTGAATTGATGAGTTAAATCTGACAAGTCACTAAATATTTGAGTACCTATTTGCCAAACATAGAGGAGTGAAATACATGCTACACAAAAACTTATATAATCATCATAGACAAAAATTTTAAACTGGGTTAAGAAAATGAAGAATAATTTTTGTTAATTGAAGTGTTTTCTGAAACATTAATTTTTTTTCCTAATAAATGAGCCTAAATTCTTTTCTTGAAATTTTACTATTTTACAAATGGAACTCAACTTTTTACACACTTTTCTTTAGAGCGTTAATTATACTGTGTCCTCTTAAATCACTAGAAAGAAATCAAGATATTAAGTTCTGTTGAATACCTTTAATAGCAGTATGAATTATCCTCTGTTATGTGTATCTAAGGTCATACTGCATACTTTCCAAGACAAATGTTTAGAATAGCACACGATAATAATGGAGAAAATTATGACACGAAATATCAGCTTTTCTGACCTTGCAAAGAAGCACGACTTACAAAATGAGAACTATTACTTTCCTGTACTAAGAAAAAAAAAGTTTTTCTGAACTCAAAGACGTTTGAGGCACCACCACCAGAAAAAGTAGCCAACGAATCGCACTGTAAATTTCCACACTATAAAAATGCAGCAAATTCCATGATCTCACCTACATGTGGAGTCTGAAACAGTCAAACTGAGAAGCAGAGAGCAGAATGGTGGTTGCACCAGGAAGTGGGAGGGGATGAGGAGATGCTGGTCAAAGGGTACAGAGTTTTGGTTACACAAGATGAATAAATTCGGGAGCTCTACACAGAGTAGCAATTATAGTTAACAACGTACTGTATACTTGAAATTTGTTAAGAGTGTAGCTCTTAAGTGTTCTCACCACACACACACACAAAGGAAATGGTAACTGCGAGGTGATATGTTATTTACCTTGACTGGGGTGTGCATTTCTCAGTGTGCACATGTATCGAAACATCATGCATGCTGCATCAGCGACACACATCAAAATACATCAAACATAGAGCTTGCTTTAATTAAATATGTAGAATTCCTGTTTGTCAATTATACTTTTAAAGCTGAAAAATGCTGCAAATTATTCCACAAGTGAATACTATTGTCAAATTTATAGCCTAAACTAGTTTTAAAAGTCTACTTTCTTTTTCATGTAAGCAAACAGGAAAGTACTGACTTAATTAAATGGAAGATAATTTTAAAACTACAGTGGCAACTGGATTTTCTTTTTAAGTACTGGAGTATCCCCTAGTGGACTGGTGAGGAACAGTTTTTTTGTTTATTAAATTGAACGTTGTCTTTGATCATAACAAATTTTCTAGCAATCCTACCCAAAGAGAATCCTTTTTTTCCATGATCAAAGCAAAATTAACACTGGTTTTTATAAATTTCATAATTTTGAATTCAGTGGGGGCCCTACAAGACAGAAAAAAATCTTTTCTTGATAAAATACTGTTTACAATGTTTTGAATATCTCTTCCAAGAATTTCATTATATAAGATGATCATGAATTTAGAATTTAAAATCAATCTTCTTTAATAGTTTCCTAATAATATAATTCAAAATAAAGGAAATCATCATAGAAATTAAACTACCTTACATAAGACCAATAAGAGAAACACAAGTTTCAGCTTGTTTTTTCCCCTTTAAACTTCTCCAGTCTCTGAATCATTATGTGCACAATGTAGTGGGAGAAGCTTCATATGAATTATTTCATTCTCAAACCACCCTATACAGCAAGTATTATCACCCTCATTTCATAATGAGGGATTAAACTGAATCACACAATAAACCAGAATTCTAACCTAAAGCTACCTAGCTTCAAACCCCCCTGTACTTTCTACATTACAGCATTATATGGAGTCACATTTGTCATGTCACTTTAATTTCTCCTTCCAAAATAATGTATTTCTATAAAGTACAGAACCTTAGCAGATAGCCTGATACCGAGATCCAGTTTCACAAAAACAGACCCTTAGAAGTCTGTCACAAGAGCTTTCTTCCTCTCCTACAGACCCCAAACTAATGTTTAGTCTCACTTATTCTATCTACTACCCTATTTATACAAAACTTAAACCCAAAAAAATGACATTCACCTATTGGATGTTTCCATTCAGAGGCTTTACATGAGAGCATGACGGATCCCAGTCACAAATTTATCTGATCCACTGCTGTATCGGGAGGGGGAACCAAGGCCATCCCCAAGTTCAATGAATCCCTAGGGGTACTCAAGAGGACTCAGCACAGGGTCAAAGTCATAGTAATGCTCTATTAAAGCAAAAAGATACAAAGCGAAAAGGCAGATAGGGTAAAGTCCGGAGGACATCCAGTGCAAGCTCCCAAGAGTCTTCTCCCAGGGGGAGGTGACATAGGACATATTTAGCTCCTCCAGCAACGAGTTACAAAATTATGTGTAAAATGCTGTCTACAGACAAGGCTCGTCAGAGATTCAGGACCCAAAGTTTTACCTGGGGGCTGGTCATGGAGGCGCCCCCACCTACCAAAGTCCCAGACTTCCAGGAGGAAAGCAGGTGCTCAGCACGAGCCACCCGGTTCAGGCTCAGCGAGCACCTCTTCTCGGTTCTGAGAACGGTGGCGACTGTCCCCAAACCCACATCCCGAGAAACCAGCCACCGGCCGACCTTGCAAGGCCATTCCAAGGACTTTGCTCTCAAGTCTGCTGTGTTCACTCTTTTCTGCACAACTCAGATGTTCTCTTGAAAAATAACATATCTGCTTTGGTTTGGTTTTTGTTAATTCCTGTTTTCTATCCAAAATGTATCCTATTTCCTGTCATTTTAACTAAAACTTCCTGAGATTTATATTTTTTGTAACATATCAACTACTTATGCCCAACGTTTAAAACTCTTTTACAAGCCACAAATATACTATATACACTATGGAATGATTAAATCCTGTATCTTCCCTTAAGCAGAATATCCGAGAGAAAAAGTCCTTTTAATTTTAAAAACAATAAAAATTTAATCTTAACACACTGGGGTAAACATTATTTGATGCAATTTAGTAGATATTACCAATCATCTATACTGAAACAAAATCAATAACTATTAACACTTTAAGAAAAAAGTGGACCTCAATCCCATTAGATTTCTACATATTACCAGTTAACATGTACCTTTACAAACTGGCTGTTGACACTGTAGTAGTGCTATTCTTTTATAATTCACCACCTGAAAAGTAGATAGTAAACCTAGACTTTCATCTTAAAAGAAATTAAACTCATGACATTTTAAAAGAATAGCTTTGCTGTCTTCCACATTTTTATTTTTAAGAGTTAATGCCTCAGACTAAGTATATTCTGTTCAAAGGGTCACATAAAAAATTAACACCATAAGAATATTTAGTTCAGCTTTTAAAAAAAGGATTTTAGATCAATGTATACAAATATGTACTTTAATTTTTACTTCTATCAGCAAATTAAGCAATGCTGCACTATTAAGAATTAGTGATTGATCTGTACCCTGAAATAATCACTGAAATGTCTCCTGCCTTTTCCCTACAATCTTTTCCATTAATGTATGTCCTGTCCTTAAACTAAGTATGAGCTCAGCAGAATGAAGAATGAAGAAACAGGAATAACAATAAAAATTGTAAGGCAGAAATACAGATGTTAACTGTGAGGAATAAATGCTAAACAAGTTCTAAAAGGAGGGCCAAAAACACCCTCTTCTAAGATGTACAAGGTTCAAAATACATAAAGTGAAAAAAGATTAAGAATTGCATGTTTGCTTTTTATAAATTTTGGTTAATAATACAAATCATATGCATGAAAGCATTTAAAAGGATACTTTAATGACTGCTGTCTCCAAACAGGAAGGTAGTTTTTTGGGTCTGTTTTGTTTTACTTTTTGCTTATGTATATATTTTTTTCTGAAATGAAATCTTATTTTTGTAATAAGGAAAAATTTAATTTTTTCCTTTCTCTTTAAAAAAATTAAGGAGAAGAGTCGTAATTTTTTTTTCAATTTTTGTAGTTTAAAGATGGAGCAAAATCTTGTATTAAACATTTTACACTTGGGCAAACAATATATTTTACATTATATAAAAAATTTTAAATATAAAATAAAAATGTTGGCTATGTAAGCTGTCCCCTTAAAACTCGAAAATCAAAAATAAACAAAAATAAACAAAAATAAACACTCCAGAAAAGACTGAGTTAGAAACCAGTTCATATGTATCACCGCCCTATTAGTACAGACTGTACGCTCACTGAGGTCCTCCTCTCAAGGTGGCTTTCTTAGATCATTCCTCACTTCTATAATTTACTCAAAGGAACAGGTTTTTTCCTATGTTCACTGCAAATAACTACACTGATATTACTGCTAGAAAGCGACCCGCAGAAGTCCAGGCATTAAGAGGAGCATCACAGACTAGAGTAAGTCTTCTGTCATGTTCCAGTTCGGGCTGTACCGCTTATTATTCACTATTTAATTTACTATGAATAGGAGGCGAGAGGATTCTTTTGTGGTAGGCTGTCTTTAAGATAGTTCTCTTTACACAATACCTGCTCAAAGTAAACAAATTCTAATAACACAGACATATGTAGAGTGAAAAATGGAGGTTCCCTTTACATCTTCACTCCCACCACCCACCACTGGGCCTAAGAAAGTAATAGGATGCTTTTTAAATAAAATACTAATAGAATGTTAAGAAAATACGGATAGGATGATAATTCATTCACCACTGTCTGGAACAAGAGGAACCTCCTCTGAATCTAACTTACTCTGAATATCACTCAGATTCTAGTGTTTGAGCTCCGTGTGTCTACCAGACAGAGACTTGGGTTTTCTAAGGGAGGGGGTTAGTGTGTTGCATATAACACAAGAGTGACCTGATATTTAGCAAACAGCAGTGCAAACTATGGTGGTCGGTACTGCTCCCCATCAAATATTTCTCACTGCCCTCCCAGGCACAGAGCAAACCGCACCCTCCCCATCCCCTCAACATGTGAGGCCTTATGACTTTCTTTGGCCAGTGAAGTGTAGAAGGAAGAGATGTACGTCTCTGCCAGCTTTAAAGTTTCCACTAGTACCGATCCACCATTCTCTTTCCTTTCGCAATTGCAACTGCCAGCACTCTTGAATGATGGCGGAAGACTGCAGCCTGGGTCTATGGGTGACAAAAGATGGGCATAGCCCCTCTCCCACCTCCCGCCAAGACCCCCTACCCCCAAAACACACACATACACACTGACCCCTACACACACTGAATATGTAGTACTAGTGACAAAGTTTTGATGTGTTAATCCACTAAGACTGAGGTGAGGGAGAAGCTGTTGTTACCCACCCATAACCTAGTCTGTCCTAACTCTGCCCATCAACTGACTCTAAAGTTAATATAAAAAATAAGCAAGATAGCCAGGAATGTTCTGAAAATGAAGAGCAAGTGAATAACTAGCCCTACCAGATAGCAGCAACAATAAAGAACTAACAGATAGCACTAACTACATGCCAAACACTATTTTAAGTACTTTATATAAACTAACTCAGTTAATCCTCATAACGACCCTATGTGATAGGAATTATCATCGTCTCCATTTTGCAAACAAGGACACTGAATTACAGGGATGTGAAGTAACTCACTCAAGGTTACACAGCCAAGAAAGTGGTTAAGACAAGATTCAAAGCAAGGCACAAGTCTATATTCTTAACCACCATTATAAAAGTACAATAATTAAAACAGTGTGATACTGGCATATAGTTAGACAGTCAAATCAAAAGAACAGAAAATCCAGAAATAGAATCAAATGCACACAGAATTTTAGTTCACAAAAAAAAGTGGATAAAAGATAGTTTAGTCAATAAATGCTTATTTTGAAATCCCCATATCTTGTTAGCACTTTCAACTCATTTATTTATTGGTATATCAGCACATGTTAAAATGATACACATAGGTTTTTCAATGCCACACTGTTTAAATGCAACTTAATTATATACAATAAAATGCTATGAATTCATTCTTTAAAAAAAAAAAAAAAAAAAAGGAGGCAAGCTCTTTGTTTACTAACAGGGAAGAATCTCCAAAACAAATTAAGTGGGGAAAAAAAAGCAAGGTGCAAAACAGTATAAAACATGCTTCCATTGGCCTTTAGGAAAAAAGGACTGGGGCTATACATGCATACATGCGTGTGTGAGTATGTATACATACATAGTATATCTCTGGAAGTATACACAGAAACTGGATTTGGATTGCCAAAATTGAGCAGCCAGGGAAAAGTGGGAGGCAGAAACACTTCTCTACCATCTGAATTTTGAACCATGTAAAAGTACTCACCATTCACTATAAAAACAAATGATTTACGTTTTAAATCATTTGGCAGTAAGAATAAATATCAAAAAATATATTAAGAATTGTCATGAGAGAAGCTGAGCAGCCATTACACTCCATATACAAGCTGAAACCGAGAAAGCCAGCTGGAAGAAAGGAAAACTGAACAGATGTACAGAGCAGAAAAGATGCCAAAACCTTGCAGCCCCTGAGAGAGAAAGATGGAGTACACAGTCTTAATTTCTAATTGCCTACCAGCTCCAGTTTCCATGAGGCCCAGCTGCACAATGATTCCTACCTACAGTGTGTCATGATCCCCAGTGTACCCACATACAACATTCCCTCCCACCGCATTTTGGAGTTAACCATTTGATTTATACATATATGTTTTTTTTTTCCTTACGGCCCCTAAAACTAGCTGTCCTATCCATATGAATGAGAAGGTATTTTTGGATGATTTCAAATTGCCCTTTGTGAAAGAGCAAAGACTATAATTCATCTAACTAAGTTCTAGAAATATCCAATCAGAATGCTGATAACTGCACCAAAAACAAAAAACTACACATTATACTTAACTATACATCCAGAAACACTGAACTCTTGTAATTAAACCTAGGCACAGAACAAGCCTAAAAACAATATACTACTTTGTATTAAGGTCTCAAAAACTGTCTCGGCCTTAATATTATCATAATTGTTTCATAAATAGATTTAGAACTTTTGAAACTGAAGTATATTAACCAATAAAAATGTCAAAAAACAACTTTAAAAAATAATAGCTATCACTTTTGTAGTACTTACCATTTATCATGCAAGCTCTGGGAATTATATATGTAATAATTATTTTCACAACAACTCTATGAGGTAGGTACTATTAGCATGAATTTTACAGATGAGGAAAAAAACAAACAGAAAATAAATACCTTACTGCCCAGGAATACATTATCACTAAGACCTCTTAGGGTTCTAAATTTCACACCTATGTCAAGATACTGAAATCATTAGTTTAATCCAGGCTCTAAATCCACAGTCTAGCACCAAGTTCATGCTACTTAACAGCATGCTTATAAATGGTTGCAGCTCTGACTGATGTTATAATTGAAAGCACTCACCTGGAAATCCCAAATGCTTCAAGAACTGTAAATGTAAAAAATTTGTTTACATCAAGATCAGGGAGCAAACACAATGTCATTCCTGGTAGATCAGGAATCTCTTATAGTTTGTTTGTTTTTAAGAAATACTTTCCTGGTAATAGTAATTATCTAGCTTTCTTTTATTACTATTTCTTTTCAATTCAATTCTCAAAAATATTTGAAAAAGGCATAAAACAGTACATGAAGGCTAGTTTCAAAATGAAAAAAAAAAACAGTAACATTTATTAAATTTTTATTAACATTTATTAACAGAGTGACCTGTAGCTGTTATACTTTGGTTGTCCTTTTATTGTATTCTCGTGAAGGCTCTGGGAGGACAGTGGGACATCAGTACAGGCCACCTCCCCTTGGTGCAGCAGAGAATTGGAACATACCAAACTTAAGTCAAGCTCTCATTCCAACCAGCTATGTGGACTTCAGGCAGGAGACAATCTCTCTCAGCTAACTGTCTACAACCAGGAAGGACAGCTCCCAGGGTTGTTTTGAGGATTAAATGGCAGGTGTATAAAGTGTGCAGCATACCAGCACCCAGTCCTCTCCCAGCGCTACTGTGCTAGTATTAAAGCCTAACGGTTAAGAGCATGACTTTGAGTCGGATGTGCCATACCCTGAGACTCGTTTTCATCATTTATTACCCAAGGATTAAAGACATAACACTCGAAGCAGTTTGGCACTTAAATGCTGAATAAATATTATTATATTAATAACACTACCAAAAGCAAAAAGTAGGCACCAACAAAAAAATAACAAGAAACTATATCTAGAAAATGCTACCACCACGCTGTGTCCATGATTAACTTGTTTCATCTCTGTCTCTAAGCATTAGTTTACCCGTCTGTAAATCAGCTGCATTAGAATACCTAATTTCTAAGGTCTCCTCCAGTTCTAAAGGTTTATATACCTATGTCTGTCTGGCTACCAAAATCGTACATTTTATCTTAAAACAACCAACACCCTTACACACACACTCTCAGGAAAAGAAAAAACAAATCAAATCCACAGGAGATTGAGAAATTTAGAGATTCAAAAAATAGCAAAAAGTGGCAAGCCCTACAACTCCGGTTGAAGGTTTTTAATAGAAACATGTTAATGCCAAACACCTTAAATGAGAAAAGATTATTTTTAAAAGGAACACCTAACAATAATGAAAAAGTGTTAAATCTATAGTTGCTACAAAAAACTGAAAATGCTTGCCCCGCATTCTGAGTACTGGCCTATCCCACGATCACTCCTGAACCGTCTTTCCCACACAGTGCAGGCCTGCAGGAGCCAGGTACGTTCTAGGTCAGTGGTTCTCAACCAGGGATGACAGTAACCCCACGGAGATGTTGGCAGTAGAGACATTTTTTGGTTGACACAATTAGCGGGTGAGTGCTACCAGCATTTAATTGTTAGGAGCCAGAGATGTTGCTCAAAATCCTACAATGCACAGGACAATCGTTCAACCCAAAACATCAGTATTACAGAGGTCGAGAAATCCTGTTTTAGGTGAACTGACCACCCAGCAGTGACTCTCCTGGGCATCAGGAACTGAGACTAAGATATTAAAGTTTACTGTCGACTGCCCTCCTGATCAGAGCAGAATTTTTTTTTCGCTTACAGCGCCTGCTCTTCCTAGGTGGTCTCCCATCCAAGTACTAACCAGGCCCGACCCTGCTTAGCTTCCGAGATCAGACAAGACAGAATTCTTTTAAAAATTGGGAAATGTAATATGAAGTGAATGTCCAAGAGAAATATGGTTTTTTAAAGCAGCGGGAATTGATGAACTAGTCACTAATTAGTACACTGGGAGAGCATTAAGTTACTTCCGACCTCAAATAAATTACATATATGTATATAAAAAATAAAAATTTCAGATAGGTTCAAATAGGTAATATAAGAAAAATACAAAACAGATTTAATAATCTTGTAAACAAATATTCGCCAATAAGAAAATGATAAACCTCTAAACAAAATGGTTAAGAGATATGTCCAGAGAACGAAACACTATAAAGCTGCTGAGCGGATGAGAAATCTACACACTGGCACAGAATGGTCTTCCAGACACATTAAGATCCAAAAAAAAAAGTGGGAAGGAAAAAATTCATATAATGCCATTTATGAAATGACAAGTAGTATATGTACACTCATATATATGTAAATACATAGAAAGTTCTGGGGAAACACACATTAAACCACGAACAGCAGCTTCCTCTAAGAAGGGGATATGGGTCGTGGGTAGGAATACCAAAGAGCACTTTCATGTCTAGTCTGTATGCTTCTGTATTATTTTACATCGAGATAGCTCTTCACATATTTTTAAACAAGTAAAAACTGCAGATTTTAAAAATAAAACCATTATAACAAAAACGTTCGTGTATCAACCTTTCTTTCCTGTAAGAAACAGATGGGTGATACAAATTGTGCCTGTTTGTACTGCTAGTTTTAGGAAAATGTTTTCTTAGTAATTATCTAGAACCACAAAACGCTAAGTGGCAATCTCTAGTCCTAACTCAGTATTGTTATTTTAATTTGCTGGAATTAGCAGAGTGAGAGAAACATGTTAACTAAATTGTATGTGTACACACTGTATATCATATTATGCCACACTACATTTTCTTTGACCTTGACCACATCAAGTGAAAGGCTTCTAACCCCTCCCTCTCCTTGGAAGGCAAGCCAGGGAATGCAAGAGGCCTGGGCCTGCGGAGCTGTGTCCTGCTGGACCAAGAGCCGACGCTGGCAGTGCAGCCCCACCACGGCCTCAGCATGCTGACAGTGCCCCGCGAAGATGGAGAAAACACTCAGTGGAGTTGTTTTTTTTTTTTAAGCAACCAAAAGTAAATTTGGCATAGGATTAGATTTAATGTGTATTAATCTATGCATTTGAGTGAAAGTTCAATCAAAAACAATACTGAGAGATTTTTAGTATAATTTTAATTATAATTAGTATAATGATCACAAATTTACATACCAGAATTATGTACTCCAACCAAAAAAAAAGATTAGGAACCAAGAGTTATTCTACAAAATATCACAATTCCACACTCAGACACACAAAACTAGTTTTTTTTAGCTGTCTTATGAGGGTGTTCATCAACATTTATTTAAGCAGCATCATTCTTTTGGATAGTAGTTCTATCTAAATTATACCTAAAAAATCTCTCAGAGATGTTAATAAAGGCAATTACTGTAGAATAACTGAATAAAGAACACAGAAAATACTCTGGAGAGTTAAGCTAAATTTTTTTAAATTCTGACATATTACCTTAAAAGGGAAAAAAGTTCTTTAAAAAGTGTATATTGCAATAAACTAAATATATCACTTGAAGTGGCTACATAGATTCTAATACAAGATTATTGGAGTACTTCATTTTTAACATTAACATTCTGTAAGATAATGCACCCCCCCCAAATTACTTATATTTAGTCTCAAACACCCTAGCATGTAAGCCCCTACCTCAATATTTTATACATCTGGATGTACATCCAGAAATAGAGAAAAAATAGTTACCTCAGTTTTATCAGGTAAAACTATTAATCAGATGCACTATCATTTAAGATGTTTTTAATTAACATGACTATAGAAATATAAAAAAGGATAGGAATAAAACTGTTCCGCAATTACAATTGTTCCATAATTATACCTACTATGTGGCAGGTGCTGTGTGTGAAGGATACAGGTAAAGAAATCAATTCTTACAACCTAGTATCTTAGATTCCAAGAGTTATTTACACAAGTATTTATGCAATCAGTACACATTATCAGTCAGTGGTTTTCGAAAGACCCTGTACCAGCATAGTCCAATAAATCAACTACAAATATTAGAGGGTACATATAGCTAACATTTTATACTCTTCAGCATTCAGAGAGAAGCCTTGCTTAATATGTTCATCTTCTTTTACTAGCCCAATATACTATCACTGATATCTGTTAATTCTAAAAAGCAAAGAGAATAGTTGTAACCTACACCAGAAGCAGTGAAACATAAAAGCCTTTAAATAAGAAAATTTAGTCACTGAGCCTGGAGATTAAGACAGTATTTCAACGTTTCCATGAGATTCCAAACAGCCCTGGGGATACCTACTGCTCCCTTCCATCAGCCTAGAGCATCTACGTCCGAAGCCACAGAGCACACAGATCTAACTCTGGCCTATCATTGGTCTCAAGAGAGATGGGGTAAAAAAAGCCTAAAAATCTTTGCATACACACACACTTCCCACATATACACATATATACACACACCCCAAAAAGTAGGCACCATCACATACCAAAACTATAGAATCACAAACAGTTATCTCAATTTTTTCAGTTTCTAATCCTTTTCGATTTGGGCAAGTAGGGTTTTATTGGGTTTAAGTGGGGGGAAAAAAAACAGATATTAAGTACTTAGAACATGCTTGACACCCAGCACTGAATAGGTGGCTTCTTCTAAGAACAGAGGCCCACCCTCGGTTTGCCAGCAGAACCCTATGTGTCCTGCTTCCCTTTTCCCTGATATTCGAGATTCTTTCAAAAGTGCATCTCAACAGACCTTCAACATACGCATCTTTAGAGATAAAAAGAAATGCTGAGGCCAAAGCAAAAAGTCATCATCTCTTTCTGCCACCAAAAGATGATGCGAGACAGGATACCTGCATGTGGGCTCTAGACTTGGGACAGATGGCCTTCTGAAACAGTTCTGGGTAGAAGAGAGTCAATACATATGCTTTCTGACACGACAGTCTCTGATTACCTCTGTTTGACCCATTACTATTCTTAATCTCACCTTACCAATGGTTCTCAAAGTGTGGCCCCCAACCAACCACATCCGCAACACCTGGAAATTTGTCAGAAATATACATTTCTGAATCCCACCTGAAACCTGAATCAGAAACTCTGGGGGTGGGACCCAGCAATCTGTTTTAACAAGCTCTCCATGTTATAAAGTTTGAGAACAGCTGTTCCATGTGCTTTGGTGAAGTATCTACTCTGAAACTCCAAATTTACCTATTCCAGAAGAAATCTGTTAAGACTGATGAGGTTAACATTAAGTATTTTGAAATCTCATATCCATAGCACATGAAAAAAAGCCCATCTGACTCACAAAAATCAAGAATATAAAATTTCCTAAAACATGTTTTTAACAAGAAATTTTATAACCAGAGGTAAAATACAGGGAGGTACAAAAAGGTCTAGAGGATGTCAGATGAAGGAGGTTACAATATATAGTGTCATTAAATATTAACTAGCAAACAAATGTGCCAGATTAGAATGAAATCTCTACCTAAACTTTACATTTGCATTGGCCTGTGTTTCTAATTCAATTTCTCTGTCACAAGAAAAAACATTCGTATAAAAAGGGTGCATTAAAAAGAACCATGGACTGTGTCCTCTAACTGCCACTCAGCTCTTAAGTAGTCAGAGAGAGTAATATTTAGCTTCACAGGAAGGTCAGCCTAAAGTGATTTCAGAGTCTCCAATATTTCAGACCCTCAAGATTTCCCTGCCTCTTTGTCGCTTTCTGGAAGTCCTTCAATAATCAAGAGTTGCTTCAGAGAAAAACAGACTGAGAAAATGGAGACTTAAAATGTAAATGCTAATGAGACAATTCTACACTTTATCATGCCATCATGTTGACAATAGCAGTGTTCTAGAGAGTTTACAAAACATTTCACATAGGATTGATTCTCAATCCACACAACCATCATGAGGTAAGAAACACCAACAAAACTGCTATTCATTGAGTCCTTAGTGTCTGGCACTTGCATTAAGAGCCTAACATAATTTTATTATTTAATTCAACAATCAGCTGAGGTTGGAATTGTAAACCATTTACTAATGTCAGATACATGGCAGGATTTGAATCCAATTCTATCTAATTTGAAAACCCACGTTTTCTAAATCTCTACGCTATGGCAAGATGTGGAGGAAAAAGCGTGGGTTTCAGTCTCAGAACTTAACAGTTATATGACCTTGAGAAGTCACTTAATTCTCTTATAACTCATCTATAAAATGGGAAGATTATTACCTGTCCCCACCTATTTCAGAGTAGCAATAAAGACCAAATGAGATAAAAGCAATAAAAGGTCTTCATAAACCATTTTTAAAAACTACGCAAATATAAACTTGTTATCATTCCCAATTTTGAAAAAAAGAATGAACAGAAAAAACACAGAACAGGGGTTGGAAGGGGAAAGATGATGGTTTTTCTTTTGTTTGGCTTCTGTTTTGTTTTGTTTTTTTTAAAGCATGCTGAAGACCCAAAGGAGAAACTTCAGACTTCATAGTTTACCTGGAACCTCACTGTTAATTGGGCTGTGATAACAGCATCTGTACAACTTATATTGTCACTTTACTAAAAATACAGACACAGCTATGTATCTGCACCTTATGCAGATTTGGAGGTTAATGAAAATCTAACTGCTGATTTCTTTTTAAAAGTTTAGTTCTCCTAAGAATCAGTGACCACTATACTAGGTCACCATAATTAAAATTACCTCGCAACAGCCTTCCTGTTCTTTCTAACAGTATCATTTTCAACCTGGGGCACCTACATCTTTCATTCTGTAAAGATTAAAGCATGAACTATAGATCCAAAATAAGTCAGACATTCAAAATGATGAGCGTAAGGGAAAATATCTATTATTCAAAACTTCACAAATAAAGTTAACTTTTAATAGTACTTTTGGCAAATGAGTGAGGGAAGTTGAAGTGAAATCGACTGGTGAAAGGTATATCACGTATTAAAAAGTATTTAACCTAGATTACTAGTCATAAAACATCAGCTCACCAAAAAGCTTCAAGAGCAGAGTTCAGAAAAGTCACACAGTACTGACCCCTATTACCTGTCATTTTTATTCCTTCTAAATTATTACATTCACAAAACTCACTTTGAGCAAGGCAAATTATAAATTACCCATATGTTAATTTTAAAAATACCATTCTCATTTTTAATATGAAAATACCATTTTCTTCTAGAAGAAAAATACTGGACTCTGATAAACTATTTCCACAAAACATGTACATTTTTACTGATTAACTACATATAATATTTGGTCTACATTTAAATCTACATGTAAACTCAACAGCTTGTCAGACCTAACTTTCATATATGAAATTATGTGCTAATACCTCAATACTGAAACTCAAGACAGTGGTCTGTACACCAGATTTTTTGTGTAAATGTCAAATGATAGAATCGAAGGCTCCTAATCCTAGTCAGTATCTACCACATGTGAAGTCTATTCAGAATCTACCACGGTTCTAAGCAGTGATTCCCAGTGAGGGGACATTTTGCCCCCCAGGAGACATTCAGCAATGCTTGGAAACATTTCTGGTTGGCACAATTGGGGAAGAGGGAGTTGTTACGAGAAAGGTGGGCAGATGCCAGGGATGCTGCTAAACATCTTAAAAAGCACAGGACAGCCCCCCCACCACGACAAAGAACTATCCACCCCAAAATGCCAATACTGCCGAGGATGAGAAACTCTGATCTTTCAAAAAGTTTCTAAACACCCATCTGTCTAAAAACAGTATTCCACCTTTGTTTCCTGTATTATTTGCTAATTCCATTCTTTTCATACTAGTCTTTGGCAACAACCTTACCCTTATTCCCATCCCTTCGATCAGTTTCTAATTTTCAAACTTGTCAACAGCATCATCTCATCCAATTTCAAACCTTACAGTCTTTGATTCATCCCTGTTTTTAATAGTCATAGTAGTAATGGCAGCAGCTAACACATATTTAGCTCTATGTGCCAGGCACTATTCCAAGTGCCTCACATATATTAACTAATTAAATCTAGATATTATTGTTACTAGGTACTCTTGTTATACCCATTTTAAAAATGGAGAATCCAAGACACAAAAAAAGTTAAAAAACTTGCCCTAGGTCACACACATAATAAGCAGCTGAGCCAGGTATCAAACTCAGGAATAGCTCCAGAGTTCATGGCCTTAATAAGTATTCCAAAGTCATCTCTTTTGCCCTCTATATTGAACCATGAAGTCCTTCAAGTTCTACAAGGCCAGGGAATCTTATATTCACAGCAACATCTCCAGAGCCCAGCACATAACAGGTGCTCAAAAAAACTGGTGAATGAATGAAATACCACTTGAACTTACCCCTTTTTCCGCTGCCTCCACTCAAGGCCAGTCTTTCCGCACGTCATCCTTGGGTTTGTTGATGTACCCTATAAACTAGCTGATCAAATACAATGATACAAACTCTTGCCATATTTTCCATAACCCAGGCCCCTCCAATGTATTCAAAGTTTTCTTCCCACTGCTTCTCAACTGAAAGCATATCTTAAGAGTCAGAAAGTACCTCAGAGATCATCCAGTCCAATATTTCACAGCTAAAGAAACACAAAAATGGTGACTAAGTCACTCAGCCAGGTGAAGCAAGGACCAGAACCTGATTCTTGCAATTTTTGCTCTATGATTCAGTCCTGGAGGATTTGCTTCACTCCTGACAGATGTCTCCTCGCTAGCCCATCAACAAATTATGTTCATTCCCACTGTTCATGCTCGAGTTGTTTCTCCTACCCAGCCTGCCCTCTTTTCCTTGCTCCATGGATCCAAATTCTGGCCATCCTTCAAAATCTCTTCACGACTTCCTCCTTCTCTGAAAACTCTCATGTCCTAAATAAGATGCTAGAGGAAGAGGACCATTGTTACCTACTGGGCCAAGTTTAACGCATACAAGCACTTTCCACAAAGCAAAGCTACTTGGATTTCTTCCCTGAAAACTATTCACTCTTTCCTCCTGTGTTTTGGGAAGTGACTTCAATAAAGACTAAGACACACAGCACCTTCACCAAATGTTCATACAACTGGAAGAGAAGCTCTCTCACATCTTTTATAGTAGACATGTAATTCCTGAATAGCCCAAAATCACGTACATCTCCTCTAATAAGAAACAGCAGTTTGTTTGCAAAGTCCAATTCCAAACTCACCTAGCCGACATAATCCCTCAGGTTATTATTTTCTTGTCATTACTTCCTCCAAAACGCCATTTCTTCTTCCACTTCCCTACACTGTGCGGTATAGAACATCCCGTCTCTCTTATCCTTCAGTATTTTCCATATGCCTCTTCAGCGAAACTCCAATCTGCTATCTCTCAGACCTCAAGTATCCAGTTTTTTATATAGAAGTCACAGCCTCTCTCAGGTCTTAGGATATTTCAACCCCATGAAGATCAATTTTGTTTTTTCCCCCTTCTCCACTCTTCCTTCCTCTAGAAAAAGTAGTCTCAAAAGTGGTGTGGGTGCAGCTCAGAGGACGCGCAAAAGGGTCCGCTGTGTGCAGGAAAAGATATATATTAGAACTTTTATTACACTTTTTCATCTCATCCTTTGTTAAAATCTCTTTCTGTGTACACTGTATGTTATTTAACATATTAGTACAGTTGGACAAATATAAGTAGATACGGGAATTCCTGGGGCATAAAAGTGTATGATCAAGAGAGTTTGGAGACTACTTTAAAAAAAAAAAACCTTGATAATGAAGCCAAAGAGACCGCAGCCTACTGAGAGGATACACGTTACATCTGTGCACACACGGCAGGAAGAAAAACTCTGGTTCATATCCAGAGTCCTAACCATGCCCATCAACCTCTAATCTACCAGACATCTCAGAATTGTGTCCTACTCAAAAGAGCAGAACAGAGGATGGTTTAGCAAAGCCCTTCATTTCCAGTTGGGAGGGGGGGGAGAAGCAAAACAAGAGTGCTGATATACTACCCTCTTCTTTCCTACAAAAGGGGATCATAGGCACTGTTCAGTATCTTGTCACTGCTCATCGCCTGACTTACAAATACACTTTATACGCCACTGTCTCCTGAGAGTCTCTTCCTCTCTCCCAGTCCGCAGAGGAAGAACTCCCGTTTCCTCCACTAACGCCGATTCATACTCACACCTCCGGGACTGAACTCACACCTCCCTTCACCGTTCCCTGCCCTGGCGACACTGCCCACCGCCCTCGCCGCGCCGCCCGGTCCCGGCGTCGAGGACAGTCCCTCGGCGGTCCCCACGACCCCTTCTCGCCCGTCCTCCGCCCCCGGGAGCTGCCAGCCAGGCTGGAGACGGGAGGGGGAGGGGTGGGACGCGCCGCCGCAACCGGCCCAGCTGGCAGCGATTCCGCCCCCACGCTCGGGCACCCCTTCCCCGCCCGACCCCCCGGGACCGCGCCGCCGCCGCGCCCCCGGCCTCGCGGACGCACTCACCGTGCTGGGCGAAGACGTTGAAGCCGGCCTCGGCGCTGCGCCCCGCCGGGTCCCGCCTGCGGCCGGAGGGCCTGGCGGCGCTGCTGCCCCGGATCCCGCGGGGCTGCGGCGGCTGGAGCCCCGGAGCGTCCCCGACGCGGCCCACCTGCTGCCCCATCCCCGCGCTCGCGTGCTCCCGCGCCCCCGCCGCCCCCCGGTCACATTCCTCCCCGGCTCCGGCTCCGGGCTCCGGGCGCTGCTCCGCGTCGCCTTCCCCGTCCAGGCCCCGGCGCTGAGCGGCCGGGCCGCCCGCGGCTCCGCACCGGCGCTCCTCGCCGCCGCCGCCGCCGCCGCCGCGCCGCCTCGCGGACACTCACGGGCCCGCCTTCTCCCTCCCCCGCCCATGGCTCCGCGCCCCCAGCGCCGCCGCCGCCGCCGCCGCCGCCATCTTTAAACCACCGAGCGCTGGAGGAGCGTGGGGCAGAGCGTCCCCCGCCCCCACCCCGACCAGTCTCCTCCGCTCCCCGAGGAAGGGGGCGGGCTTCCCGGAGGCCCCGCCCCTCGCCGGGCGCGGCCCCCGTGCCCACCTCGCCGCGCGTCCTGCGCTGCGCTGGCTCCCGCCGCCCCCAGTCCCTTCCCGGTACCTCGCCTCCCACGGCTGAACCCGCCCCAGCGGACCCCCTCCCACGTGCAGCTCCACACGTTACCGCCTTTGGGGTTGGTGGATCTAAAGCCCTCCCTGTCCCACCTCCACCTGTCAAATCAATCAGTCCGGCTAGGCGCCCCAGGTGCACAGCTCATTAGCAGGCACAGCTGAGACAGAAAAAGCACACGGAATGTGATGCTGGCCGTCCAGGTGAGGCTCCCTAAAATGCCCAGGAGAATCCCTTTAAACACGCTTGTCTGCAGCAGGCCTAGAGTCAAAATTACACAAAATGTACATGAGGATAGTAAAGTGGTACGTGATTGTTTCATTGTGATTTTTTTTTTAAAATTATTTCATGATGTTAAATTGCATGCGCCTCGGTTGTCTGCATCTGCAGACTCACTGGAGAAGCACTTGTGGTCCCATGTCTCATATTACATGACCTCGAATTCCTCGTGGACTCCTTTCCCGTCTAACCACGTGTGTGTTACTGTTTCCCTTATAATGCCTGACAGTAACGCTCATCTTCCCACTGTCATACTTTATAAACTGTGCACGTGGTCAGGTCTTCTTTTGATGACAAAGGAGGGGGGAAATCTATCTTTGACCCCGTTTCTGAGTCAGAACTTACTCATCTTTCACATATATTGTCTAAAGAGTAGCTCAAGTGGAAAACTATTTTTTTACATACACAGCATATGTAAAATACTCACGGCCCCCACTACTCATTCTTGCATCTTAATATTGATCCTTTTTTTAATTCTCAAAGAATTGTATAATTGTCTTCCTGCTCTTCCTTTGGCTTTTCTATTTTCTTTATTTAAGTTATCAGTTACTGGAGTTACCACACTAAAATTTTGCTTAAAATTAAAGCAGAGAGGATGGACGCCATCACAAAGAAGCAACAAAGCAACCACTGGGAAGATAGGTTTGGGGGGGGGAATGTAGGTACAGCTCTCCTTCACCTTTCACTCATCCAGCCTGACCTTAAATGACCATCCATTGACATCGATACTACTATAAGAGCACTATGAAATTATTCCATTGCCATCCAGGGTGTGGCCCAAAAAAACTGAAATTCCTCCCCCCCCCCCAAAAAAAAAGAAGGGAACAGAAACACTGTGCTTTTTTAACACAGGATAGAATATGAATTTTCCATTTGGATCAAAATACATTGTTTTTCCTTTTAATTCCCAAAGCATTTGCAACTACTGACCCAAAAAAATCATTCACAAGAGATAAAGGTGGTCATAGAGCCAGAATTTGGTTCATTGTTTAATTTTTATTACCTGAGAGAATTTCAATTTGGGGATAATGGTGTGGCTTCTCTGCTAATTTATGCACAGTTTATAATAGGTAAGTATAATATAGCGCAGTGGTTAGGGGCAGAAACTCTGAAGCCAGACTGCTTGAGTTCAAAAGTGGGCTCTAACATTTATTAGGTATTTGCTCTTGGGCAAATACTTCACCTTTTTGTGCATCAATTCCTCATCTGTGAAGTGATAATAACAGTAGTACCTACCTTATATGGCTGTTGTGAGAAATAAATTGGTTAATGGATTTTTATATCTATAAACAGTATTTGGCATATAAGTGTCATACAAACACTATTAGTACAAAAATGTAATGTTTTCAGAAGTCTATCAGCTTTTCTAAGCCTAATTTCTTCAAGTGGTATATACTTAGATCATGGAACAAATTCTACAGTATTTATTCAAGGTGAACGCTTTCACTAACACCTGCCTTCTTGCATGCAACTAAAAACAAAAACACCAATCAACCAGGAAAAAAAAAAAAACATGTAGAATTATATATCACTTTGTTGGTCATTCCTACCTGGTTATCACCAGCTACCTGCACGTGTGAACGATTACATAAGACTTTTGTTTTGCATATGAAGATTCCTCTACTACTGATTCTTAAGATTCTATCTAGGCTAAAGCAAATATCCTGAAAGAGACTTGGGATACATGCATTATCTTGTAGATGTTTTCCATTCTTTCGTTTTCAGTGAAATGGGAACTTTCAGAATCAGAGGGGATGACAGCGTACAAAGAAGCCTGGGTAATTAGATGTGGGAAACTATTTCATCTCAATATAACCAAGCAAAAAATGACTCGCCTGAGAATACATTTAAACATTTAAAACAATCCCAACTCGTACTGTCTAACCCGAATTGAAGGCAGCTGTGAGCTTCCGACAGTGGCAGAAACCAGGAGAAAAAAGTAGCAGGGATGGTGCACAGTAGCACAGAAACAGCCTCACCTGAGTGATGGCCAGGGACTGACATGAAAGATCAGACACATCACCAACACCAACAAAGCACACTGAAGATACAGATGCTCATCTTTATCTTTCTCAGAATAATACCACTACTTCTAGATGCAAGGAGCTTGTGAGCCACGCACTTCGCACTTCGCTGACCTTATCTTCTTACCAGTCTTCATTTCCTGGCTATCGCTACATTCTTACATTATCTCCCGTATCTCCTTTCTGTACATCTGCATGGACACAGTTTTCATTTAGACTTAGATCCTCTACGCTGGGTTCTCTCCTGTTACTAGCCTTTTCTTCCTAGATTCCAAATCTTTAGTGCCAAGCAATTTCACTAAAAGAAAACTATTTCTTCCTCTCCTTGTTTTGACCATGCTTCCCTCTCCTTCATTACATACAATATCTAACTTTTTCACTTAAGGCTTCAAATTATTTTACAGGATACCCTGGATTATTATTGCCTAATGTACATCTCCTCAAACCCCCATTTCTTCTGTGACAGACAGATATGTTTTATCCAATTAGCCTATCTGAGATGTCTTCTTTTTTAACTATGACTTTTGCAATAGTCATACTTTCCCCAATATGGCTCCCAAGTGACTCCCCTTATGGTATTTAGGATTCTACTCAGATCCTGCCTCCTTCATAAGAAAATCCCACACTTATCCATAGAGATGTAACAGTTTCCCTAAGCTTGATTCAATCCATACCTAAAACTAGCACTTCTAATAACAATTCCTTGTCTAGAAAATTCAATTACCTTCCTCTACACCCCCCTGAATGTGTTTAATTTTGACACGTGGCTCAGTGTCATAGGGTTGAAAAGAACTTTAAGGGTCATCTGGGCTAATCTGGAATTCCCTCTATAATAACTTCAACAAGGGAGCCCATTTATTTTGAAATTTTCCAATTGTTAAAAGAAATTCTTTCTAAAGATAAAAATGGCACATGGCTCTCTGAAACCTCCACCTAATTCGCCACACAGAACAAAGCTAACCTTTCTTCTAACAACAGCCCTTCAAATATTTGAGAGCCATTATGCTTCCCTAAATCTTTTTTACTTGCATAATCTCATATAGTTATGTTTATCTCTGTCTTTATTAACTACATGGGTTAAAATGTTTATGTAAGTAAATTGGAAGAAAAAAGTCATTTTATATGTACCATTTTTTTCTTTTCTTTTCTTTTTTAGGCGAGGCAACCCTTGCTAGACCTCACAGATTGCAAGGACCTTGTCAGCTTACAATCCCTTATTTTTTAATTTTTTATGGATACAGCACCTGGTCTTCCTAGGTGGTCTCCCATCCAAGTACTAACCAGGCCTGACCCTGCTTAGCTTCCGAGATCAGATGGGATCGGGCTTGTTCAGGGTGGCATGGTCATAGACAATGTAGCATTTTTTCAAGTTTTATTGGCAAATAACATTAAGGTGTACAATATGTTGATTTGATACACTTCTATATTGCAAAATGATTATCACTATATCTTTAGCTAATACCTCTATCAAGTCAATAACTATCATTTCTTTTTTGTGTGGTGAGAACATTTAAGATACACTCCCTTAGCATAATACAAATTATTAGCTATAATCACCATGCTGTATATCAGATCCCCAGAACTTACTCAGAACTAACTTTCTACCCTTTGACCAACATCTCCCCATTTCCCTCAGCCCCAGCCCCTGCTAACCACCATTCTAGCCTGTTTTTATGAGTTTAACTTGTTTAGATTCCACATATAAGTGATATCATACGGTATTTGTCTTTCCCTGTGTGCCTTACTTCACTTAGCACAATGTCCGCAAAGTGAATTTATGTTGTTGTAAACGACAGGATTTTCCTCTTTCTCATGGCTGAATAATATTCTATTGTATATGTTCCACATATTTTCATCCATTCCTTTTAAGCTGTTTGTGCATGCAGTACTTTGAATTTGTTTATGTGTGGTTTGTCTCTGCATTGTTGTATTAAATCTTTAAAGGACTGCACAGTGCCAAATACAATCCCATTTATAGATCCACACTATAAAAGTTTTTTTGGATGACAATGAGGAGGAAGAGGATGAGTCTTATCTGGCTGGGATAGAATAAGTCATTCTCTTTGAAGATAAGGAGATGGATTAAATGACCTCTTGTTGTTCCTCTTAACCCCCTAGGGTCTATGATTCAATATATCTTTGATTTAAAAACTTTATAAATTATTAAGGGGCTATTTCAAACAATTGGCAAAGTACTTTATAAATGTAACCAGTAGCAATAATAACATCTATTCATTTTAAGTTAATAAATTAGTACTCACTCCTTTTCTATCGTAATAATGAAATAGCTGACTAAACAATCCGTTTAACATGTAGCCTGTCAATGGGCCTGGCTTAGAATTTATGTCAAATGAGGTTTTTTCAGTTATCTATTGCTGCAAACAAACCATCCTCAAACCTAGTGGCTTAAAAACAACAGTGATTTATTACTTCTTGCAATTCTATGGCTTGGCTGGACAATTTTGCTGATCTCACCTAGGCTCACCCAGGTAACAGCATTCAGCTGGAGGGTCAACTGAGCTGGAAGGTTCATAATGGCCTCATGCACAGACTGGGCAGTTAGTGCTGCTTGGTTCTCTTCCATATGGCCTCTTTGTTATGGGCTGAATTGTGTCTTACTCCCCTCATTCTTATGTTAAAGCCCTCACCCCTAGGACATCATAATGTGACTGTATTTGAAGACAGAATCTTTAAAGAAGTGATTAAGTTTAAATGAGGTCATTAGGGTGAGTCCTAATCCAGGGTATCTTTCTAAGAAGAGGAAGTTTGGACACACACATACACACACACGGAGAAGACATTGTGAAGACACAGTAAAAGACAGCCATCTCCGCACCAAGGAGAGGTCTCAGAAGAAACTAACCTTGCCAACACCTTGACCTCAGACTTCAGCCTCGAGAACTATGAGAAAGTAAATTTCTGTTGTTTTAAGTCACCCTGTGTGTGGTACTCTGCTATGGCAGCCCTGGCAAACTCATACAAACAATCTGACCTGTTGGAGAATGACAGGTGTATGAGTTTGCTATGGCTGCCAAAGTACCACAGACAGGGTGACTTAAAACAACAAAAATTTATTTACGCACAGCCTGGAAGCTAGAACTCCAAGATCCTGACGTCAGCAGGGCTGATCCCTTCAGAGGGCTGCCAGGAAGAATCTGATCTCTGCCTCTCTCCTAGCACCTCTATGAGAGTTTGCTGGTAATGTTTGATGTTCCTAGGTGTGCTGATGCATCACTCCTGTCTCTGCCTTCATCTTCGCCTGGCATTCTCCCAGTGTGTATACGTCTGTGTCCACATTTTCCCTTTTATAAGAATATCAATCATATTGGATAAGGGCCTGCCTGATGACTTGATTTTAACCTGATTACCTCTGTAAAGACCCTATTTCCAAATACGATCGTATTTTGAAGTACCGGGTGTTAAGACTTCAACATACAAACTTGGGGAAACAAATTCAGCCCACCAAACTGAGCTTTCTTGTAGCATGGTGATCTCTGGATTCTAAGAGAGCAAGAGCAGAAGCTGCATGATCTCTTGAGGCCTAAGATCCAAGACTCACAACATCACTTCCACCACATTCTATTAGTCAAAGTAAGTCACAGGGCCAGCCCAGATTTAAAGGGTGGGGAACTTGACTCCACTTCTTAATAGGAGAACTAGCAAAATATGGCCATGTTTTCAATCTTCCACAGGGTCTTATTCTTTATTCTTTTTTGTAAGCATTAACTAGGTATATGGCCTTAGGCTAATCATGAAAACATACATCTGTTGCCTCACATAATCACTGTGTGTGGGGCAAGGGGTTCACCTTTTCAGAGCAAAATTGGGATCACACTGTATATAAAAGTGGTTTTTGAATTTTATGTTACCCTGCTCTGCAGTAAAACATATTTTACATTACAATACAGTTCTACACACACATACATGTTGTGCATGCACACACACATTGATATGTTACTGAAATTTTTAAAAATTTAGGAAGCAATACTTACTCTTGTGATACACTCATATTTATTCTAGTCTATATCCACTTGTTTGCTTGTTTGTTTAAGCACCGCACCTATAGAGGGGCAGCTCAGAATGGATTGTCAGAGCCCAGCAGGGCGAAGGAGGGTCCGCATTGGGAGGACAAACAGCCAGGGGGGAGGAGGAGTGTCAGAGCTCAGGTAAGGTGAAGGGGGACCATGCCACGGAGCAACAGCCATGCATGAGCTGTCAGAACCTGCACAGGGTGAGCAGGGCAACCATGTGGAAGGGTGGCCCAGCGTGGGGTGTCAGAGCCTAACTGTCATGAGTGCATCCGCAGGTGGAAGAGAAGCGACAGAAGTCATGGGAGATTTGTTACATACAAAGGGGGGTGATCAAGTAAGTACATTTATTTGGTATGTCAGCTGGGTTTCTCACTATCAGAGAAAGGAGCTGTAGATACAGGAAGAGAAAAAAACTAAAAGAACCCCTATGATGTTGCATTATAATTGAAGATTTTGGTGTATTCAAAACTAACTACTTATTAATTTAAGTGGCCTGGTGCAAAATGGAAATATAGGGTCCCCTGTTCAAAATTAGGAATTTCAAGATGGTGAGAGCAGAGCATTAAACCAAACCCAGGGCCTTCTAAATGAGAGGCCCTGTGCAACCACATAGACCTCATGCCTACGAAGCCTGCCCTGGGGGTATTCATGGTTTGTTTACCCGTATAGATGGAAATGTACACCTGTATTTATTTATAATTATAAAATATAATACGATACATAATTTAAAATATAAAATATTTCCTACTTCTGTCCATAAAAAGATTTAAGATCAGCAACATCCCAATAGCAACAGCACATCTAGTGCCCAGATCTTGGCTTCTAAATACCATTCCCTACTAAAAGGAACCAGGGCTCCTTGGAGGAATGGGCTGAAACAGGTCTTGTGTGGGCTATGCCAGAGGCAAGGAAATGCTCAGAGAATGGTGAGGCAAAATAAATAATTATGAAAAAAGTAAATATATTCAGCATAATGAGATCTAGGTTTCTCACTATTGGAGAAGGATGTTACAGATATGGAAAGAGAAAATTATTGAATAAAATAGGAAACGTGAGTCCATACTGATATATATTAATATGTAGAAATAATTTGAAAGTTTAAGACACGAGTCGTGTATGTATTTCAAAGTACCTACCCACAAATTACTTATTAATAAGTACTTATTGATAAAGAGACACTTTACAGTGGAGAAGACTGACAGACACCATTTTAAGTGATCAAAACAAACAACATCATTATGGGACTAAGCAAGGAAAGAACACGCATATTTCTACCCAAGATGAAAAATCTGTATTTAATCATAAGAACACATTGAATCCCCCAAATGAGAGCCATTCTACAAAATAACAATTCTGTAACCTGTAAATGTGCACCATGAAAGTCAAGGGAAGACTGGGGAACCATTTCAGGGCAAAAGGGACTGAAGAGGCATCACAACCTAAAGACAACACATGCTCCTGGACAGGTCTGTCCTAAGGGACATTGCATGAGGCGAACGTGATAACCACTACACTACGGAAACCGTTCTAAGGGGCATTTTGTAAAATTTAAATGGGACCTAAAGTAGAAGGTGCCAATGTTTGAGTATTGATTTTCTGATTTTGGTGGTTATATTATCATTATATAGGAGAATGTTTATCAGAAATGCACAATAATGTACTAAGAAATAATAGCACACCACATCAGCAATTTACTCTCAAATAGTTCAAATGCATTGCCAAAAAATCAAGGTATATAGTCTATAAAATTCCCCTCATTGACTAATCTAATAACCTTATCAAGAAAAGAAACAAGATTCCTTTAAGAAGACTTGTTTTTAGTGAATGAACACTATCTTCAGTGGTTACTGCTTTTTTTGATATATGCTGACAGATTAATCTATTAATTAGTTTTTGGTTAGAGATTGATATTATAGTCTCAAAGGGATATATTTCTGAAAATTGATCATTGCCAGTCTCTTCACCGATGTGTCACTGATATTTAGGGCTTGCTGCCAGTGCTAGAGTCCCTGTCCTTCCAGTTTTCTGGGGACTGTCCTGGTTGAAGCACTGAAGATCTCATGTAATGGGAAACTCTCCACCAGGACGTGAAAACATTCCAGTTTCCTCACGGGTACAGATCTGGGGAAAGGTACAAAAGCCATGTGGCAGTCCACAAAAATAGAGGCTGAAAGCAATACCGTTTTTAGTGTTAAATGGCCCCAACACAAATCTGCCTACTGTCGTTCTGGTTGCTGTTTTGTCCCCTGGGGCTAATGTTGACAACATTGATTATCGGTTCACAGTAAGGGATCATCCTTTGTCGCCTTGGTTGGAGTGAAGCAATTTAGTGGGCAATTTAAGTGCCTTGTAACAATCCATTTTTGGCTTTGCCTGCGGATTAACTATTGTGCTTTGTATCAAGATAGTGCTAGTTTAATTTTTAACATTGTGAGTATTGAATATTTTCTAAGAACTCAGGTAACAACACAGAACCATTATAGTACCTACACCAGCATGACCTGCACATCACTGAAAAAGAAAGCTAAACAACTGTTATTCTAATAAGAGATAGACAGAAAGACCCATATAACAGGATCAAGGAAGTAAATAACCAAAACAGCAAGTAAATAGCCAGACTGCACAATTTGCAGGAAAGAATTTGGGACTGAACATGGTAAAGGGAAGTGAAAGCACTGACATTGAGAATCTCATAAGCACAGGATAAGAATTTCTAAATCAATCAAAAGTTTTTTTTTCTCTCCCCCGAAGGCATCAATACTCCATCTAAAACAGTTTGCTGCTGAATTAGTTCGAGCATACCAACCGAGCTAACACAGATTAACATGCAATATTTTATCTTTTTCTTGATTGTTCTATGAAACTGAGTAAAGTTACATTTCCTAATTCAGAGATCACAACTAAAATGTTTTGTTGGCACACAAAGGGGAGAATCTGGATAGTAGATATGTTGGCCCCCTGCAGCAATGAGCTGATTTTAACAGGTCCTACAACAACCATGCCTTCTACAGTATGTCAAGAGATGCCTCAGATCACAGGAATAACAACAGCAAAAGTTATCCTGGGCTCTTAGGAATTTTGATTTTTAAAAAAGGAGTTTCAAATTATCTTCCTGATTTGAAGATTTTAATGATGGAGCAGAATCCATAAAATAAAAAATTGTTTATATCTTATTCGGCAAACTGCACTTTGTTCATCTATTCACATATTCAACAGACAATATGAACGTAAATGTTGGCAAATTCCCTTCAGTCTATAAACTTCTTATCAAAGAAAATTTAAAAAAAAAAATCTTACCTGCTAAATATCCTGCAATTGCATACCTTACACACAACACTGCTAAAAAAAAAAAAGAAAAAAAAAGAAAAAAGATGATATGTTTACCTGTGATATTGAGGTTTTTATAATAAACAGTGGTGACTTCAGTTTTCTGAAGTCATACAGAAGCTCTTAATGAGATATTTGACTTTATAGAATGGAAAGAGATAGTGTCTTTAACATATACCTTCAAGATAGTGATCATTGTCTCCTGTAATGAATGGAAAACATGTTGGCCAGCTGTAACATCGTATTTTCAAAGTATGGGACAAGAAGAAGAATGTCCTACTCTAATTTGCAAATACATTAAGTCTGAAAATGGAGGAAGGAATTATAAACAAATTTATATACTGTTTCTCCAAAACCGATGATCTTTAAAGAGGCCTTTTAAAAAAAAAAAAGGAAAAATTGAAGACCCCTGAGATTTTCAATGTTATGTTTAAGTCGCAACACATAAAAATCACACAATGAAAAAAATGACTCATTTTTTTTTTTTTTTGGAAATGAGACTGCTTCAGAGCAGCAATAACAACAAAGTCACCTGAAAAAAAATAGCCAAGTTAAACAAGACTTTCTCACTTTTGCTACTAAACCTGTAACTTATTTGGAATTCAACTTCGTACTTTAAAACCATTTTCCCTGAGAAAGAGGTTTAACTTATGGTGACATCCAATGTGCGTCAGAATGTGTAGTCCATTTGCCCTCTTCCTTGAATCTGGACCGGTCCTGTGGTTTGCTTTGCCCAACAGATATGGCAGAATTGACTCTGTGGTTTCAGAGATGAGGCCATAATACACCTTACATCAACACCTTGAATGATCCCTCTTGAAATGCAGCTGAAAGATGTTAAACCAGAAAGGGTCGACTGTAAAACTTAGGGTAGAAAACTTGACCATCAGTTTCACAGTTATTTCCTTAAGTAATTAATACAGTTGGCATAATAATCTAAGTTAATATATAATCTCATATCAAAATGCAAGATAAGAATGAAGAAACTCATAAGGAAATAGTAACCCTAAGAAGTTAGGCAAGTTAGACAAGAAAAAAAAACTACTGAATACTAATAATTTTATTTTCCTGATACAATTACATGTTTAAAAATTAGAATCATTTCAAATGCTTCTGATATGTTAATTAGCATGATTGTGGTAATCATTTCACAATGTACATGTATATCAAAATGTCATGGGTCTCTATAGCCATGCTACCCTGAACAAGCCCAATACAGTCTGATCTCAGAAGCTAAGCAGGATCAGGCCTGGTTAGTACTTGGATGGGAGACCACCTAGGAAGACTAGGTGCTGTAGGCGTAAAAAATAAAAAAGGGATTGTAAACTGGCAAGGTCCTTACAATCTGTGAGGTCAACCAAGGGTTGCCTCACCTAAAGAAAAATAAAATGTCATGTTGTATACCTTAGATATATACAATTTTTACTTGTCAATCATATCAATAAAGCTGTAAAAAAATTAATGCCATAACTGGTATAAATTCTTCTACCAAATGGAAGGTAATGTGAAACCGTGTGACCCGTTAGGTTTCAGACAATCTCACTGGGGTTCAGTTCCTTTCACTGTAAGTAAGGGGTGTGCTATGTAACTAGGATACACATACTATTAGAATGTTTGACTACGATCCTGAGTATCATTACCAAAAAGTGACTTTCCAAATATGAGAAGGGGAAATACATGATCATCAGCTTTAAGAAAAAGAAGACACATAAGCTGAGAGCTGGAGACTGACGAAGCGTCCCTACTGTGTGCCACTGGCAAGGTCTTTGTGTGCCTGGAAGGTATGTATATGTCAACTGGAAGACCATTATGCTACATAACATAATAAAGTAAGGAATGGAATGGTTTAAATATTGGGAAACTGATTCTTTTTCGTTATGATTGTATATTTGGAGAAACTAAGGTGCTCAATTAAAGAGCAGAATTGATGTAACGAGCTAAAATGGCTAGACGTAAGTAAGAGCACACACACTCAGTAGCTTTCCTTTACGGGAATAATTATGAATTAGAAATAGAGTTGTAAATGAATAAAACATGCATGAAATAGGTTGATCAGAAATGTAAATGGATAAATAAATGAAACAAGTTGATCAGAAATATGTTTATTAAATGGGAAATAAATATAAAACTATAATAAAGAATATAAAGATAAACTCAGTAAGTAGAGAGTTCTTCCTGAGGAGGAAGATTTAGTATTACAAAATACTAATGTCTTTTTAAAAAATGGTTTTACCACAATTCTAATAAAAAACACTTTGATATAAAACAAATACCTACTTTTGTAACAAATTAATAATACATGTGTCTATAGTTTTTATATATTCACAGTATACGTAAATATATAGTTTAGACATACATGTGTTTGAGGGAAGTCTGATATGACTGTATTCCAGTTTCACTCTCAAAAAAGTAGGTCGCCCTAGCATTAGCCATTCATTCACTAAATAGTTATTAAGTCCTTAGTATGCACCAGATACTGTGGTAGGGACTAAGGTTAGAGCTGTAAAAAGGCAAACAAAATTCCCTTCCCGAGAAAACTTTAGCATAAGAGGGCATTCAGTTAAGATAGCAGACATTATAGTATCCTGTGTGGTAAGCGCAAAGGCAGGGGAAATGACCTAGGAGCACAGAGGATGTACATCTGGAGGATGACTATGAGTCAGCCAGGGGACGTGGGGGTGAGGAAAGGGCAGAAGGAAGCATCCTCCAGGCCTTAAATGAGGCCAGCGAGAGCATGGCACAACTGGGGAGCAATGAACTTTTTTGTCACTGTTTTTTTTCTAGCATCAGCTAATATTTGTGAGTGTTTGCCATGTGCCCTATGAGAGACACAAGGAGCAGCAGACAATCATGTGAGTGATTACAATATGGTGGCAATGTGAGACTTAGTTAAATTTCAACACAGGAGCAAAACAGCACAAGACAGGTCATAACGGTTGAGATACAAATTCAGTTAACATTTTAAGTGACTTAGCTCAGTGGTTTTACCTTCTAATTTGTATATTTTGAAAAGAATTTGTGCAGAAAAGTTGAAAGAACAATATGATGAATATCCATATTCTTCCCCACCTAGATTCACCAGCTGTCAGTATCTCGCTACACCTACTTGGTCTTTCGTCACATGTGTAAACTCTCTTCCCCCTTTGTCAAAACATCTGAAGTAGGTTTCAGGCATCCTCCTACATTGCCCTTAAGTATGTCAGCCTGCATCTCCTAAGAACAGAAACGTACCCTACACAAACACAACATCCTAACTACACTTTAAGACATTTACTCAATCAACCAACATTGATTACTCAATCAGACAACAGTTTCCCAGCTGTCCCCAAAATGTCTTTCGTCACTGTTCCCTCACCTATCACCTTCTTCTGTACCCTGTAATGTACTTCTACTGTGCCTGAAAAATAAATGTAACCTCTTTAAGTCTGCTTCCTCCTCTCAAAGATTAGCTATACATTAATATTTATTCCACTTGGACTTACTGGATCTGGGATTTATGATTGGCTCTGCGAAGAAAAACAATGTGGAAAGCATTTTAG
Organism: Eidolon dupreanum; assembly: GCA_028627145.1. NCBI lineage: Eukaryota > Metazoa > Chordata > Mammalia > Chiroptera > Pteropodidae > Eidolon > Eidolon dupreanum. Next base: position 6,541,900 of record CM053517.1, read on the forward strand.
GATAGGCTACCACATCACAAGTAGCCTCTAGGTGTCCTCCTTGAACCAAGGAAAACTGGAGCTAGTTGGTACCAAGGACTTTTCCAGAGCCTTCCCTGTTTGAAGAGATCCAGTGTTCTCCAGTCAACATAGATCAAAAACTCCAATAAATATCTCAGAATCTTAAACTGAACACAAAGAAGCTCAACTTATATGGTCCTACAAACATTTGGCACACATGAACAAGATTGCAAGCTGGGAGAGTGTAAGGATAATAAATAAATTGACAGGGCAAAAATAGACCAGTGTAAGTATTCGCAGACTTTTTTTTCTCCTACTTTTGTCCCTTTTTAAAAGGATCTTTTATTGCTCAATATTTTGTGCTTTTATTACACTCCTCAGTTAAATGCATAGAGAAACAGAATGGAATGAGCCCCCAAAAGAAGTCATATGAGAGAGGCCTGACAGGAGTGATTCAGGAGCAAGCAAAAGGGACCCAGAAAGGGTGGGAGTTTCCCAAGGGAGAGAAAAGAGTAATTTGCGGGTGGCTGCTGTGATGAGTAGAACTATGGGGAGACATTTGCAGGGGACTGTAAAGTATTCCACTGTGAATTGGGTGGTGTGATTCTCCTTTTACACCTCTCCTCAGATTTATTCCAATTAGAATAATAACAGCTATTTACTGATTACTAATTACTGTGCATCAGGCGTGTGCTAAGCACTTTGCACACATTTCTCATATAATCCTAGCAACAAACCTGTGAACTGCTATTATCCCCATTTTACAAATAAGAAAACTGATGCTTAGAGAAGTGAGTCATCTGTGGTCATGTAGTTAGTAACGGCCGAGCCAGCAGAGCCAGGATTCTGGTCTTGTCTGCCTCCAGAGCCTGCATTCGTCTGTTCTGCTCTATAACACTATGTGTCACTGTCATGTGCGATCTGGCAGCATATTGGCAGTGTTTGCAAAACCATAAAGTGGCCACGCAGTCCACTTTCAGATTCTGGGCTCCTTGCCAAAATTGTACGTGTCTTAGGGGTTGCTGCTGTGACTTTGATGTCATCAAGTCATTGACGTCGCAGGGTTTTAGAATCCTTGCATTTTCTCAGAAGGTGGCCTTTCCTATCACCACTTCCTCATTCATATAAGAGGGACAGTTCTCCTTTCTTCTCCTCCCCTCCCCTCCTCTCCCCTCCTCTCTCCTTTCCTCACCTCTTTCCACACCCTTAATCTACACATGCACCCCAGGCCCACCATTGAAAACCAGTGTTCTGAATGAGTCCTAAGGAAATTAAGGAAAGAAGAAATGCTTATTTTTCCTCTTGCTGGACTCTCATTGTATATGATTCATACAAAGTTAACATTCTACCTTGCATTGTAAAGTTGGGGTATGTATGCTATCCTCTAATAGGCCTGAAAATGTGAGTCCCTGCCCCTCCTCTTCCTCTTCAGTGAGGGGAGAACTAGAAAGTTACCTAGGCCACTGTCATCCATTGACCCTTCAGCAATCATACATCCTCAAAGGCAGGCATGCAGAGACCTCAGGAAGCAATCAGGGCATTTGGTTTCAAGGTGAGTAGGTCAATTAACTGAGAAAAATAGTGTAATTAGGACTTTTGTGTTTGGGAGTTGAAAATAAAAAGTTGCCTGACCTGTTGAGTCATGGATCATCTTTGTGAGAGAAAAGGCTCTGAGCCGCAAGCCCACACTGATTAAGGTGACCACTCATCCCAAGTTGCCTGGGACCGGGGACTTCCTCAGAACGAGGGACTTTCAGTGCTATCCCCAGCAAAGTCCCAGGCAAACCAGGACAAATCCATCACCTTAACTGACACAGTGTTCCCATGGTGTCTGGCCCGTGGGTGATGAACTGGGGAGAACCAAGCACCAATAGGACCCCTTTGAAAAGCAAACTCAGATGAGGTTATCACCAAGTGAAGACCATCCTTCCTCAAAGCTCTACCATGGCCTATGTCAAGGTCAGGGTCAGGAGTGTACCAGGAGCTTCTAGCAGCAAAGTTAGGCAGTGGTCAATGCTATCACCTCGTATCAGTGAGAAATAACAAGAGCAGTAAACTGATCAACTTTGGGGGCTGCCCACTTGGCTGTCTTATTAGTTAACATCAGCTGTTTGCTTATATTAGTTAACACTAGCTGTTCCCTTCAATCAGCAGTTCTCGAACTTCAGTATGCATCAGGATCACCTGGGGGGCTCGCTGGGCCCCACCCCCAGAGTTTCCAAGTCAATAGATCTGGGGTAGAGACCGAAAACTCCAGTTTCTAGCAGGTGGCAGGCGATACTCATGTTGCTGGTTTGGACCCGCACTCTGAGAGCCACTGCTTTAGAGGAGTTTTGAAAATCTCAATGGTTTAACATTATAATCTTCACTCACCTAACAGTCCAAAGTGTGTGCTTTGTTTGGATGGTTCTCTTAGACAGCTCTCCTCAGACTGGTGATTCAGGTACCCAAGTTCCATCATGTGGTTCTGCCATCTCCAATATGTGGCTCCTGAGGTTGCTCGGGAATCGTCACCTTCCAGTCATCCAAAAAGTGGGGTAAGCATGAAGGGTCACTGCTGGGAGGTTGTTATGAGTCCGGCCTAGAAGTTATTGTTGCACTCAGACTTGGGGCCACACCTAAATGCAGGGGAGACTGGGAAATTAAGTTCAGTTACGTGCCCAGGAAGAGGAGAACGTGGGTTTGGTCTCTGTCACAGTCTACTCTTCTGGACATCAAATATCTATTTCACCCTTTTTACCAGACATAGAACACGGGCCTCTTTCTCCATCAAAGGAAACAACCCAAAGTCTCTTCCAGTCATTGCTCCAAAGCTCGAAATCCAGGATCTCTGGCTGACACGGCCTTTTTCGTTAGGCCTGGATATGGCTCCTCGTGCTCTAAGGACTTTTGAATTAAGAAAACAAGTTTTCTGTAAATTTTCCTTCTCCCCTCCCCTACATACAATGGTGGGTCTAGAACATACTATCCTATCTGTGATAAAACAGACAAACCCTGCCATTTAGGAGATACAAACAGTTGCTAGTTCTTCGCAGTTGTGAAAACCAGCTGGGCAGGCATCGTGAAGAAAACCTTTGTGTCGAGGTGGGAGAAGTTTCTTAATTAGACCATGGTCCTACCCTTTGGGAAGATTTCCTGTCACCATTTGTCTCACTAGCCTCCGGCTCATCTTCCGAGAGGCTCTCCCTTTTTCATTATCCTTCACAGCCACATCCGAGGTAGGCGTTGAAGAGCATGTCATCTTTGGGGCATTCACAACATGCTTCCTGCCCCTGCAAATTTGGGGACTTGAGGGTTGTTCTGAAGTTTTCCAGATAGGCAAAGCTATTTTAGACTAGGCTCATGGTTCCTCTATCAATACAATTCCCTCAAAAACTTGGATGTTTCTGATTCGTTTGCTTTTGGAAAGACTCAGCTGCCAGTAACTATCCCCAAAGTTGTTTTCTAGGCCTGTATTTTTATTTGATAAATTTTATAACTCTATCTAGATTCAGTTCTCAAGGCTGTCCGACTTCTTTGTTGCTTTACTCCATGGTTTGCTCTTTAACCTAAAAGGTAGTTTACCATCAGGCTTGGCAGAGAAGGGACTCTCCTTAGTCCAGTTACCACACAGCTGTCATTTTGTTTACTTAGACATCTTACTGAGCCTTTGCCCCTCAAGGTTTTTCCCATCTCATCCCTTAACCTTTGGAATCTAGAAGCCATAGGATTTTCCAGCCCTATAAAGCTCATGATCTCTGGGTTTTCTTCGTCCTCTTTGATCTCTGCTTGAATTAAATTCAGCTCTAATCTAGCCTAGATTCACCTCTTTCTTAATAATAATAATAACTTGCTGAGAACAGAAAGTTAAACCTCAAACACATTAGTACTCAAACTCTTGCCAACCACTTGCCCTAGAGCAAGGATTTGTGACCTAGGGGTTCTGTGACCTCGATGGTGTGGTAAGTCTCGTTCTCTGGAAGCAGACCCCGAAAGAAGGATTCATGTGCAAGTGATTTGTTAAGGAGTAACTGGGAATGAGGGAAAAGCAGAATAATGATACGGTGTAATTTTAGGCGAAGTCCCAACCTCAGCTGGAAACCACAGGGAAACTCTGGAGCATAAATTATACCTCAGTTTTGTGCCATCTCAAAGCAAAGAAGCTGGGTTTTCATACATCCTCAGCAGTCAGTCTCTGGCAATGGGCTGCCTTTCGAGGACTTAAACACCCATGTATTTTCAACTTTCTGAGTCTGTAGAAAAAGGGTTGCAGTAGCCCAAGGGTCATTCCCTGAAATGCCAGTCAGAGCACCAAAAGTGTTCACAAATGTGGTAACTAAATTACATTTTAATTTTTGCTAACCCCCAACCGAAAATCAGTATTTCCTTCCTTCTGTTATGAATGTAGACAACAAATCACAGCGGTATTAGTTCCTGTGAACTGTGAGTCACAGGTATTTTCCTATCATATTATAGCTGTGGCAGACATATTGTAACATATCTCAAAGTATTGTTTACATCATATACTCATCACTACTTTGAAATTATGATAGTCCCAAGATTAGCCGTCAGAAAGCTGGAGACCCGGCAGAGCTGATAGTTCTAATCGTATAGTTCTAAGTCCGAGTTCAAAGGCCTGAGACCCAGGAGAGCTAACGATGTATGTTCCAGTCTGAGTCTGAGTTCCAAGTCAGGAGAAGACCAATGTCCCAGCTTGAAGACAGGCAGGCAGAAAGTGAAGAGACTCTCCTTACTCAGCATGTTTGTTCTATCCAGGCCTTCCGCAGATTGGATGAGACCCACCCACACTGGGGAGATCAGTCTGCTTCACTCAGTCCACAAGTCAAATACTAATCTCATCCAGAAAACACCCTCACAGACACACCCAGAATAATGATTTTAACTCAATATCTGGCACCCAGTTGCCCATAAAATTAACCATCACATGCTCCTAAATCTTGTTATTTAATGTATTAATAAAGAGGCAAATATGTTACTGTATAATGTATTTGTTTTTTAAAAGTGTTTTGCTAAGCATTTGTCAATACAGTTGGTTTCCTTATAGCCTTATGTATTTTATTCTATACATTTAAGAACATTATTCTGAAATGGGGTCCATAAGCCTCACCAAAACCTGCCAAAGGGTACATGGCACCAAAAAGAAAAAAGAAAGAAGGAAGGAAGGAAGAAGGGAAGGAAAGAAAAGGAAAGAAAGAAAAGATTAAATCTCTCTGTCTAGAACTATAAATTCGTTTATACACACCATCATCCTTCCAAGTTATTTCAAGTGACATTTTATCAAATGTTTTGTCAGTACACACATACACCTCCATTTTCCTAGGTTTGGATTTCTGTTTCTTAACCTCCCACTGCGGATTCACTAAGCTGATGTCACAAATTTTCGGTTTGGGGTATGGCAACTGCTATAGACTGAATGTTCATGTCTCCCCAAATTCATATGTTGAAACTTAATCTCCAATGAGATGGTATTTGGAGGTGGAGCCTATGAGAGGTGACTACGTCATGAAGGTGGAGCCCTCATGAATGAGATTAGTGCCCTTATTAAAGGGACCCCAGATAACTCCCTTGTCTCTTTCACTATGTGAAGACACAGCAAAAAGATGGCCATCTGTGAACCAGGAAGCAGGTCCTCACTAGACACTGAATCTGCTAGTGCCTTGATCTTGGACTTCCCAGCCAAAACAGTGAAAAATAAGTTTCTGTTGTTTATAAGCCACCCTGTCTATGGTGTTGTATTGTAGTAGCCAAACAGACTAAGGCAGCAGCACTCGGCTTCAAGATGCTAATGTTCTGTATTGGTTAAGGTAAAGCTATTTGTTCTAATAAATAAACCCCTAGTCTCAGTGGATTAACACAATAAAAATTTCTTACTCAAATAACAGTTTATGCAGTGTTCATGGTACATGGCTCTTTAGCATGATTCTCCTGGGCAACACCCACTCGAGTGGTGATCTAGGTACCCAGGTTCCTTTCAACTTGTCCTTAGCCAGCTGGATAGAAAAACAACAAGGAAGATTGTGCTGGAGAGGTTTTTATGGCTAGAACTCAGTCACATGACTTCACTTAACTGCAGGAGAAGCTAGGAGACATAGCTTTATGCTCAGAGAGAAGAAATGGATTCGGTGTAGAATTGCCAGATAAAATGTATAACACCTAGTTAAATTTAAATTTCAGATAAGCAACAAATAATTTTTAAGTGCAAGTGTATGTGCCATGTAATATTTGGGCATTTTTTATTTTTATATGCTAAACCTAGCAATCCTAGTTTGGTGATCAACAAACTATCACAGAAGGGATGTCAGACGCCCCTTTTGAACTGTTTAAGGCCTCAAGTCAATTGAAAACTCAGGAGGAGGAGAAGCCTGAAGACGGTGATTGTGGACTTCCTGATAAGTGAGATTGGGACCAGTACAATTCATTTGGGAAGATAAAAAGATAGGACAATATTTGTATCATGTGTACATGAGAGTAATAAGTTACACTACCAGGGGCCTTATCCCAGGATATTTACGAATTCCCATTTAGCACATCTTTACATTGTGGACTAATTGAAATTCCCAAAGCAGGAAGTATCCAATATTTTTTAGACATTGGCCATGATGCTGCTGACAGGCTAGAGTACACGGGTGAATGTAGACATTTAATTAAAGTCTCTGCTAATGTGGGGATAGAGACTAGTGGTCTGTGGTGAACTTGAGCTTGAAAGGATTCTACATGATGCTTTAAAACCAGGCAGACATAGAGGGGTTGGCAGAATATGCAGGACAGAAGACACGATCATGTTAATTTCTTCTTTGTGATCACCATCCCTGGAGAGTTTTGCGTCGGGTAGATAGACTGAAGGTAGTTTCTAAAGTTCCTAACTCGAACCCTAAAATCTTGAAAACTACCAGCACTCTTCTTGAAACCCTGACTGTGGTGAGTCCTTGCGTACGAGAAAACTCTAATTACCCCAAGCCTAGATAAGCCCTCTGAGACATGTCCAATATGTTGTATGTTGCAATAGTCTGTGGGAAAGGCCATCCTGCCTGTGAAGAAATAATGACTTCCAGAATCTGAATGACCTTTCCACCACCAGGACAGAAACAAATAGAATTCTAATTAGGACAAATTGCCGAAGTCCTTCAAAAGAGGCAGATATGAGAAGGAGACAACTAGACATAAGAATAATGCTGTAGCTGTGGTGTCCTAAAAGTTATTGATGACCGTTGGGTAGAAAATGCATTTAATGAATGTGATAAAGTGTTTGTAGGTCCTTAATTTGGGCCTGATATTTAGGCATTTAGTATTTGGGAAAAATAGTTTTTCCATTTTTAAAAATTATGATTATATATAGGAAAACTCATTCTTTACTAAAATCATACACTAACTACAGTTTTATGAGTTTTGAGTCATTTAACTACCACCAAAATTAAGATATGGAACAGTTCCATCTCCCCCCCAAAACTCTCCCTGTTCCTTTGTAGTCAACCCCAATCCTCATCCCAGTTCCAAGTATCCACTGATCTGTTTTCTGTATCTTTTCCAGAATGTCCTCTAAGTCACGTTGCATATAACTTTGTGAGTCTGCTGGTTTCACTTAGACTAATGCTTTTGAGATTCATCCATGTCATTGCATATATTAGGATTTGGGACCTTAAAAGTTAATTTTTATTTTATTTATTTTATTTTTATTTTTTGGAGAATATAGAGAATCATCAGACCTCTCTGGTCAAACATTTTAAGACCACACTTTTGAGAAATGAGAATCCCCAAATTAAAAAAAATATATTAAGGCATCATACACATTTAGAGGCTTTGCTCCAAAGTCATCCCCAATGGATGCCATAGAAAAATCAAGTCATCAGAGACACTGTTCTTATTGAAGGGCAAAGATGTAGGCTAAAGCTGTGAAAACTGCTTCCAAGATTTCTAGAATTAAGGAGGCTAATTCCGGAAGAGGAAAAGAAGACCTAATCCTTTTGAAAGAACCATCAAGACCCACTATATGGTCTTGGCGACCAGTTGGGTATATTAACTACAGCTCAGAACTTTGGGAATAACAATCAAAGACACTTAAGGCCAGGAGAAACTGTCGAACTCTGGCCATACTTTCATTTGCTCTGAAAAAGATGGTTTTTTATAGAGGGTTGCACAAAGGAGATCTGTGAAAACTAAAGCATGCTTTGGAGTTTTAAGAAACGAGGGTGAATCCAGAGAAAGGAGGTTCCCAAGGCTGATACCAGCCCTCTCTCCCTTCATAGGTAGTAAAGGATCCAAGATGGAATAAAGGCAGAGGCCGGAATGCTCACAAAATAATAGAACATAGACAGTATGGGGCTGGCTATATCCAAGCTGTAATCTCTTCTACTTGGCTGCCTAAAAGGTGGTTACTGTCCCTTCTTTGAATCCCATGGCAAAAACTAAGAAAAGTATAGGAAGGTGGGCCCAGAAATATAAACCAGGAGCTGTTTCTCCCCTTCTGTGGGGCCCAGGGATTCAGGGGACAGAAACAACTCAGGATGAAGAAGCCTTGGCTAGATATTCCGACTAGAAAGTCTGCACATTCATTTTTCTGTTTAGAGCTAAATTTGAAAGTAATCTGCCAGGCTCCCAAAGAGAAAGAGGGAAAAATTAGCCAGAGCTTTGGATCCATAAGGTGGCACATATCTGAGTGCATCCTAATTCTGGGTCCAGGGCCAGCTTATGGTTCATAAGGCAGCAGTGCGTGTGAATGGAGGTGACATTTATGAAAGAGCATCCTGCCAGCACCCTGGCGGAAGCCGGAACAGAGTGCCCGTCCAATGCTCTGTACAAGCCAGCCACCATTTTGCCGTCAGCATGCCACCTCGTGATAGCAACAAGAAATTCTATGCCCTTGCTACCCTGGATACTCCCAGAGTCTTAGACTACAGGGATCTAGTATTCACATGCTGGAGGGAAAGTCGGTCATGAGTAAACCCCAAACTGGGGGACCAGGGAAATAGAGTCTCTGGTTACATATGATTTTATAAAGCCTTGTCATACCTAATTAGCTCTGCACCCTTCACAATGCTTTCTTTAATTTTTCATTCAGTTAAATCTTTATTGAGTGCCTATTTTGTTCAAAGTTCTGTTGGGGAGGTCAAGCTCACATATTAATCCTCTTTGGCCTAGTAACTCAAAACACCAGCACCTACAAATGTATAGAATTATTTTCTTTATTTATACTCCTCTTAAGCTACAGTGAGGCACTATTGAGTTCTGTGTAGCAGATTTGGTTTTTAGATGTCTTTACTCAGCTAAAGCTAAATTCCTGAAAAGAATGAAAACAATCTTTGCATTAAATTAAATTATCTGGAAATTTACAAGATATAAAGGATGATAGGGATGTAATAAACATGAAATACAATACCTGGGATATTTCTCTAGGTTCTGACTTCTTTTTCTTATGGTTTCTGTGGATTTTATTTTTTTCCCTTCTTTATTTCTCTAATGGCAGGACATTACACAGGAACATAAAGATTAATTTCATCATCTACAGGATGCAAGTATGTACTGGCTAATATACTCTATGACTCTGGTTTTATTTGTCATCATGGGAAATGCTTGTGATTCATCCAAGCTATCGTGGACTCTAATATTGATACCAAAGGACGTTTTGTGAGCAGTTTCCTTTCATAACTTCAACTATAAGAAGGTTATAAGATCTTAATTATGAGATTCTAATTCTCTTATTAACTCTTTAAGAATATCATGAAATAAATTTTCTTTTAAATTATTCAAGAAAATTCTTTATAATAAATCTAATTTATTTAATTAGCATAAACTATATCTCTAAGCCAACTTGAACCATTGTAATGTACATGGAAAGCGAAGCTGAAAGTTTACCTAGAAATTAGCAAGAATGCCGCATTTTTCTTTTCTGTTTGAATTCCGTGTCTGAAGTAGAGGATTCTTGGGGATTGATCAATTGTACTCTCAGAACTATAAGCACTATTCTAAAGCTAATTAAAGGAAGAAAGCTAATCAAAAAGAGAAAAGAAGTGACAAATCTTCATAAGTGACATAAAGTGACAAATCCTCCACGAAGTGACAAGTCCTTCTAAGATTTCTATGACACTGTAATTGTAATGCCAGAATAGTCTGTTCTCTACCCAGTACAATTTCAGGAGTTCTGAAAAGCTTCTCTACTAAAACAATGCTTTCTTGTCCTCTGCCATCACCAGCAATGGGGAAGCCTGGAGACCTCAAAATTTTGGTGCTCCTACTTAGAGTAGCACTGAGGTATAAGATTCAAATTGTTTTAGAAAATGCAATAAGTTGTGCCAAATTCACTTTGGAGTCTGACATTGTAATGTGTTTTTGGTAAGGGACAGATGGACTCTGGGAAGGTAACATATTAGTCTGTGCCATTTCCAGTGATAAATTTCACTGCTTTACTACCTGCATGGTAAAATAATATTACCTTTCATTAATTTAATATTTACCTCCAAGTGCTTTAAGGTGTTGCCATATAGGCTAAAGAGAGGTAAAGTCAGCAGTCAAGACTCACAGTTTTATCTCATTTGGTTCTACATTTTTTTTCACATCTGCCTTTGGCTATCTGAATTCAGATATGGAGGATGTACGTGTACAGTAGGTAGAGGAATTTGGGAAGAAAACCAGGCTTACTTTCAGGCTAGAAGAATAGATTTTATTATTTTATCAGAAGGAGGGCTCTTGGTGGTGCCTGGAATATGTTCAGAAAATAAAAGGATTTACTTGGTTTGGCTTTTTAGGTAATAAATTATATAGGTCTCCTTGAAATGAAAATAGAATTTCATTAAAAAATGGAGCCCTTTACACAAGGGTTTGTAAACAAAGAAGGAAGGAAGGAAGGAAGGAAGGAAGGAAGGAAGGAAGGAAGGAAGGAAGGAAGGAAGGAAGGAAATAAGGAAGGAAGGAAGGAAGGAAGCAGGGAGGGAGAAAAGAAGAAAATAAAGGACAAATGAAAAGGTTTTTAAAAACCATGGAAATTAGTCAAAAGTAGTTGAACAATTAAGTACAAGTTAATTAAGCACAAAAGTGCTACAAGAAAGAACTTATTAAAATTAAAATGTGAAGTCTTTTGGGAAATGTTAACCTGGGTTTTCAAACCAGTCTACAGTGTTATAGAAAGCCTTTGATTAAGAGGCAGAAGTCCTGGTATTCAAGTCCAGGCTGTTTCATTAATGAAGTTGAGTAATCCCATTGAACCTACTTGTTTTCAGTTTCCTCATCTACAGAATGAAAAAGTTGTGTGATCTCTGACTCATTTAAGTGCTATCATTCTGTGGTGTCAGTCACCTGTCATATCCTTAGCTCTAAATCCTATCTTGGAACCTTTATATTTACTAAGAGACATTTCCTACAGTCTTAACGAGCATGTGCACTTAGCAAACTGACTTCTTGTGTTGCACAATTGCATACACAAATTAAGAAAAACAGTGATTCTTTACTGATTCATGCAGGTGTCATATTATCTTTCTATAAGAAGCAAGAACTAGATTTACTGTTGTTATTAGGATCAGACTGGCCAGAGGCAAGGTTTTTACAACAATGAGGTTTGTTATAGGTATCCTCTGACCCCTCTTTCTTCACCTCCTCCTACTTCCTAATGTTGCATTTGGCCTAACTCCAGGTGACCTGCTTTCATAATTCTTTGAAGCTGCTCAATGCCCACCTGTCTTCCTAACCATTTCATACCATCCCTTTATGTTCACCCATGTGACACAGTGTCTCATTATTAGAATTCTTTCTTAGCCATAAAAATCATTGCCCATTTTTAAAGTTCCCAATTTAGCAGATACAATGAGGTAAGGATCTGATTGAAAGAATTCATATTAAGTTGTGAATCAATCTGCAACTTGTTCCGGTAAAGTGTAATTGGAAGAATTTCAGACTCAGCAGCAAAGTCAAAGAATTTTAGGGATTAGAGATAAATTTGGGACAGTATAAGAGACAGAAAGAGCCTTTCTGCTTTCTAGGCTTGTTACTCAAAAGTATGGTCCTCAGACCAGCAGCAATGGATTCACATGGGAGCTTGTTAGAAATGCAACAAATAAAAAAATTATTTTAAAATGATAGCCTATTGTAGTAACAAAATGTGCAAAATTTTTAGGCTGCATCTGGCAAAAATATACAAGGTCTTGGTGGAGAAATTTATAAAAGTTTATTGAAAGACATTAAGGAAGCTAAATCAATAGGGAGATATAGCCTATACATATATAGGAAAAATCAGGTAAGACAGTCAGTCCCTCCTAGATAAAGAAAATCTTATCATTCAATTGCAATAATTGAAACAACGTGGCATTGACAGTAGGCCTGACAAACCAGTGAAATTGACAAGGAAATACAGAAATAGATCCTGCTATGGCAACTCGATATACCACAGAGCTTCCAGTTGAGAAAAGATGCTCGATTAGACCTACTTTAAAAAATTTTCCTCATATCATATAAAAATAAATTCCAAGTGGATGATTAAAGACTAAAAAGTGAAAAATAAAACTTGTAAAACTTCTAAAATAAATTACAGAATAATATAGTATACTATTATAAGATAACATATATTTTATATATATTATAATATAGGATATAATATATAATATATAACATATAACATAATATATAATATAAAATATAAAATAAATAGGAGACCTTGTCCTCTGTGATTTCATGGTGAAAGAATTTAAGATAGAAGAAGCTCAAACCATAAAAGAAAATATTGCTACTCTCCATTCATCGAAATAAACTATAAAAAGAGTGAAAAGGGCAAGAAACAACTTAGAAGGGATACTTGTAATGTACATAGCTGACAAGGTATTAGTATTTATAACATTTTAAAATCCTACAAAGAAAATGGAAGCCTTGATGTTATGAAAGAAAAAACACAAACGGCCACTAAATATTTGAAAATGCTCCAAAGTCACTGGTAATCAGAGAAATTCAAGATAAAGCCATAATCATATTTCATATTACATGTACCAGACAGGGAAAAGCTAAAGGGGGGTGAGGATGTGGAACAACAAGTACTCCCGTTCACTACCTGGCACAACCACTTCAGGAGAGAATTTTAGTATTTTTCTGGTATTTGATTGTTGCATACAAACCACCCCAAACTTAGAGACTTCAAAGCACATTCTGCAGTTTCTATGGGTGAGCAAATTGGAAAGAGCTTGGTTGGGCAGCTCTGACATCATTCTTTCGGTTACAGCAGGACATCTGGGGGCTGGGTCCTGGGAACTGGCTGGGATGTCTCTTCTTGTTTCAGGGCCGTCCCCCGTAATCTCACCAGGTGGGTGGCTAGGTTGAGCTCACAGCTCGGTGGCCTCAGGCCTAAAGGAGGTCAGAATACTGATAAGGAAGCTAAAGTCTTTTATGAGCAAATGTTTGAGCTAACAAAGTAGAAGAAGCATGGCTTTTCATGAACTAGCTTTGAAAGTCACATAGAGTAACTTCTGCCATACTTTATTCATTGAAACAGTTATAAAAGCCCACCCACTAACAAAGAAAGGGGACATGGACTCTACCCCTCAATGAGAGGTGTGTCAAAGTCACATTGTAAAAAGAGCATGTGGATGGAAGATGGTTTTGTGGTCATCTTTAGAAATTACCATCTGCCACAGGTAGTATTTATTAAAGTTGAAGATGCATTTGCCTTATGACTCACAATTTCTCTCCTGGATATTTACCCTAGGGAAATTGTTACCCATGTGAATCTGGAGACACAACACTTTGTAATTACAAAAAAATTGAAAGCAATCAAATGCCTAGCGACACTAGAATGGATAAAAATAAAAATATATTCTCTGCAAGTGAATAATGAACTTTGGCCACACACATTGACATGGATGAATCACAAAAACAATGTGGAACTGAAAAAGCGAAGTGTAGAATTCATATATTATTTATATCAAGGTCAGAAAAAGCAAAGCTATTTATGCTAGTTTATGTTATTTAGGAATATTTACATTTGTGGTAAACTAGTAAATTATAGAGAAAAACAAAGGAATGATTAATAGAAAATTAGGATAGTGGTTTCGGGAAGGGAGAACCAGCAGGAGAGCAATCTGGGAGGCGCACACTGGGAGCTTTAAGGTTCTGAGATGTTTCTTAACTTGAGTGATAGTTACTTAGTGTTCAGTTTATTATTAATCTTCAAAATATATGCATATTATTGCAAATACTCATAGTTATAGTTCTCACAAAATTTGAAAAATATGCATTTATTTAAAAAGTTTTGTCATATGTATGATGGAGTAAAACCAGCAGGAATCTATTTTTCCAAGAAAGTCCATTAGCCAAGGATAGAAACAGGAAACTTGTTTTCTCCTCTGACAGTAGATCTTTAAAACATTATTTTTACATGATACCATTGACAAGATAGACTGGTATGCAAATTTTGCATTCATTTTAAAGAGAATGTGAGATTTCAAAGACAGTGGGTGGGGCTATGGGACAAATGCCTAACTTTCTTAGCAAGTGAGACATTCAAGTTTTTTGTTTTTTTTTTCTGTAAGGACACATTTTGGCAGAAAGGTTTGAGCACTGGGCCTTCTAGCCAACTTGATTACTCATTACTTCCTGAACATGATCTGTGTCTTCTGACTTCCATGTTTTTGCTGCTGCCATTGTCTCCAATATAAACCTTTCCAGTCACAAAATTTATTCGATAAGATGGAGATGACAAGCCAACTTGTTTTGCCCAGAACCAGCATGTTTTCACCTACATTCTGTGTTCCCACAGAAGGGAGACAATCCTCTAATGTTTGTCCAAGTCTGTCTTATGAACTGAAATTTGAAGACCTCAGTTCATTGTTTCATATTAACCATGCAACAGTATGAACTCAGCCAGTAAAGATGACTTTCTGTTGATAGCTGTTGGGTGCAATTACTTGTTGCACAGTGTTATTTTGTTATGTAAAATTTATTCATCCCTGACAATCTATTAGGGAATCTTAGTCAAGTCAAACTCCTAATAGATGGCTATTCATTATATGGCTAAAACCACCACAATTATTTGAATTTTTACTAGTAATTTCTACATGTTAGAATACAGTCGAAATAAAAGGTAGACTGTTAGAATATTGCACAGAGGACACTGTATAGTTCTAGAAAGTGGCTTTTTATCCTGAGTGTGAAGTTTAGTCTCTTCCTACCTCGCCTTCTAAAACAATATACCAAGAAGACATGTGTTTCATTATCCCACATTGGCCCGCCCAACTCTGAGTCAGTGAACCTCTCACTTACATAAACTATTTGTGCCAAAGGATGCACATTAGTGAGGCAGATTGGGTAAGCGTGTTCTCTATTGCTTATGCTTTGTATGTCCCAAAGGCAACAGATTTGACTCTTCATACCTGTCATACTTGCCTGTTTTGAGATTTCTTAAATTCATCATATCTAGAGAAATCTCTTCAGGTGTACCTCCCACTTTCTATACATGTGATTCAATTAAATTCAAAGTTGGTACCTGCAATCACTGTGATAGACACTGCACAGGGAATCAAGAGTGAGTAAGATCATCTCTTTTCTACTGAAGCAATACAGAATTTCATGTATATATATGTGTGTGTGCACATGGGAGTAGGTGATTAAATAGTATATAGATAATTGCAAACAAGGCAGCACACATATGCTGTGTCTAGGCACACCAGCAATATTTATGTGATTGAGGACAAAAAAAGTTTGAGGCCACATTCCTTATGTTTAAACCCTAAAAATTATAAGTCAACACAGGCTATCAAATCAAGTATTTCCTCCTACCTCAACAGATAAACCTTTGTCATGACCAAATGGGGAAGTATATGTAAAGTTATAGTTTTTATATGACTGAAAGAGAAGTGAAATGCCAAAAATGACAATTTAAACATTATTGCATGTATGTAGGTTTTTGGCTGGTGAGCAAATGATGTTGGATGAGGAATAAAATTAAAACACCAATTCAAATATCATCATATATTTATACCATAACTTTCATCTTGCCAACATTTCAACAAAATCGTATTTTCATTAAGATTTTCATTTATTTGTGTTCTATCTATAGTAGTGATCTAAAGTATTAGTACACAAAAATGGAGTAGAATTTAAATTGTATGAAAATCATGTTGAATATATTTTCATTAAGAAAGTAAATGTAAAAAACATAAAATAAAAATTATTCTAATGTTTTTAAAAAGTAACTTTACTTATAAATATTATCTATTAGTATTAAATGGAAAAGTTAAAACATAATTAGTGATTACAACATTTTAAGTCAAAATTATTTAAATAGAGCTGACATTTGAAAATGTTTTTCTTTTTATTCGAGGTATGACACATAGTAAAGTGCACAAATCTTAAATTTATAGATTAAAGAACTTTTACATTTGTTTCCATTCATGTATTCACCACCCTCATGCCTTCTCTCAATTGATAACTTGGCAAGAGATAATCGCTCTTCAGACTTTATGTTAATTTTGCCTGTCTTTCAAAGTAACTTTTTTGAGATATAATTCACATACCATACAATTCACCCACTTAAATGTCCAATTCCGTGATTTTTAGTATATTCACAGAGTTGTGCAACCATCACCACCATTAATTTTGAGACTTCCATCGTTCCCAAAAGGAAAACTCTGTATCTATCAGCAGTCGCTCCCAATTTTACCCCGATTCTTCCAGCTCTAGGCAACCACCAATCTACTTTCTATCTCTATGGATTTACCTGTTCTGAACATCTCATATGAATGAAATTGTATATTTTCAAGCTTCGTATATGTTGTAGCATTCATCAGTACATCGTTTCTTTTTACGGCTGAACAATATTCCATTATATGGACATACCACACTTTATTCATCAGCTCGTTAGTTGATGAACATTTAGGTTGTTTCCCCTTTTTGGGTATTATAAACAATGTTGCTATGAATACGCTCATGAAAGTTTTTGTGTAGACATATGTTTTCATTTATGTTGGGTAGATACCTAGGAGTAGAATTGCCAGGTCATGTGGTAACTCTACGTTTAATGGCCAAACTGTTTTGCAAAGTGGTTTGCAAACATATTTAAACATTTTTGCCTAAAAGTCTATTTTGTCTGATATGAATATCACATTCCAGCTTTCTTATGGTTGCTTTTTGTATGATATATCTTTTACCATTCTTTTAATTTCAACCTATGTGTATCTTACAATCTAAACTGTGTCTCCCGTAGACAGCACATAGCAGGATCTTATTAATACAGTCTGACAATCTCTACCTTTTGATTGGATTGTTTAGTTTTCATACTTAATATTATTATTGATATAGTTGGATTTATGTCTGCCATTAAAATTGTTTTTCAATGTCTCATGTCTTTTTTGTTATTCTGTTCCTCCTTTGCTGCCTTTTTTTTCCCCATTAAGTGAATACTTTCTAGTGTAAATTTAAATTTCTTTAAAGATTTTTTTACTACACATTTTTGAGTTATTAGTGGTTTTTCTAAGACTTATCATATCATCTTAACTGATAAGAATCTTCTTTGGATTTATGACAACTTAATTCCAGTGAGATACTTTTGAAAATCTATGGTGATTCAAGAACTCTTGGGGGTGCTTCCTCATGTGTGTATATCTATGGCAGTGCTAAAATGTACTTTGCTACTTAGAGCTAGAATCTATGGAACCAATTGGGCAGCCTACTTGACTGGGATAGATCGCTTTCTGCTTCATATGTAAAGAATTCTGTTTGTAGAAAAACAAGTGATGACATAGCTTGTGAGATAACTGAATCAATAAAACAAGGAACGAGGTCTTGATTTCTATTTTGTTTGGAATCCACCCTCAAATATACCTTCAGTTGGTTTCATCAACTCATTCAGTACATTTATCAGGTGGCTCATATGTACTGTGCTGGATGCTGCCAGAACACATACACGAGACAGGCTTCCAGCTCTCCAAGAGTTTTCAAGGACATGCTAATTAAGGTTGTCCTGATTTACCACTCTTGTTTCATTGCCCTTATCTTAGTCCCAAAATCTTAACTCCAGGTGAGTCTATGTTTTTGCTAAGCCAGAGTGCCAATGAAGAAATGACCTGTACTTAAGATAAAATAAATATTGCCTGTTTGGTATCATTAATGGAGATGTGACCCTTTCGAAAATTGAGGTGTTTGCATTTTAAAACCTGGCTCCCTGTAGAATTCTGTCCCTTCCTGGAAAAGTCCTGGGGCTCAGGCCTTTCCCGCACCAAAATTTAGCTGCGTCTCTGGGTGGTAGGACATTAGATGGCTTTTATCTTTGTGCTTTGCTGTATTTCATTTTCTTTTCTGCAAAAAGTACACGCTATTGGCATAATCAGAAAAAAAAACGTTAAAGCTATTTTATTGTAAAGCCAAAACAAAACTTGATTGCTTCTTCAGTTCCTTTAGGTCTCAGGAGGAGGTAGACTAGTTCAGCTTAAATATTAACTCAAGTGCAGCTTTTTCTTGCTCCTTATCTCATTTTCTTACCTCAAATGCGTTTTCTCACCTCAGCATCCATTAATTTCATCCACTTAGTCTGCTAAGCCAGAAATCCTGGGTATATCCTTAACCCTGACATCCGAACATCTAATCCTATCAACTGTCTCTTTAAATATCTCTCAAATATGCCTCCTTCTTTCCATCCCACTTGCTACTTACTGCCTTAGTTTAGTCCCTTATCATCTCTCACCTATATTACTGTAATACCTTTCTATGTCTCTCCTCCCTTGGCTGCCAAATAAACTCCTCCTACTGGTTCAAAGAGCTAGAGTCAATTAGCCTTTCAGCCTTTCCTCTCCTAGAGTACTAGACTGTGATAATCATTCCTTCTGGTCCCACTGTATCCAGAAGGTAATAACATCAACAGTAATGATAAACTTCAATGTAGAAAAGCATAAAATAACTGTTAATATTTATTAAGCACTTCTATATGCCAGTGTCTGTATTAGGTATTATTAACAATGACCCTGGTAGGTACCTCTTTTTTATTATAACACTTATTGTCTCAAAATGGCTTAGTTATTATTTATCTCCCCAACAGACAATTGTAATTAATTTTGGTATCCCTACAACTTGTACAAGTTCTGTACGTGTATTTTTTGGAATACGATGAAGCCAACGTTCCAATTTAACAAAACCTTGATTTCAAGGATGTGAAGTTTTGAGGCCAGTGGCAGGAGAGGCTTGGAGTTTGGGCTGAGGCTTGCTTTCAGGATTCCCCCGGTCACATTAAATGGCCTTCGGCCTTGAAGGAAATGGCATTGCCATCCTCCTATTCACTTAAGAAAACAACCTGGGAGTTTCCTTGTTTTCTATCTTTCTTCACACTTGCACCTCAGGAAATGTCATGAAGTCCTTCAACTCTTATTCCCACAGCAACCACCGTAATCCAGCACCGTCGTCTAGCCCATGGACTTACCCCATAGCTTCCTACCATTGGCTTCTCCCTGTTCCATTGCTGCTCCTCTCTAAGACATTCTCCACAAAATAGGTTGATTTAAAAAATGAAACAAGACAGAACAATAAAAGTATCCAAAGGACATGATTCAGCTCCTGCTGTCCAACCTCAATCTTCTACCCTCCCCATGGTACTTAAGCTTCCTGGCACGTTCCTCAAGCCAAACTTGTTCACCATCAGCACCTTCACATCCATCGTCCTGTGTCTAGAATGCTCTTCTTCCTGTAGTTGTCATAGCTGGTTCCTTCTCCTCATTTAAATCTTAGCCCGGATCACCTCCTCGAAAAGTCCTTCCCTGACCACACTTTTGCTTTCTTCTCAACACTTAATCGCTACCTGTAATTATCTTATTGTTTCATTATTTGTCTTCTCCACTAGAAACATAAGCTTCTCTAAGTGCAGGAGATTCTTCTGTTGTATTCACTGCTGTATCTCTAGCACCAAGAACAAAATACAATCGATATTTTTTGAATGAATAAATAAAACAAAGGAAAAGACAACAGTCTTCTTGGTGTATACCGAAGATGGCCAGCAGAGTCGCAACGAAAATGAGTCCCTTGTTCATATTGCTCTTAACTACTGGGAGGGGAGAGGTAAAACACAGAAGACATTGGGATCTACCAGGCCCTATTGTGATCCAGTTGGCGGAAGCGGCAATCACAGGCGGACTGGGTGGGTTGCCAGTGCCCGCCAGTGCTGAATTCTATTGACTTACCCGGGTGGCCAGGGCACTTGTTCATCCTCTTTGTTAAAAGGTCCACAGGGAGTAGTCAGTTCAGGTAAACCTGATTCATTTGTTCAGGGCAGCCAAGAGGGTGATGGGTGGCCTTCTCAGCCTGTCTGGAGTGGGGTCCTGGGTGACTAGGCTAGGTCAGCTTGTACTGGTCTGCAGGCTGTGAACGTGAACCTTCAGTCTGTTGCCCTTATTCCCTTTTCACCTACCTTTAACTCCACCTACACCGTGGCCTTCTTAAAACCCAACCGATTAACTGTTCTAGCTAATCTATGTCTGAAATCTCTCTGCATCATTATCTTTCTTTGATCATGAAGTTCTCTTTTTAATTAATTGCTCCATTATTTGCCGTATCTTACTGTGTCTCCTTATCTAGTTTCCACGCGCTGAGACACAGTCAAGAGCAGTTTGCACAGCTCTAAAGTATCCCATGACAAACGCTTCTGACTAGTGCTTCTACTTGCTCCTAAAGGGTCAGTTCAAACTGCAACGATCCTCGGTTCTAGAAGCGGCTTTTGCAAATCTCTAGAAAAGGCATCAGACTCGCGGGTCCCGTGCCACCCCGCAGGGCGCCGTTTCGGACTTGCGGGAAGTTGTCTCGGTCCCGTTTCTGCCCACAATGGACCGCTGGGGCAGAAATGGAAAGCGAGCTGCTGTCGGTGGTGTCGCGATCTGCTGGTGCGAAGCGTCCCTCGTCCGGCCGCGCGGCCAGGTGGGGGCTCCCGCACAGCGCACCAGCGCGCCCGGGAAGGGGCGGCGCGGCCGCGGGCGGTGGGCGGGGCCTGGTGGCCTCCAGGGCCACCAATGAAAGCCGGAGCCGGCGCGGGCCGTGCGCGTGACGCTGCGTAGCGGGTCGCGAGGCCGGGGGCGGAGGGGCCCGGGAGTCCGGCGCTTTATCTTCGTCTGCCAGCCTTGGGCGCTTGAGGAGCCTTCGGGAGCTGACCTTCCTGCCGGCCTCACGGCGACGCCTTCCCAGCTGTGCCCTGCCGAGGTCCCCGCTGCCGGGCTCGAGCCCCAGGTAATACCCATGCTCCCGATCCCCTCCTCACTTCCCGTCTGGGTCCACCCGCCTCAGCCGGAGAGGAAGGGGAGAGAAGTGGCGGTTGCGACTCCGGCCTGGCGGGTCTGGCCTTGTCCTGGGCTGGGGGACGGAGGAGGCGGCCCGGAGCCGGGGGAGGAGGGGGCTCTGCGGGTCCCGGGGAGTTTGGGGGATGGAGAGGGCGGGAAAGTTACCATCGGGCGCCGGGATGGATGGCACCCTTTTAAACCTGGGTTGGAGGTTGGTTTGATGTCCCCTAAATCCTGTGGCATTAGGTAGTGTAGAAAGTTATGAATTAGAAGACTTTTATTCCTTAAAAAGCAAAACCAAAAACTCAAGAAGTCAGCTTCTAATTAATTTAGGAAAAAACGTGTGCGAAGGGAAGAATGGCACTTCAAGACGTTGAAATCTGCTTGCCTGGGCACCAGAGCCTTTAATCAAGCTCATATTTTCTTTTTAAATGTTAGGATGGAATTAAGTTTCTGTTGTTCTTAAGTGTCAATAGCCATGCAGTTTAAATGACATGTGTATTTAAAAGTTACTTGTAAGGGAGGAAACAGTTACAAACTCTAGTCTCCATACTTATATATAGATTAAATTAATTGGTCACGTCTTAATATGTAAGTGGTTGCCAACTGTTTAAACTTTTTTTTTCAGAGACTTGCCTTTTTCTTGAAGTCAAAGTGTTTGTTTGTTTTTTCTTTAAGTTGAATGGTATGGATGAAGCACTTTGTGTGTTGTATAGGCGTGAGAATGGATTTTGGAAGGCTCTCTGATACATTCAAGGGGAATCATTTTAAAACGTCCGTATCTCAAAGGATCATGTGCTTAAAACTCTCAAAGATTCACCTTCTCTTAGGATAAAGACCAAAGTACTGCAGCCACTCCTTCTTTTACCAGTTCATTTTGGGCCACTTTCCTCCTGGCTTTCTGGGCTCAAGCTACACTGGTTTTATATTTATTTTAGGAAAGCCTTTTTTGTTATTGTTGTTTTTTTACTATCTCTTGGTCTTTAGGGATCTCCTCCACCTCTTAGGCGCTATTCTGTCCCTTCAACTCTTACGCATTCCTCAATCTTCAGCCCAAATATCACTTCAGGAAGCCCATCCTATACGAGTTAAACCTTCCTAGAACTCTTTTCCTTAGCAGTAGTTAATCATCCATTGTAAGGAGTTGTTCTAATTACTTCTGTTTTAATTGTTTCCTCTGTTGGCATGTAGATTTCATGAAGGCTGAGCTAGTCCATGTTAATTTATGTCTTAATTCTCAAGCGTCTGGCCCAGCGCCTGACACAACGGAAGAACAAATGAGAGGACAGAAGAAGGGACTTTTGATTGGGAAATATTAACTAGAGAAGAGTACTGATTTCCTCTGGGAAGGAAATGGAAAAGTTTTAAATTTATTTTTAGAATTTATCACATCGGATAAATGGGTATAGTAACCCCATAGATGTAAACAGAGAATTTGTTTATTTTTTGTTAATTGACTCAATGACGTAATTCTTTGGTATGTAAACATTGTAGGGTTTTATTGGGGCATCCCTTTAGAAGGAAGAGGGAGTAATTTTGTTTTGGATTGTAAATTTATTTGCAATTGTTAATTCCCCCCCCACCCCCCCAACCTGTGAATGACATAGCAAAGTTCATTGAGAGTAGGCGCTCAGTATTTATTTGTTTTATAGATTTGTAGTTTTTTTGGGGGAAAAAAATTTATTATAGGCAGGCTAAAGTTGACACTTCTTTCAATTTGGTCCATTTATTTCTCAAACCAATTCTTTTTGTTTTGCTTTTGTTAAACAGAAAACCACAGACCCAAAATGGCACGGTTTGCGCTGAAAGCCCAAACCTATACTTAATACTTGATGTAATTGCACTTTTAACCTCTCCCAGAAACAATTTTAATCAATCTGCCTGATAAGACCCCGTTGGCGTCCCCTAAGGGAAGGTGACCTTGCCTGAAATAATCTACTCTTTTAACTTCTTAGTCCCACCCTCTTTCTGCCTCTAAAAACCTTCTAGGTCGTGTAACTCATTGGAGGTGCCCTTTTACTTGCTAAGGTGGGGTGTTGCCTGATTCATGAAATCACTTAATAAAAGCCAATTAGGTCTTCAGGTTTACTCGGTTGGATTTTGTCTTTTAACACTTTCTTAAGGCGAGTTAGATACTATTACACTGAACGTTACAAAACCAATACATCGCTTAGACTCTTAGGAAAGAATTGTTTAATCAATGTGTTGTATTTTAAAAGTTACCTAGTTAGCTTTATGTCACACTGAGTGTAAATGTTTCCACTGCCACTTACTGGCTGTGACTTTGAACGAGTTTTGTAGCATTTCTGAATCTTTTTCATCTTTTAAGACGGAAATGTCAAATGAAATATGTGATGCGCCTCCCCTGGCACCCAGCCCCGACTTAGTAGGCGGCGGAGCCTGCTCTCTTTGTGGCTGGACTAGTCTTATGATAAGCGCTTTCGCTTCTTCAACTCATTTTGCAACCCAATCCAGTATATTTCTTTGTCCTTCCCAAAGCTAACTATAGAAGTAAATTGTAGCTATTAATGTCTCCAAATTGTGAAATATGCCATGTCCCACCCTTCCTTTTCCTTTCCTTTATTTTTTTGTCCTACAAATTCTCTGTGATATTGACCATACGTTACCTCTTGAATTCTCTAACTTGATTTCAAATATTTCTTACTCCCGGTTCTCTTCTAATCTCTCCTAGGCCTTGCTTTTTATTGTTCTTTAATTGTCTTATAATGTTAGGAAAATTACTTAACCACCTATAAAATGGGATAATAGTACCTATGTACTGCATAGGTGGTTGTGGGGATTAAATGAGCCATAGTAAGTGCTGGGTAAATGTTACCTTTATTTACTAGGTAACCTCTTTTCTTGATTTGTAGTCTCTCTTTGGGAGAGTTCCTTCCTGTGCTTTGGCCTTAGCTGCTGCCTGGACACTGATGAATTCCAGATCTCTATCTTCAGTCCAGACTTCTGTACCCATCTGCCTGTGGTCACCATCACTGGGCTGACCCACATGCACATCGCATTGAGCTTATCTACTCCTTTCTCTTTTCCTTTAGTTACTTAGCTTAATGATATACCCATGGCCTTAGCTGACTTAGAAAACTCACCTGGGATCTATTTACAGCTGCCTTCTGGATGTAGCCAAGGTTTAAAACCTCTATCAGCTTCTCCTTTGTGAGTTAAGTTCTAGAGTACTTAGAACGGCCCCTAAGGGCCCTTGACCTTTTGTTCTTCCCCTTTTATATACTGTATGCTCAGCCTTATTCCTTCTCTTTAAAATTTAACTTAAGATTTTACCTTCTTCAGGAAACCCTTTCTGGTTGCTTCTAAACTCAATTTGCCAACAGGCTTGTATTCCTTTCATACTCTATGACGTCTCAACTACTGTTCTGTAATACCATTAGGTATTATAATTACGCTTTTATGTCTTTCACTCACTAGATTTTTGTTTCCCGAGGGCACACTGTTGCGGTCACCTGTGCATCCCAGGGCCTGGCTCACAGTAGACCTCAGTAAACTGTCTGCAGTAATGAACCCATCCACCATGGTCTGCCCGTGTGTGTGGTGAGCTCTCCCTCCCATCCTGTCCTGATGCCTAGAAGCTCCTGTGCCGTCTCTGAACTCTGGCTCTGATGTCGCCTTCTCCACGAGGACTTATTTTACCTTTCTGAATCGTTAGTTATCCCTTCTCTTGACACGTGGTGTGTATGTGTGTAAAATGTAACGAAGTAGACCTCTGTGTTATTACACAATATTTATCTGATCTTGTAGAAAGAGGTGCATAATATACATTTAATTGGCACATACCTTTTAAGTGTCAGAACTTAAAAGATTTTGCAGTTAGTATTGCCTTGCCTTCTGTGTTTAAATGACCATGGCCTTATTTAGAGGTGCCAAGGCCATCAAAGCATGAACTTGAGCTGAGGTCCACTTTGATACAATGATGTATTGGGGAAACTCAAAAGAAACATAACTTCTTTGATCTGACACTAAAAAACCTGTGCTTGCTCTTTTCTTAATGTTGAGTCTTACTTTTAAAGTTTTCTTTCTTTACTGTCATTTATAGTTATGCTTCTAGCCGTCACTACTCTTTTTTTTTTTTTTAAATTGGGGCAGGGTTCCCCCGACATAAGGTTATTGTTAGCAGAGCATTAAAAGAGGTACCGTACACAAAAGTCTTATCAGAGAGTGTGGAAAATAGTACGTACCTACTAAAGGGACTTACTAAACTATTCTAATAATGTTTGTTCTTCTTATTTGAATTGTTTCCAGAGAACAGTCTCAAGCTTGAGAGGTTTGCAAGTGGAATAAAGGTCATGGCGTTTGTCAGCAAATTGTTTTTCAATCCCTCAGATAACCTGAGTTTAGAATCGGGTTCCAAATACCAGATGTTGATGAGAAGTCTTAGGCTCTAGAACAAATCATTTTTATGTTATATACATACAGCTTAAATCCCAAGTTAGGTAAATGTCCTCATTAATTTTCATATTTATCTTTTACTATTACCAGGTACAGTTAGAAAAAAAAGCACACATCAGTTCCAACTCTCACTCTAGCCCGTTTAATGATCGTTGTGTTCATGAACATGTGAAGGACAGTTGTTTTATTTCCTTAATGTATGTGAAAATGCTCGGTGACTATTAACCCATTCAACGCACATATATTAAGTGCAGACTGTATTCCAGGCACAGTTCTAGACACTCGGAGAAAATGGTGAACAAGACGAAATTCTGCTTTTCACGGGGCTTTCAGTCTCATCAGGTAGATAAACAATAAACATTATAACAAGTTAGGCAATAAGTGCTTTGAAGAAAAATAAAGCAGGGCAGGGAATAAGAATAACAGACAGGAGAGTGTTTGCTTTAGTTTGGGTAGAGGGGGGACATTTGAGCAGAGAACTTGAATGAAGCGAAGGGAATCTGGGACGGATGTTCCAGGCAGAAGAACTAGCAAAGAACTTTAAGTGGGAATGAGTCGGCTTGTTCTAGAGCTAGCAAAAGGCCAAAGTAACTAGAGTACAAGTGAGAGGATTGTAGTAGGAAGTTGCGCGTGCCAGGGGGAAGGGCGGAGAGGGGATCGGCAGATCTCAGAGGAGTTACTAGACAATGGTGAGGACTTAGAACGAAATCCAGTATTTGAAGGATTTTGAGCAGGAGAGTGACTTACTCTGACTTACCTCCTAAAGAGATTACTGAGTTCTGTGTTAAAAAATAGACCTGAAGGGAGAAAACGAAGAGTTCAGTTAAAAGGAAGCCCAGTCAGGTGACTGTGGCTTGGGCTGTGGTGAAGGTGGGGGATATGGTGAGAAGAGGTTAGAATTGGATATCTGCTTTGAAGGTGGATTACAGTGGACTTGCTGTTGAATCGGGTAAAGGAAAGTAAGGAATCAAAGATGCCTCTAGTTATTTTGAAAATCTGGGCAAAGAGTGACTGTTAGTCCCATTCACTGAAAGGGGGAAAACAATGAGAAGAACGGAACTGAAGAGGACATCAGTAGTTCAGCTTTGGTCATGTCAAGTTTGAGACGCACGTAGGATACCTACATGAAGGTATCAGGTGGGCCCGTGGACGTGAGCCCAGAGCTTTGGGACGTGTGGGCCTGGTGTGGAGAGGAGGGCATCAAAGGATTGCGCGGTGCTATCGGAGTAAGCGAACTGGTGGTGTTCAGAGGGCTAGGTGCTGGAAATCAGAATTCTGGGCATGGTGCAGTTGTTGGTGATAGTGAATTCTAGGGAAAGGTGTAACTGGGGCATAAGGACAGCCTGCTGGAGACAGAGCAGTCAAGGAGATCAGTCAAGGAGATCGGAGGCCAGTGCATGGGCTGGGTCTCTTTACATAGATGTTGAAGTGAAAGGTGTTCACTCCCCAGCACAAAAGGGAGTGACCAAGAAGACAGTACTACTTGCAACGCTTCAGTTGTGATAATCTGGATCCACAGGATACTTAAGGGAGGGAGGAAGGGTCAGTGACCCATGAGTAATAGGAAACAAATCCCCTTCCAGGTGCTGTTTAACCAGAAGGCTAGGAAACGCTGGCACACCTCACACATGAGGCCCGAGGTCCACGATAGCACTTAGAAACAGCATCAGTCACAGTTTGAGTTTTCGACTTTGCAACAGCTAACATAGTTTGCCTAGCTAGTGTCTAGATTGGTAAGGGGATAGATTCAATCCTGTTTTAGGTGAATGCTCAACAAGTTCAGCTCTCCTTCGTCTCTCCGCTGGACGATTGTGGCCGGCCGCTGACTGCTCCCTTGCCTGGGCTCTTGCCCTGGTGGCGGTCTGCTTGCCATGCAGAGGCCAGAACGATCCACCCGTCTAGAGAGCAGTGGAGCTGCGCGTCCCTGTGTTTTGCCTGCATTTTCTGCAGTAACAGCCGTGTACTTTTAGCTGACATCATGGTAGGAGGAGCCCAATTCAGACATCACCTTGTGATCTTAGGGTTTACATAGTCTGAGGATTTGGTCAAAATTGAGGTGAGCCGTTTTCAGTAATAGTTATTCTTCCAGACATCATGTGTATGACAATAATAAAATCTGTCAACATTGTCTGAGAAACCGCATGGTGTTTGAGCTGTCTTTGAGGAAGTATGGCACTTTATTTACCCTCATCTAGTACATAAAAGCTAACACAAATAGAGTTTGAGGGATGATGTGGCTTAATGCTTGACTATCATTTAGCATACAAAAGGTAGATATGTAGGTATTAGATCACTTAATTTTTAAAACTTGGTTGTTAATAAAATGCTGGCACTTTAGTGTATATTATCTCACTGTTTTTGTGAAGATGGACTGCAGTGGTATTTATCTTCATTTTCTAGATAAAGAAACAGATTCAGAGAGATTGGAGGATTTACCCAAGGACATAATGATATGATGGAGCCAGATGTTATACTAAATCCTGTGTAGATACTAAATCCTGTGCTTTTTTCCCATTGTAACTGGTCTTACTTCCTGCTAATAGAGGAAATCGAGGCCAACAATATTGGTGTAGACTATGATATAAAAATTTAGTTATGAAGTTGGTGTTGTCTTCTTTGGCTTACTTCTGAAATAAGTAGATTAAATTATGGCCGTATAATTGTGCAATCTCAGTACCTGTGTTTTAGCTCTGAAAGTAAGGCTTTGTTGTCTAGACTAACTTGATGGTCCCTACTCTCATCACTAAGGACTCCTTTAATTTTTTCATTTTTCTGAAGGGTACCCAGGCTTAACATTTTTATTTTTGTGCATATTAAACATTTTTACTTGTCAAACTTGGTTTATTAAGTATTCTTTTGCCTCTCAATTTAGCACTTGTAATCAGGATGAGATCACTGATTTCTCACTGAGTTGATACAGTGTCAGCCAAAAGCAAAGTAACACTGTTTTTGTTAGCTTGTATTGTTTGCTTTATGTGATTGATGTATAATTGTTTCTTTCAATTATCGAAATATTTGAAGTAGCTTTTGTAATAACCTTAAGAGTCTTGGGGATGATTGTTGCAAATCTCATTGTTGAGCAGGATGTATAAAGCTGTTAACAGCAAAGATGATGCTCACTGGCTTCCTTCCAGCATGTATTTTCTTGGTTCTCTAAGTTTAGAGCATTGTATCCTGTTACTTAGAATAATTGTTTGTGGTATTAACTGATACATCCGCTGTCTCTACTAATGCATGCTTTTCATGCTCCATAGACACTTCCCCCTCCCCCTACACACACACACACACACACACACACACACACACACGCACACACACATGCACACTAGATTTTGGGAATTCAAAGAGAAAAAGCCATGTAGGCCCTGCCTTCGAGAAGCTTATGCTAGTGTAAGAGGCAGATAGTATTGCTCTCTGAGTATAGTAGTAAATGTGAAAGGATGCGTAGGCTGTGGTGGGACTGCAGGGGAGAGATGAGAGATGAGAGATGGTGGTCAAAGAAACCCTAGCAGAGGTCAGCGAGTCAGGCAGCCTGGGTAGTCAGGGTAGGCTGCGGAATCTGGTAGTTCTGGTTTTGAATCCCAGTTCAGCTGTTGGAGGAGCATATGACTGGGGGCAAGTTAAATCACCTCCCTAAACTAGATTTCTCTCATTTGTAAAATGAGGATAACACCCACCTCTAAGTTTGTAAAGATTTAATAAGAAAATGTAAAGGATTTAGCAGCACAGTGCCTTGTATAATTACTTAATAGCTGCTCATTAAATCAAAGCTGCCGCTCTGACTCTGATCTGAAGGGTGAGCAGGGTTACTAGATGAAGAAAGGGCTGGAGAGAACTGACTTTCTAGAGACAGGAAAGAGTCAATGGGAAGGAGTGGTGAGCGAAGACGATATTTGGGGAATAAACTAGTAGTACCTACCTTAAAGATTATATTGAAATTAAAATACGTAATACATAGAAAGCACACAAGCAATCAAAAGTAGAGTCCCTATTTTTAATATACATTATCTGCTGTATAATTCCTTCCTTTTGAAACACCTTGCCTATTTGTTTGTTTGTTTTTGCGTTTTTTGCATTTTTGTATCTTTTGTTGTCTTCCTTGATTTCTACTTTTTGACCCCTTCCTGTGAGGGCAGCCCTCAGAGTTCAGTTGTCAGGTTTCACTTCTCTAATAATTTCTTTTAGAGAATTAGATGCTCTTCGGGCTTCCTCTGTCACTGTTACACAAATGACTTGAAATTTATCAGTTGCCCTAAGAAGAATCTTTTTTAGATTCTTCTTCATTGGATCTTATTGGTCTACTTGATATATTTATTCTTCTGTAATTGTTTTTATTTGTTCAGTTTTGAAAAAAAAGAATTAGAAGAGCTGATCTGTATTTTTGTCAGATTTTTACTTTGCCAACTAGTGATATTTAAGAAAACAATCAAACTCGCCATGTGCTATAGAAATTTTAACCTAAAAGTTTAGAAAGACCTTAATCTTAGAACTTAATATTATGTAGTTTTAAAAATAATGTAGAGATTACTTCATTATTTTTCTTTTTGCTTCAGACTAATGAAAATGTCACACATAGTTAAACACTGCTTGGGAGTAAACCTTTGCAGTTCTGTCTTGACATTGATCTGCCCCAAATTTGACTTTGATCATATTTCTCATTGCTTAAAACGGCTCGCCACTGCCTAGCTGAAAACAACAACAACAACAAAAAACCAAAAAACAAAAAAAAAAGAAAACTAATTTCTTAGGACTTTACAGTTTGACTCTAGCTCTCTTTTCTAGTTCTGCTGCGCCCCCCCCCCCCATCACGTTTCTCTGTTACCAACTTAAAAAAAAATTCAGGTAGTTAGTAGTGTTTGTACTTTGTATCAGGCCCAGATTTGGCTCTGCCCCTGTCGTGAGCTGTGTGGTCTTGGGCGAGTTACTGTAACGGGAAGGCGTCCTCCAGCTGAGCTGGTGCTTCGGCGAGGCCCCGGGTCTTGTGAGCTGGCCTGACTCTTAGCAAACAGCTAGGTCTTCTTGGTGTTCTTCTATTGAACACCAGCAGTTTCACCGGCCACCAGCACAAGACAAGGCCATTCTGTGGGCAGGATGGACCAAGACAAAAACAAGACCCCGCCATAATTTGAACACAGACAAAACATGAACATTGTCTAAGCCCATCTACGCAGGCTAATGAGAATGATGATTGCTGTTTTACCAGTTTCAGCTGTAGCTTCCCTCTTGTCAGCCTCCCTGTAGAGATTTGTTGACTTACTGACCCAGTCATGGGCTTGTCTCTGCTTACTGACACCCCCTACACCAGAGGGAACCTCTGCTGCTTTGGACTCTCCCCCAGAATCACCTAGCTAAGTCCCAAACCCCAAGTAAGTCATTTCGAATTCTCTCTCACTGAGACACCTTGGAGTGTCCAGCATCTGTGTTCTTGATAAACCCAGTTTGTTCAGCTGCTGGTTAGCTCCTGGAGTGCGGATGCAGGGCACTGACAGTAATTACTTTCTCATATGTGAACCAGGAGTAACAACATTTTTTTGCAGAGTTGTTATGAAGATTAGATGCGGAAAACTGGAAGCACAATCCTTAACACTTAGTAGATGCTCAACAAAAGCTTGTTTCTTGTCCTCTCGTAAAGTAGTCTGATCAGTTATGATCCCCTGAACAGCGCTTTTGAGGACCTTGTTTTAACCCTTTCTCACTCATGGGCTCTGTTCTTGTCCAAATACTCTATCCAAATACTCTCCTTTTTGTAAAACCTTTACATCTCTTAAGGCTCCCTGTTTCTGAACTTCAGATATTTATTGTTTTTATCTTTGGCTTGATATTCATCACACCCTACCTTGTGGCATCTTTGTACATACCTTTTGTTATTGAATTCTTAATTTTTCGTATGCTTATGTCTTGTTTGTTTAACTAAATTGTCCTTTAAGAATGGGGCCTATGTTTAACTAAGGGCTTCGGAAGCCAGCCAGTTACTTTATAGGGACTCTTTTCTTCAAGTTTGTTATATCTTGTACTCAGAAAATGCTCAAACATAATTAAAGTAAAACAAAAGGAAGTGAATGTATCATCATTTTTTACCTCCCTTATATATGGTGATATTGTGAAACTTGCCTAAACCACATACTTAATTCAAAACTTTTTACATCTTTCCTAGATAACACAATGGTGGATAAAGAGATGTCTCTGAGAAATCGGCTGTCAAAGTCCAGCAAAAATCCTGAAGAGAAGGAAGATGAGGGAAGCCCTACGAAGGAGCCCCTGGAGACGCCTAGTGATGGTGAGGCTTTCCATTTTTGTGAGGTGAATTAATGAAATAGAGAACAGATTCAGTATTCTGGAAGAGGGATTGCCATCTCTTTAGCTCTGTTTTAAGTGGATATGCTGGTAGGCATTGTAAAGACACAGAAGAGAAAAATGTATCGATAAAGAGACTAGAAAAAAACACTTCGATTTAAGTGTCACTCACAGCCACCTTAGATACTACTGGCGACACTGGTGCTCATTTCATAGAGGTGAGCTATACTGTGTAAGCAAAGTTTGCAAGGTATATTTTAATTGAGGATTTTTATTACATAGCGTTTTATATATCTGTTAATGAAGAAATCAGAAAATAAGGCCTTTCTTGTTAATTCAGTGAACTTCTGTTGGGTATCTACTATGTTTTAGACACCATTCATCCATGTATTCATTCCTTCAACCACCTAACTTACCAATAATTACTGGTGCCCTGCTAGGTGCCGAGGCTTCCAGCAGTGATCAATACAGATGTGTTTGTCCCCACGGAGCTCCAGGCTAAGTGAATGAGAAACACTCTCTCCTTAATTAAAATAATTAGATTACAAATCAGTGCTACTAATTACTCTCTTGGTAGATGTAATCAGCATAATAAGAGTAATAAGCAGTGCACCTAACCTGGTTCAGTACCAGGCTATAATGCTTGCGGGAGAGAGAGGTTAGGGAGTTTTATACTTAATAGCAAAGTTTTTACTGTGTGACTGCAAAGGAGATTATGACATAGTACTGGTTGTTAAGGTCAAGGTTTATGCTGAAGATTGATAGATCTGTAAACACTACTCCAGCTGATGTCATCTCTTGCATCAAGGTATTTATTTTTGCAGTGACATTTGTATAGATTTCATTTCAATGAGGATTTGGTATTTGAGGCTTGTTTGGTTAACAAATAGGGGTGGAACTTTCCGAGTTGTCTGGCATCCTGAGACTTCTTAAAGAAACATTCTTCTGCTTTGCCTACTCAAATTTAATTGTAAGTATCAGTAGCCAGATCCCACAAGGAATGGAAATGTTTCTATATAAGTTTATAAATTAGCTATTTATGAAACATTTATATTGCATATGGGCTAGTTTTAGTGTGATATAAAACGTGAAATTTGAGCCAACATTGGGTAGAAACATTCGCCTTCCATGATTTAGGGACTGTGTGATAATCCATTTTGTCGGTCTTGGAGAAAGAAAAATTACTTTTTATTGAAACTTTTTCTCACCAGATATGATTTTCTCTTAATGTCCCAGTTTTAAAAAAAACAAAAAACATTTAAATTACTCTAATTTCTCTATATTTTCAGTATTCTGTATTGTCTTGGTTCATTAAGTTTTAATCATTTCAGGGTTTAGTGCAGCTAGTAAAATTTGAATTTTTAAGCTTAAGTCAAGAAGTTTGACCTCCTCCTTGATTTAAAGTTAATAATGCTGAACTGAAAAGAGAATGTGTTTCTCTACTTATTCCACTTCGGGGAATAAGCAGATGAGTAAAATGTGGCCTTTGAGCCATGACAGTTTGCGTGGCCCACCAGCGAGAACCAAGGACATTTGCACCCTGTGGTACTTTATTAGAAATGTTTCACATTACGTTTATTGAGTAAATTTTCATTTTAATGACATTCCCAGGTGATTCATATGCAGGTTAAAGTTTGAGACGCAGATCTTAGTGGCAGTTTTCATTTGGAGTGTGTATTAATCAGAGAAACAGAACCAATAGGATATATGTAAATATATAGAAAGGTTTATTGTGAGGGCTTGGCTCAGATGGAGGTCGGAGAAGCCCCACAATCTGCAAACTTGAGGCCTTGGGGGGCCAGTGGCATAGCTACAGTCTAACCTTTAAAGCTGAAATACTGAGCATCAGGACTGATGGTGTAAATCCCAGTCTGAAGGGAGCCTTAGTGAAAAGGGAGTGTTAGTGTCCTGGGGCAGTTCAAACAAGAGAGCTTATTTGTCCTTCCTTCGCTTTTGTTTTATTCTGGTCCTCCGGTATTGAAGAGGGTGATCTTCACTCATTCTACTGATTCAAATGCTTATCTCTCTAGAAACACCCTCACAGACGTGCCCAGAAATAATGTTGTACCAGCTGTCTGGGCTTCCCTTAGCCCTGTCAAGTTGACACACAAAGTTTTAACCATCAAAGAGAATGCATGAGAATCACCTGTTGAGTGAAAAGAAAGAATCCAACAAACAAAAACAGCTCCTTGGACCCCATTGTAGATCTATGAATCAGAATCTCAGGGGAAGGGTCCAGTTTTGTCAAAAGTTTGGAAGAGCTTGCTGGACAATATTGACTGGCATCACTGGCTGGGAACCACTGCTACCAAGAACTTTGAGACTCAGCTGGAACTACCTTGTGATTTATCACTTGGATACAGCGCCAGGGGCTTTTTCATTAAACTCTGGAATTCTCGAATTCTTATTCTGTGGTTGATAATTCCAGTAACCTATGGGTAGGATGAGTTTATGTCCTAATCAGTTTTTTTTTTGCCAGTATCCAGTGTAATTCTTTATATAGTGTATTCCTGTATTCTCAGAAGTGTCCCAGTTGTTTGATAAATTATGTGGTCACCTAACCTTTAGGTTATTGAATTAATTGTGACTATTATAGTGACTTTATAGTATTTAAATAAAAATATCTTTATTTTACCCAGTGCCTGTTCAGTGAAATATGATTATTTAGCTTTAGTATATTTTATGGCATGTGTTTGAAATAATACGAGCTCTGAAGATAACTTTTTGTCTAAATTGAAAATAATTTTTAAAAGTAGTATGAGCTAATAAAAAAGTTTTTATTGTATGATGTACATGCAGTAAAGTGTTCAATTAATTCAAAATATACAGAAAAGGATAAAAAAAAGCAGAAATGACTCAAAGTTCCGTCATTAAGGAATAACTATATGTCAGAGATATTTCAATCCCATGAATAAGTAACATTTTATATAAATAGAACATTTTACATGCTGTTTAGTAACGGGGGTCTTCAGCTTGTCGTAGATATCATCCTATTGTCAAGTAACACGAGTGGCACAAAGTATTGTATTTTATGTAAGTCACATAATTTGTTTTTCTGATGAATATTTAAGTTGTCTCTTTTTTTTTCTGCTATAAAAAAATGGGAATGAATATCTTTGCATAGTTGTCAGAGGCCTAAAGGGGAATCAGAGGGTCAAAAGATGTTATTTTAGAATATTTATTTTGGTACATAGTACTTGATTGCAACATTTAACTTTACACTTTATAAACATATCCTTTTGTGTTTTTGTTACTATGCCTGTTTAAATTTTGAAAATCTTATTTCTTCCTTACTACCTCTTTTTCATGACAGTGTACCTTGTCATTTCTGCTTCTTCCTGATTTGCATCTTTTGTAATATGCACTGGCATGGTTCATTCTAGGAGTAAATAGAAACGAGGACCTTCCATAACAGGAAAAACTAAAACCTAAGTCTTAGCTATACCCGGTATTAGTTCTGCCATTGGCCAGTTCTGTCTTTACCCTAAGTGTAGAAATGTGATTTAAGTAGAGATTGATCTAGGTTCTTTTTCTCCTCTTTTTTCTCTTTTCTTGCTCCTTTTTTCCTCTTCCCTTCTCCCCATTTGGCCTCTTCTCCACTTCCTCATTTCTTTCCATTCTTCTTCTTTTTTTATTGATATTATTTACAAACCATAAGATTCACTATTTAAGGTGTACAATTCAGTGGTTGTCAGTATTTTTACAATGTTTTACAACCACGTTGGGAAAATTTCCCGAGGTGTCCTAGAATCCTATCGCCTTGAGCCGGAAGAAAGAGGCCAACAACTCCAGGGTTAAACAAAGAGTTTATTAACGAAAGCAGATCAGAAGCAGAATCTTAGGCACTGGTGGATCCCCATCCACTGTACCCAAAGGGGATAAGGGCTTCATATGTACATAGCCTCCAGGAACACAGGTAGCTTGTAGCCAGGTAGCTGTGAAGAACTGTACGTTCCAAGGCAATAAACAGCTTACTGGACCTACTTTGTGAGAACATTCCTTTCAGGGGACAAAGGCTCACCCCTCCCTGTGTGAACCGGTGGTCACTGAGAGCAACTTGCTTAAGATGGTGCCGGTCACTCCAAGAACCAGAAACCATTGTGCCTAATAAATTATCATTATTGTTTAATTATGAACATTTTATCCCAGCCCTGGCAACTACTAATCTTTACTTATTCATCCACTGATGGACTGTTGAGTTGCTTGCACTTCTTGGCCATGGTGAATAATGCTGCTGCTATGAACATAGATTAGAAATATCTCTTTGAGACTCTGCTTTCTGTTCTTTTGGATATATATCTGGAAGTGTGATTGCTGGATTGTGTGATAGTTCTATTTTTAATTTTTTGAGGAACCGATTACTGTTTTCCACAGTGGCTGCACCATTTTACAATCTCACCGATGGTGCATAAGGGTTCCAGTTTCACCATATCCTCACCAACACTTGTTATTTATTTATTTATTTATTTATTTATTTATTTATTTTAAACAATAGTAGCTATCCTAATGGGTGTGGGGTGATACTTCTCTGTGGTTTTGATTTATATTTCTCCAATGATTAGTGGTTTTGAACACCTTTTCATATACCTGTTGTCCATTTGTATATCTTCTTTGGGGAAATGTCTTTTTTATGTCCTTTGAGCATTTTTTAGTTGAGTTAATTGCTTGTTGTTGTTGAGTTGTAGGAGCTTTTGAGTTGAGTTGTACGGGTTATAGTCTGGAAATTAACTCTTTATCAGATATATGATTTAAAAATATTATCCCCTGTTCCGTAGGTTGCTTTTTCACCTCGTTGATTGTGTCCTTTGATACATAGGTGTTTTTAAGTTTGAAATGATCCCATTTGTCTATTTTTGTATTTGTTGCCTGTGCTTTTGGTGTCATATTCAGGAAATCAATGCCAAGCCCAGTGTCATAAAGGTTTTCTCCTATTCTTCTTTTCTTCTAGGAGCTTTATAGTCTTGGCTCTTCCATTTAGGTCAGTAATCCCTTTTGAGTTAATTTTTGTATCTAGTCTAAGTTAAGGAAGGGTTCAACTCCAGTCTTTTGCATGTGGCTATCCGCATCAGTGCCAGGAGTACTGCTGTCCAGGGTAGGCTGGAAAACACCCCTTTCCCCAAAAGGTCCTAAAACTTGGAACCTGCAGATACTTCTTTATATGGCAAGAGAAGGGGACAGAGGAGGATCTTTGCAGATATAATTAAGTAGGGTATCTTGAAATGAAAGTATTTTGAATATCCACGTGGGTCCTGAATGCAGACACATATATAATAGAAGTAGAAGGCAAAGGGAGATTCGACCACATGTGGATGAGAAGATGATGTGAAGACGAGCAGAGAGAGATTTGTAGATGTTGGTCCTGAGGACTGGTGTGCCGTGGCCACAAGTCAAGGAGTGCTGGCAGAGATCAGAAGCCAAAGAGCAAGGACCAGATCTACTTAGCACTTGCAGAGGGAGTGCGGCCTTGCTGTGACACTTTGATTTCATCTCAGCCCCCAGAACTGTAAGAGAATACATTTCTGTTTTAAATCAGCAAATTTGTGGTGATTCATAGCCATGTGGTTATAGTAGCCATAAGACACTAATACACCATTTTAGCAATATTAAATCTATCAATCCACGAAAATGAGAGAGATGTCTTTCTGTTTACCTAGGTCATCTTTAACTTTTTCAACAGCATTTTATAGTTTTCAGAATGTAAGTTTTACATTTTCTTTTTATGGATACCTGCAACCTTGCTGAACTTACTATTTAGCTCTAATAATTTTTAATGTGGATTTTGTAGTGTTTTCTATGCGCACGATCATGCCACCTGCAAGTAACAGTTCTGTTAGTTGTGGGGTTTTTGTAGATACCCTTTATCAGGTTGAGCAAGTTTCTACCTTTCTATTAATTTATAGGTTATTCTTATACTCGACTGCATTTTATTTTGCTGCTTTGTTCATTTGGTAGCTAATTAATTAGGATAATAATAATGCCAACCACTAACATACGTTTATCATGTGCCTGGCACTGTTTTACAAATATTAAACTCAGTTAATCCACTGTAGTTCTATTCAGTTGCAGTGTTGAGATATATACATAAATATCTGAACATAGAGAACAACATGCCTTTTGTAACAAATTTTGAAAGTCCCTTGGCAAAAATATGAAAAACAATTAATATCATTGTTATTCTGTAATCTTTCTCCTTCATCCAGTATATGCATGTAATCATAAAACTAGCCAGTCCACATAGAGCTTTGATAACTGAATAGGTAGAGAGTACATTTTTCCCCCCATAGGATAAAAGCAAAACATGTTTGTTTTAGAAACTGCAGATAAGCAAAAGTTCAAGTGTTTGTGAGTTTTCCTTGGATACATTCCCAGAAGTTGTTTGTAGGTCAAAGGGGATGCATATTTATAAGGTTATTTGGATAGGTGTTGTCAGATTGCCCTCTGGAAATATTGCACTGCCAGTAGCAATATGACAGGGCCTGTTACTTCAAACTTTTTTCAGTTGTGAATGATGTGACGTTTTTAGTAAACTATATGGCATTTTGAGAGATGAAAAATTCCACTTGAAAAATGCTTTGTACAACAGGATATAACACAATTGCCAGCAGAAATAAAGTTATTGAATATTAATTAGTATTTTTTATAGCTTTTAAGGTCAAAAGGATGAGTTTGTCTTAGTTCGTTACAGGACGATTAATCAAAAGAAATGAAAGATATTAGCTAATACTTTCTTTGACAGATTTTTAAACTTTTTTTTAAAAGAACCATGCTAAAAAATCAGCCTTGAAAAAGTTATAGGTTCTAAGAGGGCCAAGAAAATATTTTTTCTGGATGTAATATATTCAAGGCAAATTTGTGTTTTAGGAGAAGTAGTTTCGCCCAGGCATAATGGGTACATTCCTTTCTAAATAATGAGACATGAGGCACAACTTGACTATTCTGAAAGAAAAGGTGGTCTATAATATGTTTTGCTTCTAATGAGAGATATTCTTCCTGGTTTTATCTTTATATGTTACTAAGCTCTTCAGCAAGAATATAATCATAGATGGTAATAATGTTCTAATGGGGAAAATATTATATAGTGTACTTTATGACAATTTTTTAAAGGTATAGTTGTAAGAAATTCGTAGGGATAAAATGTTTGAGGAAAGAGTTTATATTTTTAAATCTTTGTTCTATCAAGAACATTCTGAAATTTAGATAGTTTTAATAACTTTATCAAAAGTTAAAGTTTGGAGGTCTAGGCCCTTAGAATAAGAACTGGTCTCATCTACTAGTTCCAATGAATAAGATGCTAAAACAGAAAACAATCCTATGTTATAAATAGGAGTTAAGTAAATTATAGTGCCTAACAGTATAAGAGAGCAATAAGGTAAGGGGTACCATGCTTTAGAATGGAAGGAGGTATCTCACAGAAGTAGAATTTGAGTTTGGTCTTTGAAGAGGAAACCGGGAGAGGGCTTTCAAGTCAGAGGGAAGGTATTAGTTTGCAAAGGAATGTAGTTTAAGACAGTATAGTATTCTGTGTATGGTATTTTGTTTGCTTTTAGAGAGGATTGTTGGGGGTAGCAGTACAGATGGATTTGTGGTTTGTTTTCACACATAGGAAGACCAGGAGGAAGTCAAAAGGAAGGGCTTGAAGCCCTTATTGCAGATGTGTCATTCATTGACTGGCTGTTGACCTGCGTGGGTGACTCATAGCCTGTCAGTGCTTAGATTTCCTCTTGCAAAACCAAGGAGAGCAAATGTAAAAGCACTGTTTACAAGTCTACAGCACTAGATTCATTAAGGTATTATTTTATCTCTCATTGATGGTGCTGGTAACTCTTCTGACCCAGATCCTAAGGTAGCTTGACAGTTCCTTGCAATATAATGCATCAACTAAGAATTATAATCTCCATGAAATCTTCTGACATTTCTACCAGAAATTATCTCTTTTGTTTTAAAAATAAGATTATATGATATTGTAAAAGTTTAATGATAATAAGGCTAATTCTCTTAACGTACATAGGGGCAACCCACACAGTTGATACAAGTGTGGTGATAAAAGAAAAATAAACCAGAGTTAACTCTGGTTGTGTAATTAAGTTCTTGAAATTATTTTGATTATAGAAGAGAAATCTGTTTATAGCTTTAAAAAGGTTATAGACCAATTGTGATTGGTATTTCCATTTATTGCTTTTGTAGACTACCCATAATACGCCTTAAAAATCTGAATCTTTTGTCCTCATGCTAAGTAATAGGGCTATTTCCTCTTCCACTAGTCCTTGTTCAAGAAATACAAGATAATTTTGGTTTCATAAAAATGTTGCCCCACAGCTATATAGTCAATTAATCTGTGACAAAGGAGACAAGAATATGCAGTGGGGTAAAGACAGTCTATTCAATAAATGGTGTTGAGGAAACTGGATAGATACATGCAAAAAAAGAAAGAAAGAAAAGAAACTAAATCAGCTTCTTATACCATATACAAAAATAAACTCAAAATGGATTAAAGACTTAAGCATAAGACCTGAAACCATAAAACTCCTAGAAGAAAACATAGGCAGCAAACTCTGACATTGTTCTTAGTAATATATATGTATACATATTACTACATATAATTTATATATACATACATATATATACATATGTATATATACACACACACATATATACATGTGCTATATCTTCTTGGGGAAGGAAAACAAAAAAAAAGGGACTATATCAAACTAAAATGTTTTTGCATAGCAAAGGAAACCATCAGCAAACTGAAAAGACAGCCCACTGAATGGGAGAAGATGTTTGCCAGTGATACATCCAATAACGGGTTAATATCCGAAGTTTATGAAGAACCCATACAAATTAACACAAAAAAATTTTTTTTAAAAACCAAATAATCCAATTAAAAAATGGATAGAGGGCCTGAATAAACATGTTTCCAAAGAGGAATACAGATGACAAATAGACGTGAAAAGGTGCTCAAGGTCACAAACCATCAGAGGAATGCAAATTAAAACCACAGTGAACTATATCACCTCACACCTGTCAGAATGGCTGTCATCAATAAATCAAAGAACAACAAGTGTTGGGGAGGATGTGGAGAAAAGGGAATTCCCTCTTGGCAGGATTGCAAATTGGTGCAGCTAGTATGGAAAACAGTATGGAGGTTCCTTAAAAAATTAAAACTACCTTATGACCCAGCAACTCCACTTCTGGGTATTTATCTGAAAAAATCCAAAACACTATTTCAAAAAGATATATGCAACCCTATGTTCATTGCAGCATTATTTACAATAGCCAAGATATAGAAGCAACCTGAGTGCCCATCAATAGACGATTGAATAAACAAGAAGTGGTACATATACACGATGGAATATTCCTCAGCTGTAAAAAAGAATAAAATCTTACCATTTGTGACAACATGAATGAACCTAAAGGATATTATGCTAAGTGAAATAAGTCAGAGAAGGATGAATACCATATGATCTCACTTATATGAGGAATTTAAGGAACAAAATAAATAACAAAAAAAACAGAAGTAGACTCATAGATACGGAGAACAAATTGCCAGACAGGAGGGGGATTGGGGATTGGTATGAAAAAGGTGAAGGGATTAAGAAATACAAATTGGTAGTTAAAAATAGCCACGGGGATGTAAAGCACAGCATAGGCAATATAATCAATAATATTGTAATGCTGTATAGTGCCAGGTGTATACTGAGACAAATTGGGGTTATCTCTTAGTAAATTCATTAATGTCTAACCACTGTGCTGTATACCTGAAACTAATACAAAATAATATCAACTGTCAACTGTAATTGAAAATTTTTAAAAATTGACAAAATATGCTTATAAATTTTTAAATTTAATATATACTCATGTAAAAAATGCAAACACTGTAGAAAGTCTAATAATTCTCCTCTTAAGTAGTCATGTTTTTTTTTTCCATACATATAGGATCGGGTTTGGAATATCTTCTGCAATTTGTTTTCTCTAAACTTAGTAAACATTAGACATCTTTTTGTTCAGTATATGTAAGTGTAATTCTTTTAAAAGTATCTGTGTACTATTTCTGTTACACAAATGCTAGGTAATTTATTTAACTCATCCCTTATTGATGGGCATTTAGGTTGTTTCCAGGGTTTCAGAGTATTTATTATAAACAGTGTTGCAGAGAACATCCTTGAAACAATATCATTGCTTACTTGTGCTAGTGTACTTACTTGTAGGATACATTCTTAAAAGTGAAATTGCTGGATCAAAAAGTTTTTGCATTTAAAATTTAGATATTACTAAGTTTATTTTTTAAAAAGTCATACCAGTTTACACTCCCATCTATATTGTTTCCCTATACTCTTGCCAATATGTCTTACCAGTCTTTTTTAAACTTGCCATTTGATGGATGAAAAACTGCATATAGTACATAGCATAACTGTGTTCTCATAAATTATAAGTGAGGTAGAGACCTTTTTTCATTTATTTATTGACTATGTATTTTTTCTTTAAAAGCTCTGTTCATATCCTTTGTCCATTTTTGTTCCCTATCTGGTGGCTATTATTTTTATTTTACCTTTTTTTAAAGAACCTTTTTTATAATAAGGAAATTAATCCTTTGACTATCATGTACTATGAATATCATGTTCTATGAAAACGTTATTTGCCTTTTGACTTTGCTTATGGTACGTTTGCCACATTTAGTTTTTATGTAAACAAATATTCTTTTATTGCTTTTAGATTTCTTGTTATGCTTAGAAACAATCCAAGATTATGAAAAAGGAAAACAGATAATTTTTTTCCTTTTACAGTTTTTTAGATTAAATATTTGCTCAATCTGAAATACATATTGAATAATAAATGAGTTAGAGATCTATCTTATTGTTTTCTAAAATGGCTAGCCAGTTGTTTCAACATTGTCTATTAAATCTCCTTTTCTGTATGAATAGTTGTATATTGACCTTGTTTGTAGTTCAGATTCCATTTCTCTACAGTCATGCAGACATGTGATTAGTTGAGAATTTTGGAAGGTTTTTGAGGTCAGTGGAGCAATAAAAGGTAATAGATGGATTATTACTACTTTATCTCTTTTGCTTTGAAGATGAATAAATATTGACTCTTTCAAGGAATACTTTTAAACCCAACCATCCTATGGACAGAAAAGTGACTTTCACGTGACTTTTAGATTACTCATATCTCTGGAGGACAAGGTGAGCCTGGGGTGATGGTCTTGTAAGGCATAGTCAATGAGAGTATTTTAAAAAAGGATCAGAATTTTAAAATGAACTTGAGTTTGAACTTCTAGACAATAAAAACCTGTTAGTCAGTGCCTACGCATTAGCTAATTCAGTACTTGCTTCAAGGAGACAAAGAACATGTTTGTTAAAAGAACTGAAACTTGAGGAAAATGGTTATTAGTCACTGCTTAGTACTCCTTAGTCATCTTTAGAAATTTAGTCAACTCTAAGTAGGTCACGGTTATTTTTATTTTTTAGTTTTTTATGATGCATGTTGCATGACTAGAGGGTGGAAGACCCCTCGTTTTAGTTCAGGACTCAGTTACTTACTGAAGAGTTGCAGAAACAGGTTGGCAGTGAATTGCCAGAGAGAAAGTTGAAGACAGGTAGTATAAATCGCTTTTCTAGGACATTTTATGTTAAAGGGGAAAGAATAGCATGGTTGTGTTATGAGGTTCATTGTAAAGGCCTGTTTGTTTTAAAGTGTTGTTTCAAAATATTGGTTATTTGTAATTTTGACATTAACATCTGTACCATATTTTATGTTATATAATTTAAAGAAAATCTCTTTAGAAACCTCTTCATCCAAGCAATAAATTTTCTTAGAAATTATTTATTATAATTATTTATGCCTACAGCACCTGGTCTTCGTAGGTGGTCTCCCATTGAAGTACTAACTAGGCCTGACCCTGCTTAGCTTTCGAGATCAGACATCAGGCTTGTTCAGGGTGGCATGGCCATAGACCATGGACTGTGGCTCCACTGGGGCAGGAACCCAGGACCTTCAGATGTGCTAATGGAACCACATCGGCAATAAATTTTTCAAAATCATCGGTTTAATGTT
Source organism: Eidolon dupreanum (assembly GCA_028627145.1). Lineage (NCBI taxonomy): Eukaryota > Metazoa > Chordata > Mammalia > Chiroptera > Pteropodidae > Eidolon > Eidolon dupreanum. The sequence continues at coordinate 6,585,879 of CM053517.1, forward strand.
CAGTTACATATGTTTCTAAAATGTTAAGTGACTATGTAACACTTGATAAATAAATGGTGATAAAACCACAGATTTAATGTTAAGTACATCTAACGACATCCACATCATAATTTCAGAAACAAATTTTAAGGAATGGGTTGGCTCTGAATGTAAATATGAACAATATAAATGGCTCAATGTGTTGCGAATGATTTAAACAGTTTCTTAATGTAGGAAGGATCAAGGCAATAGTTTAAAAGGTCAACCTTGAAAGGGGATGGGCTACCCTTTCCTTTGACACAGCAACAGTGGAAAAGAGGGTTAAAGATAGTGAAAATTAAGCAAGAAGACATTTAAGAAGTCGGTACTCAACGTTATCAACTGAAGTTTACTTGGTAGGGCTGGAACTTTAAGAAGAAGGTGGAAAATATTTAGAATTATGTTTGTGAGGAATATTACAGAAATTCATTAGGAGGCAACAGCAAAGATTTCATTTTTTATCACAGGCCTGGTTAACACCGCCTGACAGCATCAGTTTACATTGGGCCCATTTTCTTAATTATTTCTCTGCAATGCATGGCAGTTAGAAATCAGAGAAAGTGGACAGCAGGCAGTGTCTGTGGCTGGGACGTGGCATGGTGGGCCCAGGAAGTTGGTGGTGGTGACGAGGAAAGGATAGAAGTTATAACAGGGTTAGTAATTCTAGGCTGGATAAGAAAACTGGTAAAGCAAAAGAACAATTTCTATCAGAAGAGAAACTATTTCCCTGTTAACTCTTTAGAGCAACGAAACCTTTTGTACACATTCCCCTCACAATGTCTCCTGTCCCATTGTCCAAAATTAGATTACAAATTATGCTAGCAATCTTCCTGTTGCCTCCCTACTCTTTTCTACCCTATTTGTGCCCCGGGAGGCTGACCTTATGGATTATATCAACAGGCTCCTATGCCTTGTGTTTTCTAGAAGGGTTTGGTCAGGAGGCGGGGGCACTGGCAGGAGATACAAGGGTGGATCTCCTGAGAGTAAGGTGAGTGTGCTTATAACGTGGGTTCCCCCGTCCTGGGTCACCATCACTCTTGTCTGATGGAGTTCTCTTTGGGCTTCCTTAACCATTTCCCTCCCTTGTCCTTTCAAGGCTTTGCTGATGTTTGTGATTAGCCCTAGAATTCCACACCATCCTTTGTTGCTTTTCTTAAACTCCGCCCACACCTTCTTCATAAGAAGGCCCTCTTTAAACTCTACTCCGTGAACTAGGTTGAGCGGGTCATCTTTATGCTGCCCATACTCTTCTTGTTAATGTTAATGTCCGTTCTTAAGTCAGTCTCTGATAAGGAGAAGCAACCACCAGTGTTCACTATAGTTATGTTAGATTATAAAAAATAATATATACATGTCAGTTTTATTTGTCTGCCAGATTTACAGTCAATTCAGTCATCTAGAATAGGGGGTGGCAAACACAGCCACCGTTCATTCCTTTGTATTTATAGTGCCTTTGGGCTATATTGGACTGCAAAGCCTAAAATACTTATTGTCTGGCCCATTACAGAGAAAGTGGCTAAGCCCCAATTTTGAACTACGCTGTTCAGTATGGTGGTCCCTAGAACTGTACTATTTAATGTGGTCCATTTGAGCACTTGAAATGTGGCTGGTCTGAACTGAGATAACACTGTAATTGTGAAATGCATATCACATTTCAGAGATTCATTTTCACCTGTTTCTCTTTACCTTTTAGTGTGACTCCTAGAAAATTAAAAATGATATGTGGTTCACATTATATTTCTATTAAACAGCACTGCTCTAGAAAGTAACTGGTAACTTAGAAAGTAAGCAGATAAAAGCTGCCCTTAGGCAAAAGCTTATTAAATACGGTGTTAACAAGCAGAGAAAGCTTGGCACCTAGAAGCATTTGACCCAAGTTCAAGTCCCAGAAAACCCAAGTCCTTACCAAGTCCTCTTGCTATTTCCTCTGCCTGAAATAATCTTAACAGTAACCGCTCACCATGAGTTCTCTTTATCATTTGAGATTCAGCTCAAATACTAAGTTCCTCTGCAAAAGCTCCCTTTATTCCAGAGACGCCCCCGCCCCATGCTCCCACAGCCCTTTCATGTAATATAATTATCTGTTTGCGTATTTCTCCTGAGACCCTAAAGGTAGGGTTTGGAATACATACCTAGGGCCCTGCACGTATTGGGTCCTCAGTGGTTTTTATTTAATGAATGAGTATAAAATTGAGTAAATAAATGAGTTACCAGTTTAACACGCGGGGATATTTGTCTTATCCTTCTGAGTAAGTAACATTGGCGGTAGGCTTGGTATAGTAGTGAAGCTTAGGATGGTTACAGGAAGTGGATTTGGTGAGAAGCCACAAGGAAGCGGCCCACGTGGACAGGCACAGCTCCCTGGAGCTGTTTACTGTGAGCCCGCTTGCTCTCTTTTCCCTTTTCCTAAAGGTGTCACTATAATGGCACAGGGATATGAATGATTACTTTCATTTGACATAAAGATTATGTATGATACAGTACCTAATCTTCTTTTTTTAATGTGGGAAAGCATGTAATTTTCAAAAGATCGTCATCAAAACTGGTTAAAATAAGATTTTTGAGACTTCAAGGAGTAACATTGAAATATTTCAGTTAAATGTAGTAGACTTTACAAGTGCTGGGTCGTGTTCATAAAGATAAATGTTGCAAGCCCGATTTCTTGGAGATCAGAGGGTTAGAGGAAAGAAATCTAGAGTAGCTGTCCTTAAGGATTTGTCTTTGAGTCTGCTAAGTAGATATTATCAGTTAATGATCAATTATTAGTTAATGATATTAATGTTTTCAGTTAGTGAGATAGTAGACCTTGGCAGATATTTCAGAATTTGCATGACCCTCAGTCCTGGCTTATCACTGTTTCAGGGTCAGTGTTGTAGAGATTTAGAAGCCTCGAGTTGAGTTATGTGGTTGATTGTTGGGACATAGTTCTTTAAATCTTAATGTTTGGGGGACATTATTCTTTTGACCTTTATGAGATTGATCTTTTTAATTTTTAGGTAGCAAGAAAGTAGATTTTCTTTTGAATAGTGTATGAAGTAAATTTTAAGGTGAAAGAAATGGGCTTTTTAATATATTTTTCTTCCACTTACGTAGCTTTAATGTTTTGGGTGGGGTCTTCAGAGACTTTAAGTGTGAGCAAAAACTCTCCCAGTCCCTGACACATCATGGTCAGTTATTTATAGGTAGATGATTCCTTTTGGAAGTTATGCACAAACAGTGAGAATGTTTTAGTGTCTCTTTTCCCATCCCCCCATGGTTAATTATTGAAGGGAAGAAGCTTTGTATTCATTTATTTATGAAATAGCTTATTTATGAAACCATGGTCATCAGAGGCATCAAAGGTAGTAGAGAACTAAATAAAAAATGTATTCTTATAATTTATAAAATCATTTCTTTTGTGAATATTTGTCTTACTCTCATATTTCTTACTTAATCAGTTACCAATTTGTGAGTATATTCAAAATTTATCCTCTCCTATTCGTTTTCATTGCCATTGTTTTGGTTTACAACATCATCATTTCTTGTCTGTTTACAATGTTTACAACATTGCATTTCTCTTTTGTGGGGTCCTTCTTATCCTCCCCTGCCAGATCAGTTACTCTCCTGCTTAAAATTCTTAGTTTCCTCAAAGCCCTTGTATGATACACAGGCTCCTCATGATATGACCTCTTGCCTCCTTCCCAGTCATAAACTCCACCACTATCAATAATTGAAGATATAATTCCACTATCTGCTGGCTTCCGTTGTTAGTGTTAAGTCAGGTACCCAGCATAATTTCAGTTCTCTTTGCAGGTGATTTTTTTTTCTATTTTTAAGAGGCTTTTTTTTTTTTTTTTTTTTTTTTTTAAATAAACCTATGCGTTACACATAGTTTCATTATGATATAGCTAAGTGTAGATTTTTACTTACCCTCTTGGGATTCTTTGGCTTTATTTGAGGATTGGCATCTTTTAATAATTCTGGAAAGTTCTCAGCCATTTATCATTTCAAATTTTGTCTTTCCTTATAGCTCTTTGATTTGATGCATTTTGGACCTTCTCATTCTCCATGCTTTTTTCCCAATTGAAGTATTATGAAAAGATACAGTCTAAATGTCCAATAGAAGATTGAATAAATTATATTTCAGCCATAAAAACAGAATAATAGGCCAATAAAATGATACAGAAGAATATGTAATGACATGGAATGATGTTCACAATATATTAAGTGAAAAAAGCATATTAAAAAATAGTATGCATGAGTCCATTATAATATGTATATTTGCCAAAGTAAAAGGACAGATGACATTTATCAAAATATCTTTGACCATCATAGGATAATGGGTGATTTTTGTTAGACTTTTTTGGGGATAGGGAGTTTTTGAGTTTTAAATTTTCTATAGTGAAGATTACTTTTAGAATAAGTAATTTTAGAGTGGTTTATTAAATTTATATTAGCTCAAATATGTCCTCAGAGTTCATTCTGGCAAAGTAAATATGTCTGGGAAATTACTTATATCTTATAAATTTGAGTGCCCATCACTCTTCTTTTTAGGCAAAATTTACAATAGCAATTATTGATACTGAAATAAAAATACTCAAGTAAATTATTACCGAGAACAGTTGAGAAAATGTAAATGCTTGTTAAAAAGTATGCTACTGAAATGATAGATTACATCAGCACGGTTTTTTGCAAAGACAAAGACAGCAAACTAGTTGCAGGCTTCTGCCTCACGTGTTAGCAGTCAGGCTGTTCTCTTCCACGCATTTTTCTGAGCAGAAGTCTGTCCACATATGGTGTGTGATATTTATTGGTTCCCATAGTGTAGTAGGTAACTTGACCTTTCACTTGAAAAGGTAAAATAAAGACATTTACTATCAGATTATAAATTCCTTTTTCTGGAAAAAAAAATGCTATTGTGTTTGAAAATATGCTTTGAGAAATACATAAAAATGAAAGAGATACCACTTCGAGATCTGTATTAAACTTAGAGGAAGCTCATTTAAGACTCTCTCAAAGACAAATCTAACCGTAACAAGGAGTTGCGATAATTAAAGACTTTTAGCAAGCAAAATGGGCAGGGTAAGCAACTGTTAGAGGGCACCAAGTTTAATAGGGTGGACACTAACTTTTGCATTAGCATGTAATTTTTAATTATATTTAAAATGTTGCTTAAGCTATAAATATTTTGCCAAAGAAAAACTTCTAAAAATTTTAAATAAATCAAAAGCTAAAAATATAAGTTATTATGCAAGATATTATGTGTGAAGACAAACTTATTTATGAATAAAGGCAAATTGCATTCAAAATTAACTGTACCCATATTTTATTAAAAAGGAAGACATTAATTAAATCAGCTGCTTGCTTAAATTACAGTAGTACCATGATTCAGTATGAAAATAAGAAATTGTCTAAAAATCTATAAAAATAATAAATCACAATAAATAATGCAAATGGGAGTCATTCAGAGCAACAAATTCTCATAAACAAATATTTTAATACCTTTAAAAAGCAATTTTTTTAAGTCATGAAAAAAGATTCTCATTAGTTAATGATTAATTAGTACCTCAATTGGTCAACTTTATGTGTGTCTGATTATAGCCATCCTGCTTGTTGGGAAATGATATTTCATTGTGGTTTTGATTTGCCTTTCCTCAATGACCAGTGATATTAAACAGTTTTTCATGTGGTATTGGCCATTTATATATCTTTCTTGGAAAAATGTCTGTTTGGATACTTTGTATTTAAATTGGATTTTTTTTTTGTTTACTGAGCCGTAAGAGTTCTTTATATATTCTCAATACAAGTTCCTGATCAGATTTGCAAAATTTTTTTCCCATTCTTTTTATACTTTCTTGATTGTGTCCTGTCTTTCGCAGCAGAAAAGTATTTTTTTTATTTTTGATGAAGTTCAATTTATCTAATTTTTACATGTTGCTTATGCATTTTAGTAGTCACAGTTGCAGAATCCATCCAGAGAATCTAATTTATCATGCTGTCAGAGTTAGATCTTATAGCATCATATGGTTAATATAGTTGTAATTACCATGTGTTCATATAGTAGTTTTGTTTTTTCTACTTAGGATTTTTATCTATAAATTTCCTTCTATTTATATTGCCTGTGCTTTATTTTTAAGAGCTCTGTTGTGTTTTGTGGTTGCACCGTAATTTACGTAGTCATTTTTAGCTTGTTTGTTTTTCAGCTTTATGATTTAGTGCTGGTAGGTAGCTGTAGCCATCAACTTAAAAGTTACATTTTTTTCCCCTCTTAGGTCGGGTTAACGTAAAACAATTGATGGCAAAGAAGAGACAGTTGACAGTAGAGGCAGAGGTAAGTAACTCCTTCTAGAAACAAAAAATGTAGAGTTTTAGGATAAGAGTTTTATGTAGTAAAATTTTTAATGCTAAATTGCTTAAAGAATTACTTACCTTTCTTATTAGTTGACATTGTCCTGCTGTGGAACAGGAAAATAAGGTGTGCCACCTGTCATCCTGCATAAGAACCAGGTTACCCTTTTCTCTTCTATCCTACTTCACTGTCATTTTCTGCCTTTGACCAGCAAAACTTGGTTTTAGTGAGCCATGCTCTGGTTGCACATCTACATGAGTGTGTGTGATAGTGCTTTGTGAAAGTATCTGTCAAGGTTGATGGTAAATAATAGGCCTCCAGTAAATGCTGAGTCTGCATCTAGAAGTAGATTCCCTGTTAGGCACGTAAAAGAAAGATGAACTCAGAAATAATGACGTGGAGCCATTTTGAGCCGGGCAAACAGTTCTACAAGTCAGAATTCAGCAGTACCCTCTGGAAATTCTGGAGGACAAAGAACAGGTTTTTTTTTTAAATTATAATCTAATATTGTGTGTGCCTAAATGGAAACTGACTTCAGATCCAAGGCAGTCTCCCTTTTTCGTAATAAGTTTGCTTCCAGAATTTATTGACCAGCATTAATGTAGAAATATCCAATAATGAGGATGAAATAGCCCTGTTTTTATTTAGTTATTTATGTGTGCATGCATGCACATATGCATTTATACAGAAGAACAGATTTTCATATTTTTATAATCATATTTGAATGGGGTCCCTGGACCTAATTCCAACTCGGGGACGTGGGTTCCCCCAACACTTACAAGCAATTCCAGCAAATTCTAGAATGCTGGCAAAGGTGTCCAAGAATTCAGCTCAATTCTGATACTGCTTACCTGGAGATAAAGTCAGATTCCACAGGCAAAGGGCTCAGTCCCACAAGACTGCCCTCCTCATTAGATGCCAGAAGCAAGCTCAGGTTACTTGTGCTTCTGACCATTTGGCTACAGATTGGAGGTCCCAGCGACCCCGTCCAACTCAGAATGCCAATCCCAAATTCATTTCATCTGTCGTCTGTACTGACTCACTGGCAATAAATCAGAGGTTCCCATGAACCCCTTCTTTGGTCTGATTAATTTGCCAGAATGCCTACAGAACTTAGGAAAACTAGGTTACTGATTTATTACAAAGGATAGGAATCAACAGCCAGATGAGATACATAGGATGAGGTCCCAAACAAAGGAGGCTCTGTCCTTAGGGAGCTTGAGGCCTGCCAGGTAGAAGCACTCTGGTTGGCCAACAAGGAGGACCAACTCTGACCTCCTAGGTTTCTAAGGAGGTGTGGGTCAGGTTGGGTTGGGATAGAAAGTTCCAAACCTCTAATCACATGATTGGTTTTCCTGGCAACCGGCCCCCACTTTTGAGCGGAGTCCAAAAGCCACCTAATTAACATAACAAAGACATCTTTAGCACTCCACATATAGGAAGTTCCAAGGGTTTTGGTAGCTGTGAGTCAGGAACCATGGATGAAGGCCAAATATCTTATAATTCACAACATCATAATATTTATAAAACAGTATATGCAAGGTTTTTACATTCACTTCAATATTCATCTTTGTAATTATCAGAGCTAGATTTTTAGTTTATCTTCCAGTCCTGGGGCTTATCATTTTTACTTTCACCTCATTTGTTGGAGATGACAGCATTTTTTGAGTCCAAGGATGATGCTGTCACTAGAAATTTTAGTAAAAATATCTATTTATTTAACATTAAAGATTCCCCCCCCCCAGTTAATTCTGTAGATATTTTAGTGATTTCTGTAATGTAGCCATTTATCATATTGCTTTATACACTGGAATTCGAAAGGTGTATTCACTATGCTTGATACTCTGAGTCTAGATTCCTAGTTAATAGTGTAACTCGACAGGAAGAGAATTTGTATGTGCCCCGCTCCCCACACACAGCAGAGCCAAACACTGAACACAGTTTGCAGTGGAGAAATTAGAGTCACTTTATTTGTATCACGCTAATAAGCAAGGAGAACGGGAAGCTGTCTCACTTAAAAGCTGACCTCCTGACGTCTTACCATCAGAAAGTTGTAAGGAGTCAGGGGGACTAGGCAAGTGGAAGTGCTGGCAGGAAAGTTTTAATTGGATGATGTCGGAACTTGGCTATTATGGTAAGGGACTTCAGCACTGGATCTTACTGGACAGCGGACCCTTTACTTCTGAAAGCGTCCCCTTGTTCAGGTTCCAGTCACGTCCCAGTCCTTTGGTTCTTCCGGGAGGGGTGAGACTTTGGTTCCTGGTGTAGCTGGTGGCACATGTATGGTGCTGTCTCTATAGAATAATTCAAAGGTTGTATTAATCACTGATCTGCTGTGACGGGGCAGAATGTTTTAAGCTGGTCATGTGATTTATGTGCTGTTTCAATAGTTTGTTACATTTTACTTACTTTTTTTGATTCCCTTAGGTTACGTATATAAATAAGCCTTTAAAACTACAATGATCAAGGTCATTTCTGTTGAATGTCATTTCTAATTAATGATTTGTTGCTCCATTGTATTTAAAGATTTGATTATTAGGTAACTTCTACTTACTGATGAGATAATTTATAACTTGGCCAAGAACAGAAAACTTTCAATGTACAGGTACATGTGCTATTTTTAAGGGCCTATTCTTATGGATTTAGTGATTAAAATAAAGAAATTTGGGTTTTATGGCTTATTAGCTTATTTCCGACCCTTGTTCCTCCCTAGACAGGCCAGACACCTGATTTTATCATCCGTTCCTTTTCAAATTCCCCTTCCTCGTTTGCTCCTCTCCTTCCCAGCAAGAACACAAAGCCCTTGTTTTGCTCATTTGTGCAGGAAAGTCTCAAACAGGTGAAAGGACAGGCCATCCCTGTCATCATTTCTATTTATTTTTAAAATCCAGAATGGGAGGGGAGCTTTTTAAATGTAGAATCAGAAACCCAGAGAGGAAAATAGAGTGTGGAGTGGGATGTAAAGGTGGGGGGCGGGGGGAAGAGTACAAGGGGAATGGAGGGAACTTTTCAAGGATTTAAGTTGAAACTTTGTTTTTAAAGAGAATCTTCTACTTACCTGCTTTATACATTAGTCAGTAAATAAAAATTACAATCTTTAGTTTGCTCAGGGAGATTCGAAGAGGAGAGAAGGGAATGAAGTAAGTGAGGGAAAAGAGGCTGAGGGAAAGGCGGGCGTTGGTTGAGCTGGCATTGTCCCTTACTCTGTATTGTGCAAGCGACGCGGAGGTGGCAGAGTCGTGCCAGTCTTGTGCAACAGGAGAGCGTGTCTTGAACAGAGGTTAAGAGCTAAGAATCTTACACTGCATTTTGAAAATGACGTTTGATTGGCATCAGTGCCCCCCGTAGAGGCATGACAGGAAGAAAAATAGAGTTGGAAAACTGGGGCTAGATTGTTAGGGATTTTTTCTCTGCCTTCACGCCTTGTTCATGAAGCTCTTTCTATTTGAAGTTTTCTTAACTTCCTACCTTCACCAATCACAATACTGTGCATCTTTCAAATTCTAGCTCAAACGCTGCTTGCTGCTTCTGTAGGTTTTTAAACACCCCACCTTGAAGTGATGCCTTCCCTACTTCACACTTCTGAGTTCTTAGTTTATTTATATCCTTTGTACATACGCTATATTTATTACACTGTGCTTTGTTCTGAATGAATCACAAATTGTTCTGAATGATTTGATTTAGGAATGTTTTAATTGGCATTTTTATATCTAATGAGAGTGAACATCTTACAGTGTTTATTAATTGGAATGTTTTGGATATATATTAGGAATGCTTAGTATTTGACAGCCTTCACACCTGTCCTTAATTTGAGCTCTTCTATTTATATATCTAAATTTTGATATCAAAGTTGAGGATAATTTATAGAGTTTGGGAGACAATGAGACCAGAAAGGAAGTGAGTGTAATATTTTAGTGTTTTAGGGTAAACGGGCAGGGAGGAGGAGGGAACTACATTTAGAAGTCCTGTTATAGGATAGGATGTGCAGGAGGTGGCTTACATATCTAATCTTATTTACCATATATAATCTTATTTACTTAATTTATCCCATTTACAACAGTGATCTCTAACTGGTTACCTTTTGTTGTTTTGCTTTATTGATTCCCATTTACTAATGTGAAATGACTGTGTAGGTGACAGATATGTGAATATTGTTTGGAACCATGAAATTTCCTTGCTCTTTTCTCTTGTAGCTTTTTAGAAATACTTTTTAAAACAAATGAAAATCAGGAATCCTTCATCATTTGTAATTTGATGTCATGCACCAACCCACCTGCCGCTCACCTTCATTAGACAGTCTTCCCCTAATCATTAAAGTGAAAACATCAGATTAGCCTTTTCCAAGGTCCCCTTCAGCTCTAGTCATCTGTCATAATTTTATAGGCAGTGTGGACTTTTGCTCCTAATTCACTCTTTCCTGTTGTAAAGGGAAATGGTAGTCTATGATCATCTTGAGTAACTCTTCAGCACCACAGAATTAGAGTTGTCAGATAAGATACAGCATGCCTGGTTACTTTTGAATTTCAGATAAACAACAAAATTTTTTAGTCATCATGCAATATTCAAGACATACTTAGACTAAAAAAGTTTTGTTGTTTATTAAATTCAAATTTAACTGGCTGTCCTGTATATTTTTTTACTAAATCTAGCAACCTACACAGAACTATGTAAAATTTTATATAAACAACTCTGTAGTAAGGAAAGCTGTGAGAAATGAGAGGTTATGACATCAGTGAGTTTAACTTTGTGGGTTGAACTGATTGAATCTCTTAAAGTCACTTATCGGTCTAAATACTTTAAAAAGGAAGTTTTAAGTACTTAATTAAAAAAAAAATAAACTGGTGCTGGTGGGATTATGCAATGTTGTGTAACCCTTAGCCATGACCTTGTGAAATCCTTAGAAATGTGTTGTAACAAGACTTAAAAAGACCTTGGAGCAGTTCAAGGGAGATTCAAATGATTCAATCCCAATGAACGTAATAGAGAAATTAGCTTTGTTTTTAACATTGTGTTAGTTCGATTTTTTCTTTTGGTTGCAAATAACAGAAACCTAATCTGGTTTATTTAAACATAAAAGGAAATACATTTGAAAGATATTAATTTTCTCATAGAATCCTGGGAGAGGTAGAATATTCAAGCTTTGGAAAGGGAAAGGATATTAGTAGCAAGAGTTCAGATATTTCTGAATTTTTCAGTTAACAGTTTCTAAGCTCAGCGTTTCAGATTTATGAGAGAATGGAGTTTCGGTGAGGAGGGCAGAACTGTATCGTGCAGCCCTGGCCTGGACATTGGTTGACCGTCCTCACCTTTGAGAACAGTTTCCAGAGAAAAGTAAATAGGTTGAGAAAAGAGTGTCTTTACTATCAATATTTGTACAGTTATTAACATGCACAATTTTATAGAGGAAATATTAGGTATATGTGAAAATTTAATGGATGAAAAATTACTTTCTATTTCTACTTCTTAAAAATACGTATTTGTTGCAACATTTTTTGTTTGCTTCTTATATGGCACTTCATGCCTTGCTTTTCACATCACTACCTTATGTCCAACCATTAAATGAACAAATTGTAACGAGTAAGGTACAGATGGCATGTCTGCAAATGAGTACTTCTCTTTGTGGTTTGTCGCTCATTCAAGGAACCTCTTCTAAAAAAGTTTGTTTGACAGTGCCACTCTACCTGATGTATTGACAGACTGCTGGAGAGATAAGTCAGTATTTTTTGCCCAGAATTTCTTTTATTCTTTAGGTTGAGGTTAGGTTGTGCTGTAATAGTAATGCAAGATAAACACAAATAACTGTGGCTTAAACAAGGCAGAAGCGTGTTTCCCTGTCATGTAAATCATCTAGAGGTGAGAAGCCCAGAGCTGGCATGGTGACTTCGCGGTCCTCGGGGACCCTGGTTCCTTTTATCTCCCTGCCTTACCATTCGTAGGCTGCGATTCCCCTTCTTGTCCAAAGGGCTTCCGCCATTTCGCGAATTTGAGGAGCAGAGCTGATGTAGAAAAAGAAGGCAAGGAACAGGTACCAGCTATCTTTTTAGGTTTCCTGGAGGTTTTGTCAAACCCATTCTGCTTGATTCTCATTGGCAAGAACTCAGTCATGTGGCCACACCTAGGTGTAAGGGGAGACTGGGAAATTTATTTATTCTGGGCAATCGTGTATCCAGGTAAAAACCAGGGATTCTAAAACTAGGGAAGGGGCTAAGAGAGGGGGGTCGACCTCGACAACTAATAGTCTCTACTACAACTGTCCATTTTACTTTTCTGCTTCTGATCTGCTCAAATCTTATTTTCTTTTAGCTACGTAACGGTGATATTTCCCTTTCTGCTTTTTTCATTTTACCTAAATATATATATCTATCAGTATCTAGTCTACTTTGATGAACCTTGGTAAAATCAGTTTACTGTTCTTTATGATTTTTTCACTTATGAAATGTTGAGAGGAACCTGCTGTGTTGCCTTTTTAGAAATGCTGTGTAATTTAGTTCCCATGAGTACCTACTTGGTTCCTTCGTCAGGTGTGACTTTAGGTGCTAGGATTCTGAAGAAGTGTCATTGAAAGCTGTACAGTAATGTCAATGTAGGTTGGTATTCGTGATAAGAAATTACATTATTTTAGAGCTCTGTTGACTTCACAGGTGATAGTTAACTCTCTATTTTACAGTTAATGAGAATCTAAAACATCAAAACTAGTCAAATGGTAATATTCCACATGTCATTGACGGAAACTTTTGTTTTCTAATATTTTAGTATCTTTTAAAATAAAAAAGCACTGTGCTTTACTTGGCAGCTTCTTTTCTTTCTTGGTGCCAAACAAAAATTAGTGGCATCTTAGATTGAATAAAATAAATTCTTTTAAAAAATACTCCCAAGGTTTGTTAAGATTTTATTTTAAGGTGCTACCATATAGGATTGCTTTAAGAACAAGAGGAATATATTTTCTTATATAAAGTAGTTATTTATCTGATTGTAGAAGTAGTACAGGCTCACTGCAGAAAATTTATAAGAGACAAAGTATAAAAAGGAAACAGTCACCACCCACATACATGCCTACCGCTCAGGGGTAACATTTTGGTTTATTTCCTCCCAATAATTTTTCTTCTGTTACTCACAGATGTGTGTAGACACATATAGGCATGTTTGTCAGAGATATGTCATCAAAATCAACATCAATATGTGTGTTCAATTTGTATATTTTTCTTAAAATATTATTATGTCGGTTTTTTTGTGATAAAATATTCTTTGAAATATGACTTAAAAATGATTTTATGGTAGTCATTTGTATACATATGTGTACATATCCATCTATATGTGTCATTTACATACATTGCGTATCTATATATCTGTATATATAATTCGTTAACCATTAGCAAGATCTACTTTCTGGTTTCTAGTATTTAACAATGGCTAATAAGTGAAGGAGGCAGGTAAAGATGATGAGAAACAGAGTAATATGCCATTTGGATAGTTAAGATGAGGAAGCTGCCCAAGTAGATTAAGATAAATCAATGTGTTTCAGTTCATGAGACGAATAGAAATGTGATGTGAAGAATATTGTAGTCTAATTTAAATTGGGAGACGGTCCTGAATGAATTTTATTTTAAATAAAAAAGGATTCTAACTCTAATTTTTATTAGTTGCTAGTTTATCTTGATCTTTTAGCTTTCTGTATAAAGGATTGTAGAATAGTTATGCTCAAGACTTAACTATCAAACAAGTTTTCTTCTTCTTTTAAATATGGAGGAGTTCATTACAATGCGTATTTAATAGGACTATAAACCTCTTTTACATCGATCCTTTCAAATGAAATGTTTGCAATAGAACTAAGTGAAATAACACCTTTTTATTAGGTAACGTACCATTTTCAAGCTACATGTACGTCATCGGCTTTTAGGGGTTTTGCTTTTTTGGCTTATGGTACTAATCGTATCGAAAATATTTCAGATAAAGTATAGCAGAAAGCAATGTAATATAATACGAACCCCTGTGATGTCATAGTAGACTCTGGTTCTGATCCTGGTTGTGTAGTTTACAAGTCCTATGATCTTGGGCAGGTTACATCACTTGACCTATTCCAGCCTAGATCTACTATGTAAATAGGAATTATACCACCTACCTCAAGGCTGTTTTAAGACTAGAAATAATATGTAAAAGCTCCTAAAAGAGTATCTAGCATACAGCAGCCATCCAGTAAGTACTAGCCATTACCAGTGACAACAATGCCAGTTTTTAGCCCCTTTCCTTTTGTAGCTTCTGGGCAGAAATTGGGCTAGGGAGTGTTTTGATAACTACTTTCTGCGTTGTAATAGACACTGAGTAAAGCCAGCAGTGGGATGAGTAGGCGTTTCGGTGCCAGAAGTTGGTTTCCAAAGCTGTTCAGAAATATATTTAACAACTGTACAGCCTTTCCAGTTGCTTTGCGGAGAGCCGGCCATACAGTGGCTAACAAAAAGACATGGAGTTTCAAGTCAGGTCGGGAGGCAGACATTAAGACACCAAAAACTAGAAATATAGAGAATTTAAAATTGTTTAAGGGGTAATGAAGGAAAAGAATAAGATGCAGTAACTTCAGAGGGATTTGTTAGAGGGAGACCTCTCTTGAGGAGTCAGTTTAGATTAAGACTCAAACACTGTGTTACCTCTTCTATTGTGTTAGCTGTTTTGCCCCAAAAGGTCAGATTTCTGGCTCCATGCCACTGTGAGGTGAAGAGGTTTTCTGTGCAAAGCCAGGCAGTGAATCAGAGAAACAAGTGATTCATAGACTGGCAATATGACCTTGTGGAGCCAGAGTATACTTTGTTATACTCTGTATTCAGAATGTACATTTTTACTGTATGTTTCTTTCTGTTAACCTACTTTTAATTTTTTCATGCCTCTGTGCCTTTGAAAGCATTATTTTATCTGTACATGAATGATCCTGCTCTTTTCTCATGTTAAGACTCAGTGCAAAGTAACCTCTGCTTGGAAGCCCTTTTTATAAGATTTCTCTTTTTAAAATGCATATCAGAACATGTTGCAAACCTTGTGCTTAAAATATCACTGGTTTCCAGTTACCCTTAGGATAAAATGAAATGAAAAACTCTTAAAAGAGCTTAAAGGTCTTTCTCATCTAGTCCCAGCTTGCTTCTCTAGCTTCATGTCTGGTCATTTGCATGTGCCTTCACTCTGTGTTCCAACCAGAGGCTCTTTGCTTCTTGAAGGTCATTCCCTATTCTTAGAATCTTAGAGGCTGTCTACTTTGGCTGCTTATTTTAAAAATAAGCTTTCTTTGAACTCTAAAACATAGTGATTCTGTTTAATGGAACATCTAAGCACCTAGTTTTCTAGTTTATAGTAACTACCTGCTTGTTTTCTTCCATTGTCCTTCTGTCCATCTGTTGTGCTGGGACAGCCATTGTCCGTGGGGCTAGGTGAAACCAATGTTAATAGAGATCAGATGGGAAAGACAAGCAAATCAGAAAGCGTGTAACCTTCAACCTCCTTTTCAGGTTACTGCCATTAGACATTACTCAGTTTACTGTCACCCATTTTGAAGTTCTAATTGAGGCCAGTTTCATGTTACCGGTGAGCTCAGAAGAAGACAGAGGTCAAGCTCTTCTTGTATTTTTCTATAGTCCCTCTTACAAAGGGAGTGACAGTAACAAGCAGCCACTCTCTATTTTCATCATTACCCGGATACATGAAAGACACCATGTCTTTTGTTAACCACTGTCCACAGTAGAGTTCTTTCTTGTCTCCAGTGCAGCAGCTTCTGTCAACTTGAATTTTTCAGAGAAAGAGGGAAGGACATTAAAAAGTGAACATTCAGCACCTAGTTAGTGTATTGCTATGTATAGGAATGTGGTGGATTTAAATAGTTACCTTTTAATAATAATAGCACTGAATGTTAGAATTGGCTTATATTACAGTTTTTATTGTACGTTGTTTTGCTTTTTTCCTTATAAGTTAGCTCTGACTGAGAGCGGAGGGGTTGGAGCTACAAATATCTGTAGAGTGATAACTATGTCAAGTCCTGTGCTGTGCGTTATTACAGGGTTTTGTTTCTGTTTGTTTCTGTTCAAAAAAATTAAGTTCACACAACAGTTCAGCAAGTTAGATGTTATCCAACTCAATTTTGGAAGTAAGTGCTCAGAAGCGAAATAACTTGCCTGAGGCTCCATACAAGTGACAGAGGCGGAATCTGAACCTAGGTCTGCCTGAACAAAAGCTCACGTTTCTTCTACCACTTTGTTATTAGCACTAAAGACATCTTTTTCCTTAGTACTGTACTAGCTCAACTATGGATTCCCGTACTGCTCACATAAATTTTATTGCAGGAAAAAAAAAATACATGAATTAATCACATTAAAATAGGAACCTGTTTTGCCCAGGGAGTGTTCCGCATTGTCTGAGTTTGGAGTCATAGGTGGGAGAGGTGGGTTGTGAAAGAAAGTTACATGATGTTACAAAGAAAGTTAACATCTTAACATCTATTACCAGCATATAGCGTCCCTCACACTAATGAGATGCCTGTGATTTTTATTCTTTTACTTCTTTGGTCATTCTGCTGTCACTCTGAACTGTTCTTTCTTTGTGTCAATCACTGTACCATTGATGATTTATGTCTTCCCTCACCGACAGTCAGCTCAGTAAGAGCAGGGCTGCGTGTATCTTGTTCACCACTGTAGGTGCTGAATGATAGAAGTACTCCTTGTTCTCCAAATCTGTTTGGTCCCTGAAATCACATAGTGGGTTGGGATAACAAGGGATACCCTTATTTGTGGGATAACTAGAAAAGAAGAAAAGGTAGGAGTTCTCTGGGTATGGGGAGAAAGGAAGAGAGCAGGAGGGAGAAGAAAGAAAAAGGTACAATTGACAAGGAGGGTCAGGGTAAGGAGGTTGCTGTAGGTTTTATTACTACACGTCTAGAAGTTTCAAGTTGTTCAGAATGTACAGCAAAGACTCATCTGTGGGCAGGTGGCGGGTAAGGCACAAGCCCCGGTGCCATGAGAAGCTGACTACTCTATTCACCTTGAGTTGAGTGAATTAGAACCTGATCTCAGCAGCTTTTACTGACGTTTGTATAACATATACCATGAACCCAGTGCTTACTTGGGAGGGAGACTGGTTCCAGTGTGTGAGGAATCTTAGCTACAGGAAATGGTTTGACTCCCTTGGGCACATCTCACAATTCCAGGCCTTTTTTTTTTTTTTTTTTTTTTTTTTAACTGCTGAGTACAATTTCAGCAGACTGATTGATATGAGTGGGGGTAAAGTGTTAAGATCTTTAAGATCTTACATGGTTTAGCCCCTCCCTGCCACACACACCCTTCTTTTCTAACCTCAATTCTTATCACACTTTGGTTTCAGCTGTGAAGTCTTCCTTCTTGCTGTTTCTCAAACTTGCCAAGGGTGTTCCTGCTCAGTACTTTTCCACTCATGCTTCTTTCTTCCTGGGACTGTCCCCACCGATGTCCACTAACTTTTGCCATCTTCACCTTCTTCACATCTTCTCAACTGGCATCTTATCTGTGAAACTTTCTCTGACCTCTCTGTGAAAAATAACTCCTCCCCTATCTCTCTGCTTCCTTTCTTTACATCTGGCATACTTGATGTCCTGTTTAGTCCCACTGGAATTGTAAATTTCTTGAGCACAGGGATTCGGTTCTGTTCATCGTTCTATCTTCAGCTTCTGGAATAGTACCCAGAACTGGACTTAGCACTTAGTGGAATGAACAAATCATTTCCATTCTAATCTCTTAGTATGTTTCTACATGGGACAACATTTTTGTAGCTGGGAAAAAAAGCCTTTATTTATTAATCAGTCCACTTCTAGGGACTGATGAGGGAAGGACCCTTTTTTCCATGTCACTTTTTTTGGAGATCTGTTTTCCTTTTGCTCGGAGAGCATCCTATTGAAAAACTTCAAGATGAAGATGGCGTATAATGGAGATGGAACAAGCAGAAGGAACTAGAAATACTGTTAGATAACCTCAGCGTGAAAAAATAATTTTATAAAAACCTTTCTTCCAAAGAACTTCCAGAGACTTCCAAAGACTTCCAAAGTCTTCTATATTTTTGTCCTAAAAACTTACCTGTGTCATTCGTATTTTCCGTTTCGGCTGATATTTTCTCTTCTCTCTCCTTTTTATCACATTGTCTCCTTCTGCCACTTTTCACTAAAATTGAGTCCTACTGGTTCTTTGAGGTTTCAGCTCAATTACCAGCTCGAAAAAGACATTTGTCATCAACTCAACTTTGTTTCTTTGTTTACTAAACTATTGTGTGTTCTTTGAGTCTTCATTGATAGTTACATTGCTCAGGTGACACTCTTCTGAGTTGTGCTTCTGTGTGTTTATCTTCTATTTTCCATCTCCATCAGCTGTCTTGTGAAAGATGGGACCTTAGTGTAGTCACACTGCCCAGTGCCCAAAAGACATTTGGAAACTGTGGGAGACAGCGGTTTTAAAAGCCTTCATATAGGTACATTGGTATTTTTTGGCTTTACTTTTAAAGGACATAGTCAAACTCTTAGTAAAAAAGAACCTAGAAAAATGCTACTTCAGATATTTTAGATTTCACCTAAATTATTTAGAGCAGTTGTCCCCAACCTTTTTGGCACCAGGGACCTGTGCTCCTATGAGAATCTAATGCCTGATGATCTGAGGTGGAGCTGAGGCAGTGATGCTGGCGCTGGGGTGTGGCTGCAAATACAGATGCAGCTTCACTGGCTGCCTGTGTGGCCCAGTTCCTAATAGGCCATGGACCAGACCGGTACTAGTCTGCTGCCTGGGCATTGGGGACCCTGATTTAAAAGAAATAACTTTTTTTTTCATTAAAGAATTAGTAACTAACACTTTGTTTTCTTTTATGTAGATGAGTCCTGCCAATTTAAAAATACCTAAATTTACAGTTTGAGCATCCACAGTAGGTGGCTATTATAATCTAAAGAAGTATTTTTTTTTTTTTTTTGCTTCTTACTTTTCAAAAACTGGATATTAAATATAGTCTGAGACCAAAATGTATAATAATTTTATGTTATGAAAATATGTGTTAGTGTTAGATAATATATATAGCTGTGGAGTTAGGAATAAACATTATAGTCTAAAAGTTGGTGATGTGTAGAAATGACATGATCTAAAATATAAACAGTGAGAACTTGGGAGAATGCGTTGCTTGAGAAGAAAAGACTTAAAATTATTTAATACTGATTTTTACTTTCTGTTGTTTTACAGATAAAAATTTAAAGAGAAAAATAGATTCATTTTTTATCATTTCTATTGTGATTTTATATATTCGTAGGAGTTCATTTAGTAGGTATTACTGTATGTGATATCTTGATTTATGCTTAAAATTTTTAAAAGACATAAATCATGATGTTGCTTTTTTAGTAGTAATTTCTGAAACTACAGGTCAACTATAGAAATCCTTTTCTGTTTTTACTCCTGTGAGCTCACTGAACCTGGATTTCTTCTATCTAGCTCTGCTTAAGAGAACCCATGAGAAAAGTTACTTATCCATAAGCATGCGTTAGTTCCTAATGCTTTATATGTTTTAAAATTCTAGGAGTTGAAGCCATTTTTTATGAAGGAAGTTGGTACTCACTTTGACGATTTCGTGACCAATCTCATTGAGAAATCAGCATCATTAGACAATGGTGGGTGTGCTCTCACGACCTTTTCTGTTCTCGAAGAAGAGAAAAACCATAGAGCTAAGTAAGTATGAGTATCTGTTTCTTTTAATACAAACAGTAAAAATGCCTGGAGTTACACCCTAGCACCACTTTTCCTTTGCTGTGTGTTGCTTTGGGCAAATTATTCAACCACTGGAAGGAGGGATTCTTCATCTTAATATATGGATTGTGACAAATATGCATCCCTCATTTAAGCCTATGCTGACACTTAAGGGCCTACATTTAAACCAACAGTGACCCTGTGAGGTAGATGCTCTAGCTGTCTGCGTATTACAGATTAGGACTCTGAAGCACAGAGTGGTTATATGTTGTCCAGGACCACGCAGCAGGCTTGGAGCCCTGGATCTGGCTCCAGAGTCCTCACTTTTTACCACGTCATTGTACTGCCTCTCTGTTATACTCTATACAATACTTGTGATAAAGTACAGCACAGTTAATGCCTGTTGTTGTAAGTGGTCAATCATCTAGAGCAATGGAGGGAAGGCTGTCACAGGCCAGTATGTGCTGATTTGTCATTTTGTGCTGTCCTTGCTTTTATGCCTCTGTGGTCTCCACAGAGTTCTCCTGTTCTGGGGGACAGTTTTAACTGGTAATAGTCAACAGAAGTGCTGGCAGTATTGCAAAAAGACATAGAGAAGATCGTGCTAGATATTAAAATGTGAGATTTTAGTAACTGGAGGCAACCTTTAAAATCAAGAGGACGTTGAGGGTGGTTGGAGGCCCTTTGACACTGGGGAGGGTGTCATAAGTATCGGTGCAGTTCTTGGGGAACGGACCAGTAGTAGTGTGTGAACTGGAGTAAGTATGGCTGGAGGCCCTTCTGTGACCTTAGGGGTGTTTAGGAGAAGAAAGAGTGACATCACTGTGTGATGTCAGGCACTAGTGATGCTTTAGTCTGATGTGCATAACATTTCTTCCTGCCTAACCAGATGGGCATGTACCTGCCTCATAGCATTATGCAGAAGGAGTAAATGAGATAACACGTATAAAATCCTTATCACAGTACCTGGATCATATTGAGAAGGCAGTTAATTAATGTTTTATGCTATACTCGGTAATTCTTTCTCTCATCCATAGGTTCAAATTTCTTATAATAATCCAAGTATTTATATTTTGTTTCAATTTTTGCTCTTCCTAGAGATCTGAGAGCACCTCCAGAACACGGAAAGATTTTTGTCGTCAGGCAGTCTCTCTTAGAGTGAGTATTTTTTAGTTGTTTTTGTTAGCTATTATTCTGAATTTAAGAAAAGCTATTCTGATTGTTAAAATCACTGCTTAATCTATGAATGCTTGATGAGTTTGATCTGTAGTCATATAAATCATTAATTCGATACTTCTTTTTGTACATTTGCTGTCTCTCGCTTCTTCTTTCTGATTTCTGGTTCTGTATCTAGTTTCAAAGGTGATATTAGAAATAAGAACAGTTATCGGTCCTCTGATAAATTCCTTGAAATCGTGTTGCAGAGAACTGGTTACCCAAAGAACTAGAACAAAAGTTTTGTATTTCGGTAAACTACTTCAAGAGAGTTTTGGTGTTGCTGCCTTTAAGATGTATAAATTTTTTTATCTCTTCTTTGGCTAGCCAGCATAGAGACTTGATCATTTTCTCAGATTTACTTATTTTAGAACTCTGATTTTGTGGATTTCGTGGGGAAAAAAATCAGGCAATGTAAATTAATTATGGTGACATTATTTGTGAACTGAAAAATTAAAGGTGCATTTTGTGTAGGTAATGAATATTTTGTATGCTCTCCGAGGAGATCATTTATTTACTCATTCATTTATTCATTAGCATACTGCCATAGTTTAAACTGCACTAGTATAGGTCACTTAAAATAGTTGGGCTGGTGGAAAATTATCTTAAGTGACTAATGTGCTTTTCTTTAAAAATGCAACTTATGCTTATCAAAATTCACTTTCTATAAGCCAAATTGATTTATATTATTTAACTTTGATGAGAAGGCCAAAGATTCCTGAACATCTAATGTAGAATTCCATTTCAGTTTGTTTGAAGAGCTTATCTTTTAAAATCTATATCTAGGGGGAAATGCAGGCTTCCCACATAAAAGAGAATTAAAATAATTATTTTGAACATTATAATTAGGATTTTAATGATAGTATTATTATATTATATGAATAATAAAATTGAAATGTACATTCCATTAAAAAAATTTTTTTAACCAAGGAAATAAAACATTCTATGGCTCAGGTGAGTTTTTATTAGAATTTGAAGATCTTTAATTCAGAGGTTTAATAGTATTTTAGGTTCCTCAAAAAGTTATTTAGAAGATTAGCATACACCTTTCCAAAAAGGAAGCTAAAATGCTTGTTTTGATCAAATAAAAAACACATTTATTTAGAAAAAGTCATTAGAAGGTCATTGCTATGTTTTAAAAGAAAAGTAGCCCAGTCTAAGTCAAATAAAAAGATCAATGAGGCTAGAAGTGAAAAGCATATGTAAATGGTTAAATTTATAGACTTGCGGGGTCGTAGTAGTTGGTTATCATCAACATTACAGAAATGCATAAGTGTGAATCTTAACATTTTGGAAATAGATAGTACTTAATATGTATATTAGTTAAGTGTCGAGAATAGAATGTAAGAATGGGATTTTTAAAAATCTTTTTAACATTTGAAAAGTTTCTGTGTTCTGTTTGCAGTAAATGGCCTTTTGCCTCCCTTAGAAAACCATAGCTTCTGGTAGTTTGCAAGAATGCACACCATTTAAGTGTTGCACGTCCATGCTGTTTTCTGGGAGGCAGTACCATTTTATCTGGAAGAGCTTTATCCGAAGCTCTTTCATTAAGTTTTTACCTTGATCATGTCATTTACTGTCTCTGCTTCAGGTTTAATATTCTGTGATAACAGAGGTGTTAATACTCTGGGTTAAGCATCTTCCGAACTGCTTTTAAGTCTTATTTAATATATGGTGTTTTGCCAACGAATACAGATTATTGATTTTATTTGTTTAAACTATGTTACAGTGAGCTGTTTGAGGTGGACCACATCAGGACAATCTATCACATGTTTATTGCGGTCCTCATCATCTTTATTCTCAGCACACTTGTAGTAGATTACATTGATGAAGGAAGGTAAGACAAGAGGAGGGATGTGAGGGAATGTTTGGCTAGTTGATGCATGGGATGTTGGAAATTTTCACTATATTTAAATTTTGGGTGATTTAGATAAATTTGCTACAGAAAATCCCATAGTAGCTGAGATTTCTCTTTCCTGAAAAGTACAGCTAAAAAGATTAGAAGTTTCATTACTTTTATTTTTAAAATGGCCTATTTTAATAGACTTATAATTAGTAGTTTCTAGGTAATTTTCTTACATGGGACAATTTGGTACATATGATTTATCATTTTTTTATACTATGGTATGCGCATCAGGTTAACTAAAAATAAGTAGCTTATTGGAAATTAACATTTGAAAAATGTATTTTTTTCTAATAAAAATCAAATTGTAACTTTTAAAATAGCAGTGTGGTAATTATACATTGAATTATGTGCTTTATTCAAAAATTAAATTTTGAGATAATGGCATAGTATATTAATAGATTTTTGAATTGTTCCTATTTCCTTCTGAAAAACCATCTTTTGTACACAAGTGATTGATATTTGAATAGTTTAAGTATTAACTTTGCCATAGAACATTTTAGAGCTAAAAATGTATTAATGTGAGAATCTAATCTTTAAGAAATTCAAGGTCTTATTGTTTTAGGTTATCTAAGGTATCTCATGTTCAAAGACCATGCTGTCTTCAGGCTTTTAGAAAATTTGTTGTTGAAATACATTTCGAAGCAGAGGCTTAGAGGCTGTTCTTTATCTAGTACAGCTATGACATCGATGACTTGGATGTATTAGTGTTCTTATATTTCCTAAAAGTGAGAGTTTTGGGGCCTGAAAGGTTTGAATTTTATAAATCAGTACATATTAAAAATTTACCTCTGTGTCCTTTCTCTGTGCTTTTCCTCCCCAGGCTGGTGCTTGAGTTCAGCGTCATGTCTTATGCTTTTGGCAAATTGCCCATTGTCATATGGACATGGTGGGCCATGTTCTTGAGTACACTTATACTTCCCTATTTCCTCTTTCAACAATGGGCCAGAAGCTACAGCAAGAGTTCCTATCCAGTGATCTATTCTTTCTTCTATTGCTTGCTTTTCATGGTCTTCCAGATGGGAGTTCTAGGTTTTGGACCAACATATGCTATTTTAGCATATACATTGCCACCAGCTTCTCGGAGCATTATTATATTTGAACAGGTAAAGTTTTGAGTGTTGCCCAATGCAATGCTATACTTAGTTAAAATGACAACAACAACAACAACAACAATTTATATAATACTGATGTTCTGTTATTATTAGTTGTATTAGTTGGATAAATTTTCATTTCTGTTTCTTTGTGCTATTATCTTTAAAACTAAAGTGTTAAACTAGACCATCTCATCTCTTAAAACTTGTTCTAGCTTCAGTGTTCTCTGATTCTTAATAATTGAAGTAAGTCATATTGACCTGTTCTGGATTAATTCAGATTTTG
This sequence comes from Eidolon dupreanum, assembly GCA_028627145.1. Classification (NCBI taxonomy): domain Eukaryota; kingdom Metazoa; phylum Chordata; class Mammalia; order Chiroptera; family Pteropodidae; genus Eidolon; species Eidolon dupreanum. The sequence continues at coordinate 6,610,438 of CM053517.1, forward strand.
TTCATGAACACTTTTTATAATAGTCATCATACTGTAAAATATTTTTGTAATTAAAAACCCCACTTCTGAAATATCAGATTCATTGTTTGGTCATATAACTATTCCCATCTAAAACAGATTATTTTATTTGTTCAGCCTTTAGAATTTTCTGACTGATATTGACTATATTGCTCTGTTTGACTAATGGAAAGGAACATTTCTGGAGACTTTCTTTGTATAAGCTTTTAACTGATTAATTTGTAATATACCTATAATAGTGCAGTTAGATGCAAAATAATTTGAGTAATAACAGGTCCTTCTTTAGAGTTTGTTTTTCATGGGCTTTATTCCATAAAAGTGAACTTTAGTTGGTATGTGTAAAATTAAAACATTCCTATGTGACTATAATCTAGTGTTGTTCTGGGGTTGCTGATATGAGACAAGTCAATGATAGAAAATTCATCTTTTTCTTTCCCTCTCCTTTTGTAGATCCGTTTTATAATGAAGGCCTATTCATTTGTCAGAGAGAATGTGCCTCGGGTACTAAATTCAGCTAAGGAAAAATCAAGTATGTAATTCCATTGTGTCAAAGGATTATTTATAGGGTATTTCAACCTTTGGTGTTTACTGGGGTGGCATGTTACTTTCTGCAGACATATTTGATTTTAAATATATAGGATCCATATTGATTTGGAAGACTGTCTCACTGTTTCCTGATTGTTCCTCTTTTGCCTACAATTTAAAAACACTGATCATCAGATTCTCGTAACTTTGTGTAATTTTTATAGAATGTTAATAGACTCAGTACACCCATGTGTGCTTATTTTTTGACTTGCTGCTTAAAACTCTAGAAGTTACCTCTAAGTCATAGGGATAACTTAGTTTGGAAGGTTTGGTATATTAATATAAAAATAAGAAAGCATCATTTTGGGAAATCAGGAAGAAACAACACGAGCTACAGAGAGGTCATTTATTCTTCCCCAGTCTGTACTTCCTCATTTCCCCTTTTTAGTTTTGCTGAGACAAAGGGAAGAGCTTCTGCTCTAAGCATAGTCTTCCTTTTCCAGGCACTGTCCCGGTACCTACAGTCAACCAGTACTTGTACTTCTTGTTTGCCCCTACCCTCATCTACCGCGACAGCTATCCCAGGTAAGGCGCTGCGAAGGAGAGGCGTGAGCACCGGCAGTGTGGCCTGAGGTGGGCGGGCAGGACCGGTGGGCAGGGGCCAGTTCATGTAGGGCTACAGAGAATACAGAATGAGTTTTGATTTCCTCACTGGGCGTGGGGAGCCCCAAATGGTGATTCTAGCAATCTGATTTGCTTACGGTAATTCTTGACAGAATTATACAAGTATTTCGTATGCCAAATATGATGTTCTATGTCGGAAAATATTGTTAAGATCTTTATTAAAGTTCAGTTGTTTACCTTATGTAGAAAACTTAATTTTGTTGCTTTTTTTAGGACTCCCTCTGTACGATGGGGTTATGTTGCTATGCAGTTTGCACAGGTAAATCTTTTTAACTATCGATAGGGTTTGTTGATTGCTGGGAGATAGGGGTTTGAATTTATTATAGTAATTTAATCTATTTAAATCATAGGTATATTTCTGTCTATTGGGAGCTCTAGAACTCTTTCTGACGTCTTTAAATTATTCCCAGTACAGTAAACAGTGTTTGTTTTGCCAACATCAGAAGTCATTTTCTTTAATAAAAGAATTTATTTTAATTAAAATAATTTCCTTTGGTTACTTCAGTAAATATCTACATTAATTTTCCCTTTCCCTTCTTGGTTCTTTTTTGGTTATATATATGTGTGGATGTGATCCGACCCTCCCCCCACTCCTCTCTAACCCCTTATCATAATCATAAATTCTAAAAGATTCCATTTTAAATTCTTGTCTCAGTCAAATATCCACTTATGGAATAAGGTCTTTTGTTGTGGGTTTTATGTAGCAGGAGAAGCAGGTTCCAAGAGGTCTGATTTTTAAAAAATGCCATTTGGTAAACGTGTTGGGAAAAGGCATGGTAGAAACTAGACACGAATAATATCTGAAGGGTTACAGTTTGGAAATTTAATGTGGAATATCTATGTAAACATTAGTTTAAGGGTCGCATGCATATCTCTTTGGAAGGCAAAATCACCATCTTTCCTTATCGAGCCATCACTGTCATGTCTTTGCTGTGTTCCAGGTTTTCGGGTGCTTATTTTATGTGTACTACATATTTGAAAGGCTCTGCGTCCCCCTGTTTCGGAATATCAAACAGGAGCCCTTCAGTGCACGAGTTCTGGTCCTGTGTGTTTTTAACTCCATCTTGCCAGGTAATACAGGTGCTGGTTAATTTGGCTATTCTTAAAGCTGCAAGGGAAATAAAACTTTTGCGTATAAGCACCTTTGATTTACCTACTTTTAACTATAAACTCATCTACATGTCTTAACCATCTTGACCTCTTTCTACCTGTCTGGTAAATGAAGTATATTTCAGTCTCAGGCAAATCTTTCCATTGGTCTTCTGAGTTTCACTCAAGTTTTGCTTCCTTTGACTGTGTAGATAGTGCTTATTTGTGCTTATTTTCCCATAATCTTGCTCCTAATCTAACTAGGCCACTGGAATGGCCTTTCTTAAAATCCTGATGCTAAATCCAGTAGGTGCTCTAGCCCTTATTACCCTGTTTGATCTCCATGAAGCACTGGGTGCCGTGGACCACATTTTGAAATCTCCATCGCCCCTTTTTCTTCTTCTGTCTTTCTAGTCATACTTCAGTCTTCTAACTTTCTTCATTCCACTTATTTTTTAGAGATAGATGAGTACCTATTATGTGTGCCAGGTGCTGTGGACATACATACTGTACTCTCTAGAAGCTTGTATTTACAGTTTCCTTTATTTTGTCTTTTTTTTCTTTACTCATTGAATGTTGATGTTTTCCATCATCACTTCTCTCTTCCTTTCCCTCTCTCCCAGACGTCTACTACCCTTCCCTGATTTCCCCCCACAATTTACTCCAGTAAACTCTTTTCTCTGTCCCTTCACTAGGATACGTGTTAGATACTGTGCATCTTTCTCACTAGAGTACAAATTCCTTGAGATCAAGGATTGTGTGTTATAGCAAGTCAGCCAGTCGTAATCTCTCCCATATCATCTAACACATAGTAGAGACTCTTGCAAATATTTTTTGAATAAATAAAGCCAACGAAAGGGGTGGGCATGTAAATAGATATTTTACATTATAGTGTAACATTATACATAAGCAGAATAAGTGCTGATGAACTTTGTATCTCATATTGGTGATGACATTTAACATTGGGTATTGCAAATAGATAGGCGTTTGCCTGGCAGAGAAGTGGTAGAAAGGTGCTTTCAGGTAGTGGAATGGATACAGAGGTATGGAGTTCTTTTAGAATGGCCAGAGTCCGGTTATGGATGATGTTTGCAGCACGGGGAGTAGAGTCAGAGATGAGTTAACCTTATCATTATTGACATTTGAAACTGGATAATTCTTTATTTTGGGGAACTATCTTGTGCATTGTAGGGTATTTGACATCACCCTGGTTTCTAACAACTAGATACCAGTAGCACAACCACCAACCCTTGAGTTATGACAACCAAAAATGTCTCCAGAATTGCCAAATGTCTCCTGGGGTGGGGGTTGGGGTGGGGAATCTCCCCCCGCCAACCCCCCCTCCGTTTTAAATAACCAGTTTAGGGAAATGCTTGAGTGCCAGATTTTAAAGGGCCTTGGGTACCAAGTTAAGCCATACATCTAGACATTTCTATTAAAAACAGGCTGGACCATTAGTCATCTGTGAAACCCATTTGGAAGGAAGTTATTGCTTTATAAAATTAAAATAACTTTCAAAAGAACACTGTATCATCTCTGGAATGGGTAAGCTAGAATAATAACTTATTTTACAAAATAATTCTAGCTAAGCAGAAAATGACATATAATTAACTGGTTGGTATGTGAGCTATTTAGAAAGACTCTTAATAGTGTTAATTTTATTTTTAGGTGTGCTGATTCTGTTCCTTACCTTTTTTGCCATGTTGCACTGTTGGCTCAATGCATTTGCTGAGATGTTACGCTTTGGTGACAGAATGTTTTATAAGGTAATATATACTTGGACTCATCTTTGTTTTCACATTTTGTTTATATCCTCATTGTCAAGGATTTGAGCATCATTGGCTACTAGCTTTTTAATGTAGACATAATTTTTCCCACAAGGTTTACCAATGTTAAGTCTGAAATTCTGATATCAGTATAATTAGCAAAGCCTTATCTTCTACCTCTAATATACCCTCCTGCCATATGGCATATGGTTTTTACTGGGTCCTATATCCATGATTGCAGAAGGAAAGCTTGTGTCCAGAGGGCATTATGAATGAGACTGCGCTGTTCGTTCATTCATTTGAAATCAGCTGTCTGGTGCTGTGGGAGTGATGATTCCATTTAAAATTGCTGAATAGTTCATGAAGGAAATAACTTTTCCCTCCTATATTTTTGAAAGTCATCAATTCTGCTTAAAATAGTATGCTTACACTTCCAAAGTTGGAATTACCTTCTAGACTAGAACCAGGGTCTAGAGATTTGTTTGTTTGTTGTGTTTTGGTAACACTGCAACCCTACCACTTATTTCTCAAAGAAATGATGAGTGTAGGTTGCAAATTTTAGATATCAGATTCTATTGATCTGATCTTAAAGTAGGGAACGATAGATAGATAGATAGATAGATAGATAGATAGATAGATATGGATATATATAGATATATATGTGAGCATGAGAATTGGAGGTTAGCTGCTATCTCACTCCTTGTACAACTTATTTTTCTGTTTGGTATCTGCCAACAGTTTTCAGTGTTAGCATGCTGTCTAAGTCTATGTGACCTTAGAATTCTCTCACTGTGTTTTACCAAACTGAGGGGGATTTACAGATCGCTATTTAGAGGAACACTAGATTTAATGACTCTTTATGTTCTGTGTCTCCCGTCATAACTTGTTCGAGAATGAGACAAAATGAACCTAGGGACTTAATCATATATAGAACTGGAATTAATGTCATATTGAACACTAATAATCAAAATGCCTTATATAACCAAAAATCTTAATTTTTCTGACATCAGTGTATATGGACTGGCAGTTTATCGTAACACACTCTGGGTGTTATGTTACGGACGTATGTTCTTTGGGGATACTCGGGGTTTTGCTCTGACTCTTTGCATGTGCACACGTGTGTTTGCGTGTGTGGTGCATATGCGTTTTATAACTTCACTTTTCCCCTCAGGATTGGTGGAACTCCACATCATACTCCAACTATTACAGGACGTGGAATGTGGTGGTTCATGACTGGCTATATTACTATGCTTACAAGGACTTTCTGTGGGTAAGCAGCAAGATTTAGGATGTTGTTTAAGAAGTGGACATTCTTTTCCAGAAAGTATTAGTATGGCACAGCTGAAGATGTTCTACTTAGTTGTCTTCAATTCTCTGTGAGCCATTTATGTCTAAGAAACCTGCTTGGAATGGTACTATTTAGAGACCAGTAGGAACAGTTACTAGGTCTAATACCATGCCTTTGCTCTAGATTTTCTTTTATATCATTCCAAAGTAAGAATGCATGGAAGCATTTGGAGAAGTGGAAACGATCCACCAGTAATGGATCCTTTCTTATGAATTTCACTGCTAACGAATAATCTCCCTCTAGCTTTTCTCGTTTTCTTTTTGTTTTTGTTTCTTTGTTAAAAGTAGAGAAACACCTGTGTTTGGATTTATATCTCTCCAATTGGTGATACAGGTTTTTGAGACCTTTTTTAGAGCGGAATGTATTTAGACTGTTGAAGCGTAATCTTGAATCTCATGGTGGATTAACACTGGCATCTCCAGCTTGCAGACTTTAATCGTTAAACGGCACTATAAATGACAGCATGTTGTGCAAATACACTGTATTCGAGTGTCTTTTCACATAGAAATGTAGTTTCGCTTATGGATGAAACAAGTCTCTTTCTAAATCTTAGTTTTGTTATCTATGAAAATGGAGAGGGTGCCCGCCCTGTCTACCAGGCATTGTTACTCTTAAGGTTGAGATTTGATGTATCTGTTTTTTATATGAAAACTAGGTTTTGTGAACCATAGTGACTTACAACTTATTAATGTTTTGGAAAATATACCCAGATCTTTCAACATGAATGGGTTTTAGAAAATTTTTATGGGGGTATTGTGAGCCAAGCTGATGACCTAAGCCGGGAAGCAAGATCTCAAATGTTCCATCAACATTAATGGTTTTGAAAATGCCTCATTTTAGTAAAATAAGGATTTTTGACACATAGATGTTTTTTGAAATCATTATAATACATTTGGATTAATTCAAGGAGATCGGGAAAATCACATGTAAATACAACTACATAGGTGCTTTAGCATGCGGTAATTTTAGGTCATGTAGTTCATACTTACTTACTTTGTTAAAACAACTTTTTAATATTTTCTGTTTACCTTAGTTTTTCACTAAGAGATTCAAATCGGCTGCCATGTTAGCTGTCTTTGCCGTGTCTGCCATAGTGCACGAATATGTCTTGGCTCTTTGCTTGAGCTTTTTCTATCCAGTGCTCTTCGTGCTCTTCATGTTCTTTGGAAGTAAGTATCTTGGCATACCATGAGGACTGATGCTGAAGGAGAAATTTAGAAAATGGAGTATAGAATGAATGTAGAAAACCAGACAGTGATTAGTAGTAACACCATGTCAAGGGTATGTTATTTATCAAATGGTGAGAACACTGAAGTAATTATACATAATTCTGTTTCTAGATGCCTATACTTCGAAATAGGGAAATGAACTAAATAACCCTTTGAGACTGTTGATAACAGTGATTTGGCAGGTCATAACAACTATAAAAACAACTTCCCCATTTTTCAACTCTGTCTGTGTTCACCCCCTGAAAAAAACTGAACCTTTTTTGGGTCAAGGGGAGGGACAAGTTAGAATATGAATGATTCCATGAAATATATTTTCACCTGCTCTGAATATCATCTGACTCTGAATTCATCACTGATTGATAAACTTCAACACTGAAGCTTCATTTTTATGTATAGAACTAGTGGCCAAAATAAAACACGTATACACACGGTTTGTGCTTATTGTGTTAATTCAATGATTGCAGCAGATATCTGAGGCTGCTCATCTCCTGATAGATTACGTTTTGATATACATTTTTTTGTTATCTTTCTGACTTTAGTGGCTTTTAACTTCATTGTCAATGACAGTCGGAAAAGGCCAATTTGGAACGTTATGATGTGGACTTCCCTTTTCACGGGCCATGGAGTCCTCCTGTGCTTTTATTCTCAAGAGTGGTATGCACGGCAGCACTGTCCTCTGAAAAATGTGAGTCATCAGTCAGGTTGGAATGGAAAAGTAACCTATTCGTCCCCTGATTGTGAGGGTTGGAGGGTAATATTAAGGGGAGGAGAGTAGTGGAGATAGTGATGAGTTAAGGTGAAGGAGAGAGAAGGATGGAGTAAAAGCGTTAGCTTATTATCTGATCTCACTGCAGTGTCCGTGAATTTTTCTTCTCTTTGGTTTTCTTCACTTTGAACTCTCCTGCTTTTTGGTTCTTTTCTTCTTTCTCTTTTACTGCTTTTACTTTGACTCCTTTTAATTTTCTTCCTGTGTCCTAAAAAAATGTAGGTGTTCTCCAGAGTTTTCCCAGTGGCATATATATCCCCCAAACCTAAACATATGTATTTTTTACTTCTTCCTTTCCAAAGTAAAAATATCCACCTATACTCACATGCTTAGGATCCCATTTCTCTTTATTTTTTATTTTTCATTTTTCATACTTATGTAAGAGTCTCATTCTTAGAGCATTAGCTTTTGGCTGCATATGGATAACTCCCAGTTACTTAGGGGGTGCCTTAATCAGAATTCAGTTTGAATGCAACATCTTCTATAATGCTTTTTCAAATTCTTATTCCAATCTCTTTCCTATTTCTAAACTTTTGTATAAAACTTCATATTATAGTAATTTGTGTATATATTTTATCACCCTTAGCCTACCGCCATTTACAGTTTAGGCTAGTAAAAGTAGGGCTATGCTCAAATAAAATGTAAGATACAGAAATGCTCATTTAAAATTTGGTCAGAAGTCCATGCAATTGTGAGAGTTTACTGGACTTTAAAAACTTCACATAAAGTTTCTAAATCAAATTTATGCCCTAGATAAAAATTTTGAACATCTTTTGAGTTGTTGAACTGCTCATAGCTTAGAGGTTACTGAAATGCTAGGGTGAGGCGGGGAGGGGCATTTTAGAGATGTATATTAGCACCCCGCTTCCTCCCGTACCAAATACACACAGTACTTGGAAGTAAACTACTCTTCTCCTTTTTTTCCTTGAAGCCCACGTTTCTGGATTATATCCGGCCACGTTCCTGGACTTGCCGTTACGTGTTTTAGAAGCTCGAACCTTGTTTCCTTCTTTGACATTGAAGATTGGGTATTCTGCTTGATGTGAGGCCAGCATCTGTTTCCAGCTATTACTGAAGTTATCTGTGCTGTTTGGACCACTCCATTCTTTACAGTTGACCTACTCCATTCCTAGGTCACCTGAAGCTGAGCTTTTGGAAGTTTATTGGAATCTTATGTACCTAAGAAGACATTTTTTCCTTTTTGGAAGAAGTGGGTCTTGTAGCTAATGTAGTGACAGATTTTTGCTGGGTCATGTTGGCTTAAACCTCAGAAATTTTATGTTTTGTTTCTTTATCTAATTGGAGACTAAATATTGTGTTTTCTTGGCCACTGAATTAGCCAAAAACACTTATGAAGAAGTAATTGAAATACCTCTGGCTTAGAAACTTTTTTCATGCACACTGTTGGAATGTATGCTAATTAACCATACAATTGGGAAAGAAAAGAAAATATTATGGAACATTTTGCTATTTCTAGTAGAAAGAAAAAACATCTATTTTCCAAAGACAATCTTGTTATATATCCTAATTTGTATTTTTTTTTTTTAAAAAAAGTTTAGTTCTACTCAATTTGTACTTTGTTTTTACTATACAGTGTAGGTCATGATTTCTGTGAAGCAAAATTATACCTTTCACCTTGAATTCTTGAGTTTGTATCCATAATGTTATATATTGAGAGAACAGAAGTAGAAGGGAAAGAGAAAGAAAGCACAGGACAAAGAAAAATCTCTCTCCTTATAACTTCCGAAGTAATTTAAAAAAAAAAGACTTGCAGAGTCATTCATGTGTTTTAAATTATTTTAATCACAGAATTTGTATGGAAAATAACTTTTTAAGGCAGTAACTTCTTTTAAGTTATTTAGAAGTATCCTTCAGTACAGTTATTTTATTGTCTAATAAATACTGACTTGAATTATTTTGCAGACTACTAAGTCTGTAACATAAGTATTAATCACCTTCATTAACATTAAAGTGATTATTAAAGAACCAGAAGCTGGCTTCTGCATTTGCTCAATTATTATACTTTTAATGGTAGTATACAAATTAATATGTGATTGTTTTCAAGAAAATGGATTCTATTATGTGATACTCCCCTGCTCTAAGATGCCCATTGCTGATAAAATGTGATATGGAGGAATTACGTTGTTCGTGTGTATGAGGTATGATTAATGTTTGTAAAGATTGAGCACTGGAAGGGATATTAGAGACCAAGTTCAACTTTCCACCCAAAGAAGTAAGACTTATGAATTACCAAAAAGATTATTGTTATTTGGAGCAGCCAACTTGAAAGGTTTTCTTGGTATGCTAACAGCCCTACTGCTATCCAAAAATTTTTGGGAAATCTTTTCCAAATTGTTTTAAAGTCAGTTTGAGTCTCACAAGAAGGTAAGTAATTTCTTAATAGTCACAACTTAATTTGCACCACAAAGTCCCTTTTAATCACCTATTTTACTACCCATAACTTTGATCCAGATGAATTTAGTTAGTTTTCAAACACCAAATCCAACTTCAGCAGACCAATGTGTACCTCAAAGGAGGTTATTTTTGAAAAGGTCCCACATATTCCTGCACAGTAATTATCTGCACAGGGTTATTTCTACTTATAATTGAACCAGAACCTCCAAACAAGACAGCTTTGATATAGCTCCTACTTTCTGGCATTTTTGTTAAAAATTAAAATGAGTCACGTCAACCACTTGAATTTTTAACTACATTTTAAATGTAATGAGGGAGCTGAGAAAACTATGTTGGTCTAAGACGTAGTTATGAGTAAGCCAATCTATTCAAGCGAAAGAAAGGAATCTTAGGTTCATATTTCTGGTAGGTACTGTAAACAAACCCCCTCATAGAGAGGGCTTTGCTTCTCTGTACTGATTACAAATGCTGTATCTGTTGGACCGATCCAAGGCTATTTAAAAAAAAAACAAAACTCATATCTTCCCTTTATTAGTGTTTTTTTTTTTTTTCCTGCCCAGGATTTTTAGTGACAACAAATAATATGTGTATAACTGTAGGCTCTTTAGAATGATAAGACTGTACCTAAGGAAATTTCAGAAATGATTAAAGGAATAGCCACTTTCTATGAAAGAAACTAGTTTGACAGCCATGGGGTTATTGCTAGCTGCTTTTAGCAAGTCTTTAAACAAATAAATTAAAACTAAAACTTCTTACTAATGTGTTTCATGAAGATTTCTTGATCCCCCTACTCCCACCCCCCACGCTTTTGCTGCTAGGGGTGAAAATTATTTTCGCTTACCAGATGATACTTTTTTCCTTCTGGAAAGTAATGAGTTTAATATTTCCACAAGAAATATTAATGATAGTAACTATTATTTTGGGTGTGTTATCCAAGAGAACAACTATGATCTCTAACTTTTTCATCTGATAGATGGTTTTATTCTCAATCCTGGCTAGTGAAGGAAAATAGAGTTTTTCTGGTTTTGGTGGATTCATTTACTGCAAGTGCCTAGGTGAAGTTGCTTGCCTCCTGTTAGAATTTAATTTAAAAACAGAGGCTGTTTTTAACCTGTTGGTAACTGCAACATTTTGGAAGCAAAAGGAATGGAGGTTTTTTTCTTTTTCAATCGTTCCAAGGTAAAAAACAGATGACATTGGTAGGTTAAGAAAGTACAGTTTGTAAATATTCTATATTTGCAAACAGATTAAGTTATAGAAGTAATTCACTTAATATGAGCACTTTTCATCATAAGATTAAAATTATACTTGCCTGAGAAATTGAATCCTGAAGTCTTTATTAGAAAATGTAACAGGACATTGTATGTTTAAAAGCTGATCATTGTGGGCTGTGTAGCCTAATAAGATGTAATTTATAAATTGTTGAAGTCTTTGATTCAAAAAGACATCTTTGTTTTGTGTGGTTGTAAGTAATTTTGAGTAAAGTTTGTTGTTCTGTGTGGAGAAAAATGATGAAGGTAAACTAATATATAACTGTAGTAACCAGGTGGCCTAAACTATCAAAAAATAAATCGTTATACTTAAGCCCAGCATGTAAAACATAAAATGTAGCAGCTTCTGGTTGAGATAGAGATGCAGGGCTGGAGCCTTCTTGTTTGCTACACCCATTTTCTCCTACCCTAAAATACCTAGTTTGAAAACCAGTGATAGTTATGAAAGAACATGCACGGATTTTTGATTAAGATAATGCTTTACTTACTAGCAGCGTGACCTTGGGCAAAGATGCTTAATTTATCAGAGCCAGTTTTCCTCATCTGTAAAATGAAGTAATAGCTACCTCATAGGGTTGTTGCAAAGCACTAGTTTAGCCCTGGCAAAAATAAGGCCTCATTATTTTCTTATCCTTCATGAATTCTTAATTCTTATGATTTCATTAGAATCTTTTAAAAATGTGGACGCTTCAAATGCCACAAACTCCCTAGAATATATGCTTTTTTGAGACTCAGGATGATGTGAATTGGCCGTACACCTTGACTGATATAATATTATGGCTCTTCCATAATGGAACCTGACAAGAATTCAACAAGATTATGTTAAAGGCATTCACTGATGTTTCCATTTCTCCAAACAGACTTTCAGATTTATCTGTTTAGTGTTAGGGTAGTGGGATAAGCTTCTAAAAAGAAGTACATTTCTACTTTCACCTAGGTATTATTAAGTCAAGAGTTTTAGTAAAGTTTAAGTCACTTGTTTATTAATCTTGTGCAAAATTTTATGTAGCTTATGTCGTTCATATCATAGTTTACATGTATGCAATATATATATAAATATAATTTACTATCAAAGAAAGCTGTCTTGGACATTGTTTCACATTTTATCTCAAGGCTTTATGTTTATGGCTCAGAAATGAGAGGAACTGGGATGTAAATGTTTTTGAGGGATGTTATTAGTGAAGCCTATATAAGCGATTAGTTTCTAACATCACTAAAGTTTCTATCAGGTTATAGAGTGTTGGATGGAACCCAGTTTATAAAGGAGATAAAATACAGCTACTCTGGTTGAAACAGGGAAAATAGAGCTCTCCTTGCTTGGCTTACCCTATCCTTCTCCATTGAAATTTAATGCCCAGTTTGGAAATCAATAAATAATGATAAAATTGATGCCTTCTAGGATGGTGAGAAAGCTGTATAATCTGTATAATCTACTAAATTCTTAATAAAGTGTTCTTTTTTTTTTCCCCTGTAAAGTATAAAGACTTTTTAAAGCTACTTTGGATTTGAACAAAAAAAGGCATTAAATTCAGATTTTTTTTAAACAAAATCTAAGATTGCCTCTGTACTCCTTTTTTCTAAATGCTTTCTTCCTTATTTCTACATTATTATATATTTCTGCAGTCAGTATTCCCTTCCCAATGGAGTATTAACCTTTAAGCTAGCAGATACCATGCTTTGTGGTATTCTTTTGTCTTAATGAAGTGGTAGATGAGCTTTCTTTTTGTTTTAACTTTGAAACATGAGGCACTTTGTGCACCCAAGTCATTAAGGGAGATAATTTGAGTCCCCATGTGCAAATGTGCCAGTTCTTGGATGAAAGAGAGCTCAAGCCCCAGCCAAGGCTCTGCCATTTGCACCAATATGGCAGCTTCCTTCCTGTGTCTGTACCTTCTCAGCTTGTGCATTAAATCAATTAAATCAATTTAATTAACACAATTAAATCCATTTTGTTCTGAGAATGGCCGAAGGGTCACAGAAGTCTGAAGAAGTTTTAAAGGTTTTGCTATAAAGATGTCTTTTCTAATTCATTGTTTTCTCTCTTCCTGAACTCCTTTACCCTCTTCCCCTCCAAATCCTTGTTTGTCTAATCATTGATATCACTTTGTTTAGTATCCATTGTATTCATATTAACAAAAAGTTTTAAACTTTAAAAAATATATATACACAATAGCAAAATATTGCATATGTGAAAAATGTAAATAAATATATTTGGAAAAAAACTAGTCTATGTTGTTTTAAAAGTAACTTCCAAGTGGATTTAGTGTTAACTCTATATTTTAACTATATATTTCATGGTCATAAATACTTTGCATTAACTATCAGGTGGCTTTATATGCTGAATATAGCCAAAGAGAAGGGAAAGAACAGAACTTTCCTATCCAGGATAATGGGGGGAAACCACGTCACAGACTACAAAGAAATAATGGGATCCAGTTGTGACTGCATTAATATCAAGAGCAGCACTGACACTGATGCTTGAACCTCCTCTCATTATATTGGTCATTGTTTCTTGATTCCTTTTGCCCTTGGCCTTTGAAAACTTGCCTATGGGTGTTTCTAAAAATCTACCACCCTCCCCCACAATGGACAGAAATGACTTCGGTTTCTAATGAAAGGTGAAGTTGTGTTGGCCAGGCAGTGTGCTTTTTCAGACAAGGCTTGATGTTTTATATTTAGGAAAATTCGTACCTGCTCATCTTGCTTTTTCCTATGGTATTTTCTATCAAAGACTTCAATACTACTTTATTTCCATTTTAAGGGTCTCGGTAAAATTAAAAATTATGAGAGGAGTTTCTTGGAAAATCTAGAGAAAAATTAATGGTGATGGGAGACAGGGCTAAAGGCTGAAACGCTCAGATATCCAAGGCGTTCGACTAGAATGAAAAGGGCCTTGGAGATTGATTTCGTTTAACATTTTGCTCATAGACTGTCGGCATCTAAATGCATGGATTCCACCAGCATTATTTGGCATTAAGGCTCCATCTTACACAAAATGACCCCTGGTGGCAGTAAAGGGCAGGCCCATAGCTCCTCGGAGTGGATGTGTTTATCACATACTTTACTGAGAACAGGTTTTCAGGCAAGAAGACCCAACGATTTTACTTCACCTAATAAAGTTCAGTCCCCTTTCCTGCCTCCAGCCAAAGAATGTCTTGACCTAGGAATGCCTTCCACGTGCACCAGGGGGCGGTGCTGAGTGTCCATGGATGAGTAGATCGAGATGCCAAGGACAGGGGCAGCATCATAATAAAACCTCAACTGATGGCGATCCAGAGTTTTTGATTATCCTATTCCCCCCTGAATTTGGCTTTAGAAAAGAATGTAAAACAACAAAAAAGTGGGGTAGAATGCTTGTTCAAATCCGGCGGCGCATTCGGTAGCGAGCCGGAGAGCTCGCCCCGGGGAAGCGGGACAGCGGCCCGGACCACCGCCGGCGCCTGCGCACTGTGCAGGAGGCCCCGGGCTCAAATACAGTCTCCGGCGCCGTGAGAACGGTCGGATTAAACATTTTTATGCTCCATCGCTACTGAACTTCTGCTGCGATGTAAAACACATCGAATCCCCGAGAGACCGTTGGGTTGTTTCATAGCTGTCCCCTGCCCGCGCCCCCGGCACCGCCGAAGGCAGCCCCCGCTGAGAGCGGCTAAGGCGCGGGTCCTGGGTTGCTATGACGACACGCAGACGCCCGGGAAAAGGCGAGGTGGCGAGATGTGTGGCGGGAAGTACAATTTTCGGGTACAGGTTGCAAGTGTACGTGTCCCATCACTTCTGGGGCAGAAACGGTGCGACCGCTGCCCGACCCGACTCCGTGGAGCTGGGGTGCGCGAGGTCGCTGCCTGCGGGGGACGCCGGGGAAGGGGACCGAGCCGACTGTTAGTGCCGGCGGGCGGGCGGTGGCCCGGCGCGCCCTTCCGGGCCTGGGCGCAGACCCTGACACACCCACAGGCTTTATAGTCGCGTCATGTGGCCTCAGGGAACACAGAAACGTCCCCAAAGGCGGAAAACCCATGCTAGATGAATTATCACCTCCGATATTAACACAGACTCTTAATATGTCTCTTTCCCCCCCTACCCCGCCTGTTTTTTGTTTTGTTTTGTTTTGTTTTGTTTTGCTTGCAGGTCAGTTTGGCAGCTCTGCCCCGTGTGCCGCTGATTTGTGTCTAGGTTCGCTTTCTGGAGGGATATTTCAAATTCCTAAAGAGAGTGATAGGAGGCTTTTTTTTTTTTTTTAACCATGTCTCACTCGAAAACGCGCTCCGCATCGGCACATGAGGGCAAAAGATTAAAAGTCGTTGTGTCCAAGGAAGAGACAGGTAAAGTTCATAAAGGGTCCTGCAGGCATAAATAATCATGGCCATAGAAATCACGGTCCGTTCACCGTTCTCCTTCATTTGAGACTTAAGGATGCTTAACTTCATTTTCCCATTACACTTGTTGCAATAAAATCAAAAGCCATTCCTTTTATAGTATTACCTATTTCAATACTCCACCTAAGGACTGTGATTTTTTTTCACACGCCGATGATTTTTTGCTTAAAATTAACCCTATTTTAAATACTAATAATTGTACGAACAGTACTTTCTTTGGTATCTTGTAAGGAACCAGTTTGTACCAACCAGGTTTTAGTAATTATTCTAAATGAAAATAGTTCCTTATTTAAGATTTTCATTCATGTACGGATAAGTGCAGATCTGTACTAGAATAAGAGTCATCTGGACTCATTCTTACCCCCAGTTTGTTAAAGCTTCCTTCAACTCACCATCTAGTTTTTAGGGGAAATTGTGCTAATGCCCCACTTAATCTTTTTCTTTTCTTTTTCTGTTTCCTCTGATACTCTGATTCCATCTCAAATTTTCAAGAGCTGGGAATTTGGTAATGTGAACTTCAGAGGTTTTAATGGTGATCAAAGCATGATACCTACTTGGAGAAAGTAACATAAGCCAAAACATATGAGAGACATAGATTAGTGGAGAGGTCTTTAAGAATGACAACCTGATTCTTGACTGACTTCATAGTAGACCTTTTCCTATGTTAGCCCTACTCCCTATTTATAACTCCTCTGCCCTAGTCAAGCTGCGTAGACCACTCCTTGTACTGTTCTTTACCAATTTGTTCAGATTATCGCACTTTCTTTATTTCCAACAATTTTAATTCTGCTTTTTTAAACCCAGTGCCGATCCCTTCCACTCTGTAAATGCCCCAATTTAATGCAATGGTTCTTATCTTTCAACTTATATAGAAAAAATACTAAATGATGTGACAGTTTTGAGGAGAGGTTTCTTTTGTCATTTTCACATCGAAGAGAAAATAGACATTCCACCATCTTAAGGCTAACCCAGTTAATTGAGCAAGTTAAGTGAATTTAATTTTTAACTTTGATTTTCCAGTAATGGAAGTTTATCTTTGTACGTGAGTTTTTGAATCTGTGTCTAATTAAAGTATGAGTAGGGCAGGCAATATGAATTTCTTTTAACTAGATGATTTTCAGTGTTTTAAGTATTGTTACTCTTCTTAGCAATCAGAAGAAGTCTTTCCTCTGTTAGAAATAAATACAAGATTGATGAGGCAGCTTGGGAATCTCCAATTAACTCCAAAAAAACCACAGTAAGCTTTTCTTTCCCATTACTTTCTTAGGACTTCCTGAGCTAAGGGAGAAAAAAAATATGGTGGATCGTTCAAAACCACTTCCTACTTCCCTTCAGAATGAGTTTATCCCTGAGGAAGTTCTTCTTTCTCTGACCTCTGCAGCCTCTGCTGGTCCTTGTCCTGAAAACTTACTGCCTCCTAAGAAAATTAAAACCCCTAAGGTGTGTTATACATATGTAAAGTACTTAGAAACATTTATCCTTTTATATCCAGTTCATTATGTATGTATTGAGCATATGTTGTATATTCCAGATTGTCTTAAAAATTTTTAAAATTAATTTACTATATTGAAAACTAATATCTTTTGCACATATTTCCAAGGGAATGCTTGAGTATTTCCATGAACTTGTTTTTATGCGATTTACCTAAATGATCACTACTACTGTTAGTCTTGATATATTCTTTCACTCTTAAATTGTTCTAGTATCAGTCTTTCTCCATGGGATTGAATAAGAATTTTGCTCTCCCTTTTTTTCTGTAGAATAAGCAAATCCCCTTAATGTAAATACTCATAACGATTAAGAAAATTTAATTTGACTAGTGCGCCCTCTGCTGTGCATTCGCGTTTTTGCTTTTTCCCAGGGCACCCTTCCGCGCCCTGTTGACCGCGTCTGGCATCACCCGATTCGAAGGAATAAGTTCAGATACCTGATTGACCATCCCGTTTCCCTAACGGGAGCCGGAAGGTAAAGAAAGAAGATGAGGGGCGGGGGGTTCGATGCAGATTAATAGAGTCATTTTCTCATTTCATGTGATTTCCTTGCGAAGGGCAGAATTGGAAAAATCACAGAATCAAAAATTTTAATGCTTGCAGTATCTTTGATAATTCACAGTATAATCTGAAGAGGGCACAGGACCACCTTTTTGTGTATACTTACTATAAGTAGGATGGCAGTAGGTGCAAGCTGCACCAACTTTGAGTTTGTTTAAGTTTTCTTTTTGCATGCCTTTGTGTAGCTGTCCCCTTACTCTCCTCTTCCTTGTTGTACCCTAGTACAACAAGACCAGAGAGGCAGGATGACTTTAGCGTCTCCTTTATTTGTACATCTGGGAAGAGCCAGGTAACTAGCTTCAAGAGGTGGAAAACCTTGAAAAACAAGTGCTTAATCCCTGGTTTTCCTCAGAGAGAACGCTTAACTTTCACAGTATTTTAGATCAAATCAGCAAATACTATTTGTCATTTTTATATAATTTTTAAAAATATTCTAAATGTCAACATTTTCCTGTGAAGATTGTGGCCTGCTCATTTTCCATATATGGTCTCTTTATCAATTTACTCCCTGCCTGCTTCTTACTGAAATGTCACTTCATCCAAAAGAAATGTTTAAACTTACTAATACTTGGGTAAGTTATTTAGTCTCTCTGAGTTCCATTTTCTTATTTGTAAGAAGGGAATAATAGACTTGCTCCATTTTCTGTACCTCCTGGGAATATAGAAAGAACAAATAAAATAATGGAGAGAAGAACACTTGTAAAACTATACAGTGCTATTTAATTATAAGATGTTATTATTCAGCTTTATCTTAGTGCTAGAAAAAGTGGCAGGAACTTAGGCATTGACTTTTGTGTCCTGCGGCTTTAGTGTCGTAAAGTATCTGTACTTTATTTCATGCCTTCAGATCATGATTATAATTATTAATAGTAATAATTAGTAGTTATGAGATGTTTGAAATATTTTGAAAAATAATTAGCTATATCTGAATGTGGCAATAAATTAACATTAAAGTTTTAATATCAAATGACTTCTGACTTATGTGAAGATCTGTATGGTGGTAGACAGGGTTATGGCCTCCCCACAAAATGTTCTCCCTATAATGCTTGGAACCTTACATGACCAAAGGGACTTGGCAGATGTGATTAAGGTTAAGAACCTTGAGGTGGAGAGTGTTCTTGAATTCTCAGAGTGGACCCAAACTAATTGCCTGAGTCTTTAAAAATGGAAAAGGAGGGCAATTGAAAGGAACGTCAGAGATGTCAGAGATGAGACAGCGGGAGGAGGACAGACTCAGAGCAGAAGCGGGATTCAGCCTGCCACTGCTGGCTTTGAGGTTGGAGGAAGAGAAGGCACAAGCTAGCAATTGCCATTGGCCACTGGAAGCTGGGATAGGCCCTTAGGAGGTAACATCAAGGAAATTGGGGTCTCAGTCTCAGAATTGCAAGGAACTGAATTCTGTTAACAACCCAGTTGACCACCAAATCCTTCCCCAGAGCAGGGGTCCCCAACCTCCGGGCTGCGGACCCGTGCCGGTCCGTGGCCGGTTGGGAACCAGGCCTGAGAGCAGGAGGTGAGTGGTGGGCAAGTGAAACTTCATCTGTATCTGCAGCCGCTCCCCAGCGTTAGCATTACTGCCTCAGCTTCACCTCCGATCATCAGGCATTAGATTCTCATAGGAGCACTGGTCCCTGGTGCCAAAAAATGTGGGGGACCGCTGCCTTCGGGCATCCAGAAAGGGACATAGCCCTGTCAGCACCTCGGTTTTATCCCAGTGAAGCCTGTGTTGGACTTCTGACCTATCAAGCTATAAGATAATAAATGTGTGTTGTTTAAGCTACTAAATTTGTGTAATTTGTTTTGGGACCAGTAGAAAATTAATACATGTGTGCACAATGAATAGTATTATTCACAACAAGAAGTAACTTGTCTAACAACCCTAAACATTCAGAGCAAAGCAGCAAAATACAAAACAACCAAACAAATAGCCTGAGTAGTGTTTTTCACCAGCTCTATCGGTCAGAGTTCGGTGTAGAAAGTAAAACACTCGAGATAGTTTAAGCAGGAAATTGAGTATTCACAAAATTATTGAAAGGGATGTAATTGAAAAATTGTAAATATTCAGCTATAATTGAAAACAAATTTTTAAATCGTTTGAAAGGCCAAAGTATGGGATAAGGAGACCTGTTTCGTGCTCCTTTTTACCCATGAGAAGGAAAGGTGTGGACCTTACCCACTGTCATCCAGTAGCCAGACAGAAAATCGATTTTGTAAATATATGTTTCTTATTTTTTAGGGATATTTCTTTTCTGTATGATGTTAAATATGTTAAAGGAGAGACTAAGGAGAGTGTACTTTGTCCCCCACGTTCAGACCATTCATTACAGCCACAGGATGGTGTCATTGTGCCTCATAAGGTAAATAAAGTATTTGACTAATAATTTCTTCTTCGTCTCTCCAAGTTGTAGAATTCTTGTATTGGGGATGTTGCTAAGGTGAATTGTAAATTCCTATTGGATTTTAAAGAGCCAATGGATTTCTGAGTGGGACACCTGTAACTAATACTAACACCAAGGTTAATCTTTAATTCTTGGTTTTATTTTTAATGTGTGTTCTGCTGAAAGTTTTTTACTACATACTACGACCCGCATTACTAATATTATCATTTTCCTAATCAAAGTCTCTTAATAGATAGTATCTTTTTGGGACAGGAATTGGGGTGTGTGCAATTCAGTTTTTTTTTTTTATCTACTAATGTTTTTATACTTATTCTTTCTTTTAAAGCCAAAGAAAATAACAGATACTTTGATTCCTGAAGAATTTCATATTGTATCAAATACAGGAGTTTCAGGTTTAGAGTGCTACGATGAGTGAGTACTTTGCTATATACTGAATATCTGACAAGTTGAACTGTTTACTCCTTCCCACACATAGAGGAACCCGAAAACGGGTCATTCACATACCTGGGGAATATCCACACTGAAATGAGGAAACGTGGCCTACCGTCCAGATGCAATTTAAGGAAATCACTTTAAGAACTAATGAAAAAAATCTTACTTGAAAGAGTTTGGGATTTTAGTGATTAAATTGTTCTCTGTCTTTTCCTACTTTTAAATTTTGAATTAAAAAAAAAAATGGATCTTGTTCTGAATGCTCAATTATGCCTCTTGAGGAATGGTTTTGAGCAATGACTACAGAGATAAAGGAAAGTAGCCTTTGAAGCTGAATTCTCATTATGCCTGGTTGTCAGGCTCAGCTCCAGACCGCAGACTCTTTGGCTTCAGGTTTCCTTGATTCCTATTTATGGGATTGAAAAGTGGATCTTACTTTTATTTTCTGAAACAACACTTGAATATTTCATAGTTTAAAAGACTAGTTATAATAAAACACCCAGAAGCTGTCACTCTTTTCACCTTATCCAGTATGTATGTTATATGGCATTTCCTTATGATAGTGTGTTTCAGAACAGTATTTGCTAAAGAGAACTACATTTTGGGGGTAACTTTTAATTTTTATATAATTTCAGAATTATAGAAAAGTTACAAAAATAGAACAAGGAACTCCCATGTACCCTCTATCCTGATTCACTAGGTGATTCATTTGCTTTAATACGCATGTGGGGGCACACACACACACATGCATTTAAACTATTGAAGAGTATTGGAGAGACATCATGACCCTTTACCACCAACTACTTTAGTGTATATTTCCTAGCAACCCATTAGTTATGGTTCTTTTCGATGACTTTTTTAGCTTTATCATTTCTATATTTATTAGTTGGCATTTTACCATATGGACTCATGGATTTCTGTTTTTTTCAGTGGATTATAATTCTTTACTATCATTTATTTTGATGTTCAAAAATTTTCAGATCAGGCCATTTTCAGATCTTATGTTCTTTAGGCATGCCCCTATCATTCTTTTAAGGTTCTCTTATTTTCTAGCTCAATAAGATTTCTGGGTTCATCTTGTATTTCCAAACTCCAGCTCTCGGATGAGCTCTGAGTCTCTTCTCCAAGGAGTACTGATTTCTTTTAATGGAGAATGGTACTTATGGTACTTAGAAAGCAAGATCTGGGTGCTAGGTGTGCTCATTGCTCTTGGGCTATCACTGCTTCTAGTCCTTCTCTCACACTCATTTTTGATACTTTATTTTGAGTCTTCATATCCCCTTGAGATTTTTCACTCATCTAAGTTCAGAAAATGGAACTTATTAACCAACTGTGTTTCAGTAGAGGGCAGAACCAAAGGAAATGCTTATTAAGAAAAAAGATATATAAATAACAATGAATTTAAAGATTGCCTTGTGGTTCTCATTGTGATACTCATTTAGGTGTAGACAAGCAAATCCAGAGGACAGATATGGCCAGGAGTCAGGAAAACTGTGTTCTAGTTTCATCTCTACTTCTTGCTAATTCTATAATTTTAGTCACTTAACTTTGTTGACTTCAGTGTTCTTAGAACATCCTTCCATCTTTGAAAAGGCTTCTTAAAAAATGAATTAAGGAAATTTTCATATTGTGACATATTAAGGAATATGATTAAATCTTCTTTACTAAAAAATGTTCCAGATATAAGTATCATCACATCTGTGTCTGTAGATATCTAAGACTATTTAGGATCTTGTGTGCAAAATGGTGGACCTTTCTGGTTGCCTTCAAGCTTCTCAATTCCATGAGGTCTAAATTTTATCATGTTGTAATATATGATAAACAAGCCAGATAATGTTCTTACAATAACATTTACCTGTCTTATTTATTGCAGCAAATATACTACTCTCCTCACAGATAGTGAAAATAGGCTACTGGTCTTCCCATCCATGTAAGTACAGTTTATTTTTAAAGTGTTTTTTAGAAAGAATATACATATATATTCTTTTTGTTGGTACTTTACTACACACACACACACACACACAGACACACACACTAAAATGACAGCAGAAACCCAAGACAGTAATTGTCTACAAGTCTGTCATCTAATCAGTGTTTGCTTTTGTCCAATTGCATATCATCTTAACAGTCATTCAGTTTTTACATATTTATAATATTTAAGCATTTAACATGCTTTTTTTTTACAGTTTTAATTCTTTATATTGTTTTTAAATTTTATTTTATTGTGGTAAGAACACTTAACGTGAGGTCTGCCCTCTTAAATTTTTAAGTATGCAGTACAGTTAACTATAGGTACAGTGCTGTATAGCAGATCTGTAGAACTTATTCACCTTGCATAACTGAAACTTTTTGCCTGTTAATTAGCAATTTCCCATTTCCCTCTCCTGCCAGCCCCTGGAAACCACTATTTCACTCTATGATTCTATGCGTTTGACTATTTTAGGTACCTCATGTAAGTGAGATCATTCAGTATTTGTCCTTCTGAAACTGGCTTATTTTACTTAGCTTGATATCCTCCAGGTTCATCTGTGTTGTTGCATATTGCAGAATTTCCTTCTTTATTAAGGCTGAATAATATTCCAGGGTCTGTGTATACCACATTTTCTTTATCCATTCATCCACCGATGGATATTATTATTTCGACATATTGTGACTAGTGCTGCTAATATCTCTTTGAGATCCTGATTTCAGTTCTTTTGAATACTCAGAAATAGGATTGCTGGATCATATATAAAATACTTTATATTCTACATTTAACCATTAGTATTTCTTCATGTCACTATGGTATTTTTGTTTTTGTTTTTTTCTTTGTCCCTTTTCCTCTCTTACATTGTGAAGTAACCAGTATTAATAGCTTGGTGTTTATCGCTCTACAATTTTCTGTGTTCTTACAATCATACACAATAGGTATATAGAATTTTGGGAGGAAAGAGCATTATTTTCTTTTATGAAAGAGAGAATTATACTATTTTTATTTTTTTAATACTATATTACTGATATTACACTGGATCAGTACTTAACAGGTCTAATGCTTTAAGATATCATTAATATTCCATGGTATATACATCTTTATACATGTAATATTCTTTTTTGTGATTAGAGAATGACCTATTATGACACTAATTACATAATTCTGCCACCTTAATCTTTTAGGAAACCTAACAAAAGAATAGAAGTGGTCCAGCTGAATAATGTGATGGATACTATGCTAGAGAGGGCTGGTGTGGAAAATCAGGAATATACAGGGCCAACCAAGGTAATTGCGAAGATCACTGTAACCTAGTGGTTAAAAGCGTGTACTCTGGATGATAGAATGCCTGGAATGGCATCCTGGCCCTGTCATTTATTAACTGGTGACCCTTGGCAAGTCATTTGTGCCTCAGTTTCCTCATCTGTAAATTAGAGATGATAATACTATTTACCTCATAAGGTTATAGTGGAGACTAAGTGGCATAATGAATATAAAGGGCCGAGAACAGTGCTTGGCATGTGGCAAACACTGTATAATTCATTGTTAGCACCGTTGACTCTTGAGCAACACAGGTTTGAACTACGCAGTCCACTTATATGTGGATTTTTTTCAGTAAATTGTAAATATTTTTTCTTATGATTTTCTTAATAAAATTTTCTCTAGGTTTATTGTAAGAATACAGAATATAATACAGATAACATACAAAATATGTGTTAATTGACTGTTTATGTTATTGGTAAGGCTTCTGGTCAACAGTAGGCTATTAGTAGTTAAGTTTTTGGGGAGTCAGAAGTTATGCATGGATCTTTGACTGCATGGGGGGTTGGCGCTCCTAACCACCATGTTGTTCAGGGGTCATCTCTATGATCATTACTGAATTTCGTTGACTGCAAGGCACCATTGATTACAAGACCTTTACTATTTTACATACCAATAAAAGACACTGCCAATTAAATCATACTTTCTCACCACTTATAATTTTAATTTTGTGCTTAATGAAAGAGCCCTTTCAGTTTTACATAGATATAGATTTCTTTATTTATGAAGGTTATTTCTTTATTGTTTTGTAAATTTTTATTTTTATAGAATTTGAAACTCATAGGTAGGTTCAACATAAGGCATTCCTATGTAACCTTTACCCAGTTTCACCAATTATTTACATCCTGTCCTATCTGCTTCATCTTTCTCTCTTCTTCTCTACCTATCTCTATGTGCATAGTTTTTTACGAACTGTTTTAGAGTAAGCTGGCAAAATCATGCCTCTTTACCACCAAACATTTCAGGATATATTTCCTATGGATGAGGACTTTCTCTTACATATCTATAATTCAGTTATCGAAATCAGGAAATTTAATATTGATATGATAGTTCATATTCAAATTTCAGATTTACCGGTCATCCCTATAATGGCTTTTATAGCTATTTCCCCCTCTATTTCAGGATCCAAGGATCACACAGTGCTTTTGTCATGTTCCTTTAGACAGCTATCATCTAAAATAGTTCTTTGTTTTCTTTTTGACCTTGATATTTGGAATAACACAGGCCAGTTATTCTGTAGAATGTTCCTCAGTTTTGGTTTGTCTGATGTATACTCATGATTAGGTTCAGGTTTTATATTTTGGGCAGATATAACAGAAGGGATATTGTGACCTCAGTGCATCATATAAAGAGGTATAATGATCAGACACAGATTTTAAAAATATAATTTTTGTATACATAACTTTACAAAGGAAAATGTAAGTGAAATAAACAAGGTGCATCTAAAACTTATTTACATTTAGAATGCTTAACTTCTGAAATGGTTTTTACTGACAAGACTGTAATACATGCTACTTCTGCTACTTAATGCTACTTAACTTACTTCTGCTAGATGCACAAACTACTACATATATTGAAGAAGGAACAGACCATTTACAATACTGTATTTCATGAACTTATTCGACAAGTCAGTGTGGACTGTGCAGATAGAGGAGAACTACTGTCCAAAATCAGGTTAGAGCTCTTATTGGAGAATTCCAGTTTCCTTCTGAATTTTATATTAGAATTATATTTATATCTGCTTTTGAGAAAAATCACAAAAGTACACTTCTCTATTGATAATAAGGAGCCTAATTGTATTTCTATTATATTTTCTGTAATAAACATATAATAGTTGAAAACCTCTTTAAGGTGATTTCTGTTGGAATGTTTGGCACCCCATTCTTTTATGCTTGGGAGTGAAGTGCTATGCGAAATAGTGGGAAAAAAGTATAGATTCTGCAGACAGACTGATCTGGTTTCAAATTATCATCTGTGTGTGACCTTGGTAAAAGTCTGAGCCTTAGTTTTCTCATCTGTAAATGGAGATAATTTTCATTGTTCATTAATCATCAGTAATATTTACTGAATGTCTGCTTTGTATCAGGCATTAACATGCTTCCTAGGTTTGTGGTGAGACTTAAATGAGAGCATAGAATTAGGTGTTTAATACATATAATTATTATAGATGATGATGATAAATATTATTATTACTATAATTCTTCTTATGCCACTGATACTTTCCAAAAGCTGAAAGGAATAGTAGAATTAGAATACTGGGTTCAAATTACATATCTGCAGCCTACTTGCCATAGAACCACAGGCAGATTACTACATCTCTCTAAATATCTGTTTCTCCTGAATGAGCATTAATAATATAAATTTTCCCTTTTTTTCTACTGTCTGATTTATGGAAACTGAGCCCCCCCCCACCCATGTGACAGTGCTGAGAAACCAGGAACAAAGCCATTAATAAAAGACTGATCAAGATTAGATACTAAGGAATAAGTTGTTGGAAACACCACCAGGAGCTGGAGAATGCCAGATTAGAATGAGGATAGAGACAGCTGAAGTCTGAGTTGTCAATCTCAGAACAAAGCCAGGAGAGATGGATGAGGAATCTTGGCAGAGGAACTAGATGACTAACTGTATCCAAACCTTCCCCTTATGAAGAGTAGGTGTAGGCAGGACTCTTCCAGCTGATTTCAGGAGGTAGCTTCTCAGAGCCAAAATAGTGTGGGGTCCTATTCCAGGAAGTCTAGGCAGAAAGAGACAGGCCGGCAAGTCAAACCCAAAATCCTTTAAGAAAAGTTGAGTCAGACACTAGGGAGATAAAAAATGCTAACTTGGGAGTTCCATAGAATCAGAGTAGGGCTTCACAGCTCAGAATTATACAGGGTAAAGTTGAAGTGAGGAATATAAAGTCGGTGAGAATGGGCATGAGGTTTCAGGATGATTGCACAGACCTTCATGGTATATAGTGGAATGGTGAAACACTCAGTGGGTGCAGAATAATCGAGTGGCCAGCATTTTGTTCTGGTGAGAGCTCTTTTGCAAGTCTAGGGCGTACCTTCAATGTGGCAGTCTTCTGTTGTCCTGAGCCTGGTGTCTTACAGAGTCCTTCCGGCTTTACAAGAGTGTTATGAGGATTCAGTAGAAATCCCCAGGAAATGGTAACGCTGTGCGTGCCCTGGAAATGTTTGATATCAGCCTTGAACCTCCTCTCTCTGTTTGTGTGTTACTGTAGTTGCATGTTCTGTCTTATTGAGTACTTTCTGATAAGTTAGTGTGTGTCTCTGCTTCTCAGGCACCTGCTTCTGAGGCCTCTTGCTATAAAAGGAGGGTTTCATATGAAACAGCGTTTCATAATAACTTTTTTTTATAGGGGGAAGAGGGTATGAGCTGAACAGGACCTTCAGATTACACAGAAATGGGGCTGCTGCTGTACGTCTTTTTGGTTGACACTATAAATCTGTGGTTATTTTAATTTTTTCCACTATTTTATTATGGCAATTTCCAAATACCCATAAAAATGGAATGAATTTTACTGTGAGCTCGCATATATC
Organism: Eidolon dupreanum; assembly: GCA_028627145.1. NCBI lineage: Eukaryota > Metazoa > Chordata > Mammalia > Chiroptera > Pteropodidae > Eidolon > Eidolon dupreanum. Next base: position 6,637,635 of record CM053517.1, read on the forward strand.
CCCATCCTGGATTCTGTCATTAACGTTTTATTCTATTTGCTTTATCACTTGTCCACCCATTTAGCCATCTTGTTCGTCCACCAATTTCTTCATAGTAAATTGCAGACATTAGTGTGTTTCTCTCCAAATATTTCAGCATGTATATCATTAACCAGTGTTCATTATTTATTTGCCTTTTTTTAATGAATTAATTTTTTATGGTGACACTGGTTAATTAAATCCAATAAGTTTCATCTGTATCATTTCTTTTTTGACTAAAATTTTTCACATACCGAAATGCATAGATCTTGTCCGCATTCGTTGACTTTTGACAAATACATACACTTATATAACCCAAACCCTTATGAAGGATGGAGATTACCATCATCCCATAAAGTTCCTAAATGCTCTGTCCCAGTAAATGCTCTTCAAAAGTTCTGATTTCTTTCCATCTTAGATGAGTTTTGCCTATTTAGGAACTTCATATAAATGGGATCATGTGGCCCAAGACAGTCTGTGGGACTTAGTGAGTGTTGGTACTGAGACAATCCTGACCTTGGGTTTGTCTAATGAATACTGCTTACTACCTCCTACTCCATTCTTAGCTTATTGTATTTTATTTGTTGTTTTTGTTTTTCATCCCCAGCTACTTCTATTTCTTCCTATGAGCCCATTAATGGAAGTATGCTCTATCATGGATATAGTTGTCTGTGATGGGAAAGCCCCTCAGAACATTTTGTTCCTAAATTGCCAGGAGGCAAGGTCCTAAAGAAAGTGTTTTTAAGATTGATATTTCCTGATATATGAGCTGCATATTGAGCTGATAAATCCTCTTTCACTTTAAGTGTTTAAATAGGGGTTGAATAATTCTTTCTGTCCGTGGTTGAGAGATTAAGGTAAATGACCATTCCAGCTCAAAGATACTATAATTCTGGGCTCTCTGGGATAGGATATAATACTTAGATCATTTTTAATATACATGAAAATTGTAATTTAATATACATGGTGACTGTAATTTATCACCTGTGATCCTTTCTAAATTGTTTGGTTTTATTCAGAAGCAAAATAAATGACTTCTTTGTATTTAAGGTCTGGATTTTATTTGTTTGTTTGTTTGTTTGTTTGTGCCTACAGTACCCTGTCTTCCTAGGTGATCTCCCATCCAAGTACTAACGGGGCCCGACCCTGCTTAGCTTCCGAGATCAGATGAGATCGGGCGTGTTCAGGGTGGCATGGCCGTAGACTTGTATTTATTTTTAAACAGGTGTCTTTTTACATTTTGGTCAATTTAGGAAAAGTAGTTTTATTCATGAATTCAACTATTTATAAAATCCCACTGTATCCAAGGTACTCTTTTAGATGTTACAAATATGTAAATATATTAGATATGGTTCCTATCCTCATAGATTTTATAATTTAGAAGAAGAAAAAAAGTCCTTATTTTGTTTTACAGCTTAGACATTATATTCCAAATAATTATGACTGGTTAAAATTCTATACAATTCATTCACTTGTATAAGCAAGACAAGAATTCATACAGTCTAGATCCCTTTTATTCCCTATGTTGTTCTTCTCACATATCTTTGTGAGTGTCTCTTCACTATTTCTTTCTCTAACATTACTTTTTCTCACACATTTTTGCTCTTTTTTCCATTTTTTCTGTACGATGTCTTATTTTTCCTCTTTTTCATGCAGAGAGCGGTATGTACAAATGCTCGACCAGATTGCCCGGCAAATGATTGACTTCTACAAAGACTTGGTAACTCAGCGAGTGATGGACCAGCGCATTTTAGAAGAACTGTACAATTTTAAGAATGTTATAGAGGAACTGACCAGGTAAAAACTGTGATTATCTTAAATACAAACATCAAAGCCATATCTCTCAAGAGCGTAAAAAATCTTCAGGGAAAGTAGAATGAGTAAAGGTGGGGGGAGGTCTCTTTTGTTCTCTTTTTGTATTTAGCAAGAGAACAGAAAGGACTGGATATAGTTGTAGACGTAGATATTGAGAGTTAAACAGGTTAATGCAGAACTAGGGCTCTGTGTATATTCAACAGAGAAAACACTCTTGTTCTTCCTTCTAAGATAAGGATGTTTATCTTAATCAGGTTTACAGAACAGGGCCATGATTATGGATGTTAAGGGTCAAATACCAAAGAGAATAAGCATTATATAGCAGTCAAGGTTAGTGATCATCTAACCTTGTAGCAAGATGATTAGTAGCAAGAATGAAGAGGATAGGATAGGCATGTCAGAGCAGTAGGACAGAGTAGTCTGGAGGCCTTGCCTGTCAGCATTTACCTTCACTCCATTCTAGAGGATCACACATCTTTTTGCCTTTTCTAGCCAACCTGATTCCATCCAAATGTACATAGATTTATTAATTTGGTACATAGGTAGAATAACTAGGAAGAGCTGTACACAGGATAACTGAGACTATTCCTGAGTATAAATATGATTTCCTGGGTAGAAACTCTTTGGAAATCTTCAACTATGACTATAAAATTTCTTTGCTTTGTTTTAGGGAGCTGTGTTTGGTTCGGGCACATGATAATAAATTAACAAAGGAAGCAGAGAAAGCCCACAAAGATTTGGCACAAGCTCTTTTAGAGGCTGAAAAGAATGCCAAGTGAGTTACCAAATGTTAGCTCTTATGTCATACTTGCTTCACATTTTATTTCAAAATTTTATAGAAACATTTGAAGTTTTTTTTATTACAACAGTGTAAAGTTTATTAAATATATTAACTCCTCCAAGCACTGTTGTAACATACATCTTACAAATGTCTTCTCACATGAGAGTTTTCCAGAAGTGTATACCTAGCAGTAGAATTACTCGGTCATAGGATATGCATAGCCTTGTCTCGCTAAATGTTGCCAAATATTCCACAAAGTGGTTATTCCAGTATATTCTCTCATCAGTGTATGAGAGTTTTCTTTTGCCCATATTTTTTATCATTTGGGTGAATACGAAAAGGTATCTGTTTTTTGCGTGCTTTTTCCTAATTAGTAGTGTGAGTCTAATTCATTTTTAGATTTCAGTGAATCCACTTTGGTCCTAATTTTTATTCTATTTCAGGGGTTAACAAACTTTTTCTGTAAAGGGTCAGATGGTGAAATATGGTTTCTGACGCAACTACTCATTCAACTCTGCCTTTGTGACATGTGCCATTGTAGTACAGAAGCAGCCAAGAACAGTTCTAGAATATGTCTGTGTTCCAATAAAACTTTGTTTGATTTTGTAACATTTTCACATATAAGTGGAGTAATTTCTCTACTGTTTTTAAACTATTAAAATATAAAATAAAATTAAACATGTAAAAAATTCTAAAAATTAAAATCTTAGCTCATATACTATACAAGAAACAAGTGGTGGGCCTATACACCCACAGGATGTAGTTTGTTGACCTCTATTTTATTTTGTTTTCTGTTAGAATTTTAATTACTAGAAGCTCTTGAGAATATATCAAAAGATATATCTGATTGCATTTAAAAGTTTTTTTATTTAGTCAATTAAAAATGATATTATATTATCATAGAAGCAGTTCATGTACCTTATAAGAAAATTAGAAAATACAACCAAGCAAGAATGAATAAAAAATATCACCATCTCATCACCCATAGATTACTACTATAAACATCTTAGTGTATATTCTTGTGGGTCTTTTTTTCTGTGTACATGTAAACAAATGCATTTTTTTTCAAACCACAATGGTATTGTATATACTATTACATAGCCTGTTTGTTTTTAGTCAACAATCTCTACCTATTTCAATAAATTTTCACTTCATAAATTATCCAGATCATATTCAGATTTTCCTAATTCTTTCCAAAATGTATTTTGCATTTAGTTGTCCAAACCAATATCCAATCTGGACCACACATTGCATCTTTTTTTTGTGTCCCTTTTAATTCATCATAGTCCTCTGCTTTTTTTTTTAACTTGTTGAAGAGTGACTATATTTTTTAAATGTCAAGAGAAATACAAATATATATAAAATCTAAATTAAAAAATAGATTCTTTCTTTTATTCTATTTTATTTCTTACTAGAGTGAGAGGGAAGTACCTTGATCATTTTTTGCCTACTGAATGTACTATTGTTTTCTATAGCTGATTGACCCTTCTTATCTTAGTAACTGTTCTATATGTTGTTTTCTATTTTTATACCTCTAATGCTATCTCTTTGTCTTCCTTCTGCAAGTTTCCATTTCGCCAGTTTCTAAATGTTGGAGTGCTCATTCTTTGGATCTTTGCTCTGTATATACTCCTTAAATGAACCCATTTGGTTTCCTGGCTTTAAATGACATCATCTATAATCTCAACTAACAGATCTGTATCTCCAGCTTTACCTTCTCCACAAATTTGTATCCTCAGCTTCAAATTCCTCCCTGAATTCCATACTTATGTATTCAACAATCTTAACATTTCTACTTAGATGCCTAACATTCTCAAACTGAATTCTTGTTCTTCACCCAGAACTTACTCTTTCCATTCTCTTTTCCCATTTCAGTGAGTGGCAACTCCATCCTTTGAGTTTCTCTGGTCAAAAATCTTGATGTCATCCTTGATCCCTTTCTTTCTCTCACATCTCACATCTCTTCATCAGGAAATTCTACAAATCTCCTTTCGTTATGTATGCAAAATCTTTACCATTTTCACTGCTACCATCTTTATCTCTTGCTTGGAGTATTGCAATAACTTGTGGACGGCCTTTTACACTACTGTAATCTGTTCTTCATATACTAGTCAGTGTGACCTATTAAAATTTGACTCAAATGTCATCTCTCTGCTCAAAGTTCTTAAGTACCTCCCCATCTTATTTAAAAAAAAAAAAAGACTAAAAAAATGCTTTACAGCATTCATCCCACTAGAATTTCTCTGATGTTTCCTACTTCATTCTAAACACTCTTGACTTTGTGCTGTTTCTTGATCACACAAGTTGGGCTCTCGCTTCAGGGCCTGGAGTCCTGTGTGGCTTCCTTCTTTCTTCCTTCAGACCTTTGCTCAAATGTCTTCTCAGTAAGGTCTTTCCTGATACCCCTGTTTAAAACTGCCGCACACTTCACGTGCTCAGCCTCCTTTCCCTGACTTATTCTTATTCACCGCACTATCACTACTTAATGTATTGTTTTATTTGTTTATTATCTCTTCTGAATAAATTTTATAAGGGCAAAAGTTTTTTTGTTTTGTTTCATTTTGAACACTACCTGGAATATAGTAGGCACTAAATAGATATTTGCTGAATGAATTAAAAATAAACTAGAATTTCTTTTGTGCTACTGTTCATGATAAGAAGAAAATCAGAGAGAAGGGGAAGGAAAGGGAGACAGAAATCTCTTTTTCTGTAAAAAAAAAATATGATGGTTCTGAAGTGGGATGGGTTTTCTTTTATGATTAGAAATTTTTCTTTTTCTTTTTTCTTTTTTTTTGGAGTCAAAGGAAAGTTTATTAGAAAAGGGATCACACTCCACAGAGTATGGTCTCTTCTCAGAGGCAGAGAGTCAGAGGGACAATGCAAGAGACAGAGACAGAGAAAAGGGACTGAGAGGGACTTGGAGGAACAGAGACAATAGAGACAGGACAGTGCGAGAGACAGAGAAAAGGCACTGAGAGGGGCACTGACAATAGTGAGAGACGAGGACAGTGAGAGGGACCAAAATTCTTAATAACTTTTTTTCTGATAATTTATTTTATTGAAAACTTGGAAAATATGAAAACTTGTAAATAAGGAAATAAAGAACTTTCATAATTCTCTTAGAGTTAATGACTTAATATTTTGGTATATTTTTCTCTTTCTATGTACTTTTTATAAAAACAAGATCAAACTGAATACATAATTTTATCATTTGGGCTTTCTCATTTTATGTTATCACATGAAAAATTTCCCATGTATCAAAGTATTAAGAATATGATCTTTAATTAGCCGCAGGGTATTTTCATCATACAGCTACATCAGATATTTTATTTGGCCAATCCCTCGTTGTTGGACATTGAGATATTTGAATTTTTTCTTTTGCTATTATCAACAAGGGTCATTAATTGTCTTTTTATTTTTATTTATTTATTTTATTTTTTTAATTTTTCAGGCGAGGCAACCCTTGGTCGACCTCACAGATTGCAAGGACCTTGTCACCTTACAATCCCTTATTTCTATTTATTTATTTATTTATTTATTTATTTATTTATTTATTTCGCCTACAGCACCTGGTGTCCCTAGGTGGTCTCTCATCCAAGTACTAACCAGTCCCTACTTGCTTAGCTTCTGAGATCGGACAGGATTGGGCTTGTTCAGGGTGGCATGGCTGTAGACTCTTTTTAAAATCAAGGTCTAACTTTCAGACAGTAAAGTGCACAAATCTTAAGAATACAGCTTGTAGAATTTTTGAATTTATATTCACCTTAAGTGTGACACTTAAGATGATTAATTTTTTCTCAGTTACTTTGAACAAGTGGAAGCCTCCAAATAAGGGGAGGCTCCAGGAACTGATGCTCGTGGTTCTGGTTTTCAGCAAAATTGAAAGAATTCTATATCATTGGCCTTTAATTCTTACAGCAAAGTTAATACTCCTAAGGAAGAAGTGTTTCAAATGGTTTGTCAGATGTTACCAGTGACTTTACAACTTCTGTGTTTGTATTTAATCTAGGTAGGGCTTTTAATTCTAACGAGCTTTAGTATAAGTTAGAAGGAAGAGATACGTCCTGGTAAACATGAAGAAAAAGTAGTTAAAAAAAAGATACTTAATTATGCTTAAGATTTGGTTAGTTGGTAGGGAATTTCTTTAAATCTTGTACTAATTATTTAAAATTTTAAATATAGTGGCTCATGATTATTGGGCTCTGTGCCTTTAATAAAGAATCCTAATTCTATGAGAAGAAAAGCTTAACAATAAAACTGGTATTTTACTGCTACTTGTATTCAAATTTTTCATTATAGTCTTCTAACACTAAAATACCATGTTGTGAAAATTCTAGTAGAAGAATTATGATGAAAGTATGTAGAGCGGGGTAGAGTATATTAAAATTTTTACTTTAAGACTTTTGTAAGATTTATAAACTAAATGTGAATATTTTTTCTTCTGTTTCTACTGTGTATTAGTGTTATTAACATATCTAGCAATTATACCATAATTGCCTTATGATGAGTTTTAAAGGAACACCTTGCTTTTTTGAGAACAAAATTCTTTTTTTTAAAAAAAATTACATATCCTATGTAGCTGTTTCTTAATTTTTCTCTTAGAATTTTAGAAGAATACCATGACTTATATACATTACAAAGAGGAAGGATGGAGAATGATATTAAGCAGTTAATGGCAGAAAGAGATATCTGGAGCTCAGCTACCTATGAATTGGCCCTAAAGGTTGGTTTATCTCAAATCATAACTCAAACTTCTTTTTTGTCCGGATAAAGTTTCATTTTACAAATTTCAGTAATCTAGACAAAAATTTTCAAAATGAAAATGCATATTTAACTGATGAACAATGTAGATATTGTGGGCCTTGGAAAGATAAAGTTACATTTTTTTTCTTTGTTTTTTTTCACTATTGGATACATGGCTATCACCCAATTAAGGGCTCTTTTTTTTCACCAGAACCTATGAAGTGTGAACGGAATTCTTTTTCTGTTGTTTGTGAACATGTTAAAAATCTCAGCTTTAATTTATACTAGTAATAAACTATGAAAAGTTGTTCTTATTTTTTTCACAAAATGTAATGGTATTAGGATCACTGGATATCTCACTTTGGTTCTATTACCTTGATACACAAGATGACAAATGAATTTATATATGGCAGCCGCAGACCATTATGGTAATGCTTTAGGGGAACAGCAAAGTCCCACAATATTCTGTTTTTCTAAAATGTTTGCTATTTGGATTGTCTTTTCTTATACCTGGAACTTATAGTATTGATAGTAAATTATGGCCCTGAACAGATTGATACTTTTGTCCCATTTTCCTCTGGAATGGTCAGACCTGATCTAGGACACAGTATTCTATCCTGATGCATACTTTTAAAAGGGACATCAGCATGTCCAGAGGAAGTAACCATGACAGTAAATATATAATGTAAGAAACACATCTAGAGGCTAGGCCTGTTAAGTAGGAGAAATGAAGAGGACAAGTGAGTTCCCTCACTCTGGAAGTATTCTAACAATGACCCTTCTGATGGAGGTTCCTATGGAAAAAGAATACCTTGGATTGATGGGGCTTGGTTTTAGATCATCCCTAAAGTCCCTTCCAATAGGAAATGACCACTAGCATGTCAGCTCCCTGAAAATAAGAAATTTGTTTCTTTTGTTTACAGCTATATGCACAGTGTCTAGAACAGTAATTCATTGAACAACTATATAATAAATTGAGTATGGCAGTGGTCCATGAGCCTTTTCATGTGGTCAAAACTAGTTTCATCATAATGCTAAAATGTAATTTGCCTTTTTCACTCTCATTCTCATGAGTGTTAAGTGTATTTTTCTTGAAACTACATGATATGGGATATTGCAACAGATTGAATGCAGAAACAAATATGAGGATCCAACTCTACTAAAGCAGACATTAAAGAGATTAGTAAAAATGTAAAACGGTGGTGCTCTTTTCACTAATTTCTTTGTTGCAGAAAATATAGTTATTTTTTCATAAAAGTACTCTATGTTAACATAATGGAATAATTTTTAATGTTATGTTTAAGTAGATTAACAAATAATATTTTAAATAATTTTAGTTTTAATTTTTGATACAGTAAATGTCAATAGATATATAAACAAAAGCTCTTTGAAGTTGTCAATAAATTTTAAGACTGTAAGGGGGTTTTGAAATTAAATTGTGTGAGAACCTCTGCTGTATACTATACTTCCATTTAGTTTCAGTTCAGTAGTTTTAGAAAACAAGAATTTTTGATTCAAATTCGTTCATGATTTAAACAAGAAATTGTGAATGAGTTAATGATTCATTGAAAAATTGATTTGAAATTGGCTTGGGTTTGATAAATTTTAGTGGTTTGTTAATGATTTAGGTTCTAAATTTTAGTACTTTTTAATACAGGTAATTGAAAAAAATCGAGTCATATTGGCTAAAAAACTTTACCTCAATGAAAAAGGCTGGAGTAAATATGCTAAGCATTTCATCATACTGCTATCAACCAAGGTAAACCTCAGTTCACTTAAGTGATAGAAAAAGAGACTCCACTGTTAAGGGTTGAGACTATAAGAAGCCTTTGCTAAATTTCTAGATTAAACTTTAAGTATAGTTTTATATTTGTGCTTTGTTGTGGGCAGAATGAAAGAAATCTGAGGAAAGGCTAATAAAGGCTCTTTTTTATATTTGTTTTCTAATTAATGCAATTTAAGCAATTTATCTAAGTTAATAACACTGCAAATGTTATAGAGTTATTCTATTAACTAGTATTTAAGTAGCTGTGTTTATTGAAACAGTTGCATTATCGATGCATTCTGTGCAATTTTATGGGAAAATTCAGTGAGCACACTAGGTTGAAAAGGAGGGAAGTGGCATTTAGTGTTTCCAGAGTCAAACCATTTAAGACTGTTTTGACTGGTCGTTTCATTTAATTCTTACAATAGTCCTATGTGATATATATTAGGGTCTTTGTTGTGTGGGTATGAAAAATTAATCTCAACTAGATTAAATAACATTCCCCAAGGTTACACAGCTAGTAAATGGCTAGGATTCACATTTGGTTCTGTTTGGCTTTGAAATTTCTGTTCTTTCCAGTGTACCACACTACCTCCCATTAAAGTCCTATGAGGAAATTGGGCTCATGTTGCAAAGGGAAAAAATCTTGTCTCTAATACTTGATGTGCCATGGAAAATCCACCACCAAAGGGACTGTATGTCACTGATTATATTTTGAAAGAGGAATATCTTCAGTTTTTTGATCCATCTTCTGTGGTTGTCTCTAGTATTACAATATTAATAATGGCCTGGTGTGTATTACTAAGTGTTTGTTAAATGGTTAAATGGTTTGATTCCATTCATTTTATTTAGGATACTTCAGATCTTGCACTGTTGCAGAAGTTGACACAGAAATGGAGAAACTTAGTGAAAAAATTTAAACAGGAATTAGAAGACAATGAAGAGTCTACAAGGGAGAACTTCCAAATAGTTAAAGATGGCTTTATCAAATGTCAGCAGTTCTTTAGAAATGATAAGTAAGTCTCTTAGAATAATAATAAGAATCTCATTTTTCTGATTATGCTATGTCATATCTGATAACTCAGTCCAATTCTTCCTCTCTTTTACCTTGTAATTACTGTGATATAAATTTTGGTCATATAACCAGCAGCGCTTACAAGGGCACAGTCCTGCTAGGAGCTTGACCGGTCTTGGTAGTCCATCCTGATTCTTCTACTCGTCTGCTGCTACTTCCATTTAAAGTTCAACTCTTTTTTTTTTTCCCTTTTCTTTTTAAAATCAATCCAATTTATGTCTTTACTATTGACAAACTTGAATATCTGGCTCTCTCTGCAAATTCTGTACCCTAGTACATGTGCAGAGAAGTGGAAACAATGGGTGGCTGGCTCTACTATTGTATAACAATTAGAGAGATCTGACAATGGAAGATGCTGCCTATAATGTAGTTAAGCCTAGGCTGGATGACTAAATCACAGTCAAGGTTAGTGGGAATCTATACTTTGAATGCAAGACTCAACACATTGAGATACCATTTCCATTTCGAACTGAGAACAGTGATTACAGTTCTTCATCTTCCCTAAGAGGTTTTCCACTTAGCAGATTTGGAAGTTCTGGAAATTTCTATGGTTTGTTGACTCTCAGCTGGGAGGAGAGCACAGGAGGTGATATGGTTCTCTTCTCCCTTTCTCTTCAGGACCTTCTTTATCAAGAGCTATCTTCTTGTGAGACTTCAGAGATATTAAAGGAAACTCTTACCAGAAGTTGGGGCTTTGACCTAAATGTTGAGCCTTAATTATTCATTAGGCTTCTTTCTATTTACATATTGTTTTGGCAGCTATGTTCATCAGGAATTATTCTTATGGTGACCTAATTTTGGATGCTGAAGACCCAGAGACCACCCTTTTAAGACTCTCGTGGCCTGATTAGAATCTGAATCTATATTTGTGTTTGTAAACTTAAAGATGGGTGCCTGTGGGAGAGGGGCTGAACCTGGAAGGCATGCCTGAAAATCATTAAGGAGAAACATAGTATTAATTGTTAGACAGAGTATAGATTGATGATTTTCTTTGTTTATACCCTGTTCTGAGACCCTACTCTTCTCTTTTCCCTTCTTTCAGTATGAACATTTTATCCCTTAATGAAGGAAACATAATTGAATCAATTCTTTCAGATTTCAAGCAGTGGCAAAAGGTAAGACTTTCTGATACATAGCCGTTTATCAAAATACTTGCCACTTCTCACCTACAAGTGAGTCATATATTTAAAAAATGCCATGCTGTGTTTTATGAAAGACAAGGAAAACAGCAAGACTACAGGGGCTTTTAAAAATATGCTTAATTATTTTATTTTCAGTTCTATTTTAGACTTTGGGGTCAAATAAAGTTAGGCTGCCAGAAAAAAAAAATTGAGAAAAGATACTTGGATAGCGGGTGGTCACCTCTGATTGTAAGATATAAGTAACATTTGTGCCTCTCCTATACTTGGCTTTTGTCTTTTTGGTTTTTGTTTTTTCACAATAAACACCTTTATTAGAGGAGCTAAGACAGGAGGAGGATTCGTTTGCCTTTCCGGGCCCTGATTTTCCTCAGATAGAACCCCAGCCCCTTGCCTGGTAGCACATAGCCATCCGCTGGGCCGCACTGGCCTGGTCTTGAAGCAATACATGCAAGAAGCTCACCCTGCCAGAACTACTCCCCAAGAAGACTGCTGGTTTTGGCATTCTCTTTCCTTTCATCGTATTTCTTCTGAATTTTCTTTCATCGTTTTTTGTTTAAAATCTTTTCCTCCACAGGAGTCAGCCTGGCCCCCTTCTTGCGGCCCCGGGGGCAGTGCACAGTGGGCTCCGTACCGCTGTCGCTATGGTGCGCTGTCAGTGAGCACGATGCGGTTCTACACGAGGGTCTTGGTGCGGCCCGTTCACTGTTGGCTGCATTGTAGGCAACATCGATGATCCTTGTTTTGCGCGTGCAACACTCGGAGCCCCAGGAGAAGTTCCCCGCGTCCGGCCTGGAGGCGCGGTACTTCTTGTTGCCTCCTCGGACCTGGACTGTGTGTGTGTGCGGCGGAGGCCAGTCTTAGTGTTGGCAGTGGGGCATCCCAGCCCATATTTTCGCTTCTTGTGGTAGGGTTTTCTCTTGCCCCCTCGTCTTGCGGCACTTGTGCCCATTGTCCCAAGAGGTGGCTGTGGCTTGGCACCGGCTGGAAGGAGAAACTACCTGGCTTTTGTCTTAAGGACAAATTGGACTTTTAAAATGAATTACATCTTTTTAAAAATTGTGGTAAAATATACATAACATAAAATTTATCATTTTAATCATTTTTAAGTGTACAGTTCATTGGCATGAAGTACGTTCGCATTGTTGTGTACCTATCACCACCATCCATGTCCAGAACTTTTTCATGTCTCCCAACTGAAACTGTACCCATTAAACACTAACTCTTCCATTCCTCTTCCCTCTGCCCCTGGCAACCACCATTCTACTTTCTGTCTCTATAAATTTGACCACTCTAGGCACCTCATGTAAGTGGAATCATTTAGAATTTGTCCTTTGTGACTGACTTATTTCCTTCCGCATAAGGCTCATCCATGTTGTGGCATTTGTCAAAATTCCCTCCCTTTTCAAGACTGAGTAATATTCCATTGTACGTATACACCATACACTATTAGTAATGTCTTTTAAAAAATGTTCGAGTTATGGAAATAGGCTTCATGAGTCAAATTACTGTCATGTTATAGTAGTTTAACAAAGGAAAATATATAAGATACTGAAATTCCTCCAAGGTAAATATCAAATTCGTGACTTGCTGAAGTCTTATCGAGATCCAAGGAGGCCATCTCCTTTTCTTTTGGAATGACTTGAGCAGAATAGTCTCAGAATTGAAGATGTCTGTTGTCCTGTACATAACGTAGCTATTTTAGTGCCTTTTAAAATAGTTTATCTGGCAATTTCGACATTGCATAATTAAAATTTTTAAAAAGTCATGCCTCTTTATTTAGTAGGAATAAAAACAACTCTCATTTATTAAGCACTTACTCTATCAGACTGAAGGTGCTGTCCACACATTATCATACTTACTCTTCATGGCAGCCACGCGATGCAGGTTTTATAGTCTCCATCTCACAGATGCGGAAATTGAAGCTTAGAAATATTAAGTAACTTGCCTACATTATCTATAAATGATAGATGACTGAGTCAGAATTTGAGTCCAGGTCTCTCCAACTCCAAAATCCCTACACTTAACTGTTCTGCTACATTGCTCCCCTGTGTTAGTCACTCATTGAAGTGTGGGTTATTTGTTTCCATTATCCAAGTCACATATACTGTATACAAATTATACTTAATTTTTTCCACAAATATTTATTGATATGCATAGGACTTGGATTTGGGATTAGAAAGGCAAATAAAGCATGAATGAAACACAATGATTACATTCTAAGAATTTACCCCATCTAGCAAGGATCATATAAACAAATGTGTTAAATCTTGACCAAAGCATATAGTAATTAAACACACTCAGGTCTCTGGGACTTAATTGACTTGCTATTTTTTTACTCACATAGGATTTAATATAGTTATTTTTATCCTGGTAAACTATGGATTACCTTAACAGGGTATAAATTAATTTAAGTTCACTTTAATTTTGAAAATTTTGAGAGTCGCTGGGAAGTTAAAATCTGGGTTGACTTTGATGAAATCATTAGTGGATAATGTGCTAATTTCTTTACCCCCCTTTTTACTCTCTAGATATTGCAAGAAGAAAAAGACAAGTATACTGGGGATTTTCTGGTGTCAAAATATGATTCTCTCAAGATTATTAAATACTTACAGGAAAACTGGACAGATATTGGGTTTGGGATATTTCGTCGCCATAAAAGTATGGAGGGGGAGATGCCACCAGAGCAACAGTACATGGAGGATATTGTGAAAAGTATAAGAAAACTCTATAAAGAATTTGAGATAAGAATAAATGGTGATAATGGTAAGAAAAAAATGATAGATTGCTTGACATAAACGATTTTAACAGTAATTATATTCAATACAATTACTACTTAAAATAGTACATTAATATAGTTTTAGAAATCAAGCAAAACCATTGAGCATCACTTCATTGAGATATAATTCATATAGAATACAATTCACCTATTTAAAGTGTACAGTTCAGTGATTTCGAGTATATTCACAGATGTGTGCAGTCATCACTACAGTTTTAGAATATTTTCATCAAAGTAAACCTCAAAAGAAGTCCCGTGCCTTCAAGCTGTCACCCTCTTACCCTCTTGTCCTTGGCCCAGTCTTAATCCTGCTTTCTGCCTCTATAGACTTTTCTTTTCTGGACTTTCATATGAATGGAACCAGATAATGTGTGATCGTTTGTGACTGACTTCTTTCACTTAGCGTAATGTTTTAAAGATTCATCTGTGTTTTAGCACGTGTTTATGGCCAAATAATATTCCATTGTGTATATACATTTTTTTTGTCACTTCATATGTTGATGGACATTTGGGTTGTTTCCACTTTTTGACTTTTAAGAATAATGCTGATATAAACATTCATTTACATATTTCTCTGTGGACATATATTTTCGTTTCTTTTAGATATATACTCAAGAAGAGTATTGCTAGTCATGTGGTAACTCTATCTTTAAGTTTTTGAGGATTGTCACACTGAGAGGCTGCATCATTTTACATCCCTACCATCAGTGTCTGAGAGTTCTGATTTTTCCACATTCTCATCAACACCTGCCATTGTCTGTCTCTTTGATAGTGGCCAGCCTAATGAGTGTGTGGTAACATTCCAGTGTGGTTTCAATTTGATTTTCTCTAATAATTCGTGATGTTGAAATGGTCTGTGTTATTTTAAAAGAAATGATTATCCATGTCATAGATACATATATGTCTATATTATTATGTGTATATAAAATGACCTCACAGGCTTAGAGAGAAAATAGAGAAAGGATACACCAAGTTTCTCCATGGGTGACTTGGTGAAGGTCAGGCTAGGCTCAGGGCTGGGAAGAGGTAAGGAGGATGAGGTTGGAGGGGAAACTGGACCAGAAAGGAGAAGGAGAAAAGACCGGCTCTGAGATAAAAGTGTATAATCCTATGACATTCATACATTTGTGTAAATTGAGACATGTTTATGCATAGAAAAGTAAGTAAAATTATGACTTAATAGCGATAAAGTGTGTCTTCAGCTTAAAACAACAAAATTAGGGCCCAGAGGACAGTCAAAAGAAAATGTATGAGGTTTGAAGGTGACTTGAATAGGTTGATTTTCAGAGGCATGGGTACTCATGAGAAGCTGTCCCTAATTGGAAGGAGTTTTAAACTGATTTTGCAATTATTTGTTCATGGTTTGCATCTATGGTCAAAGAATAATCAATCTTTCCCTTTTGTGAATTTGAAGAATAGGACTTTTTGGCCTTTATTTTACTACCTTTCTACATTTGCATTTGTCTGACAAAATCTTCTTTCTCCCTGAATAGCTCTCTTTAGCGTTCCCTATAGTTCGGGTCTACTGATGATCTCTCTTAGTTTTTATTTTCCTTTTTAAAATTTAAATGATACCTGAAAAATCTGGGTTGTTTAGAATTCTAATTTGGCAGCTATTTCTTTTAGTACTTTACATGGTGTAATCTGCTGTTAAACATCCACTTAATTCTTAATTTCAGTTATTGTATTTTTCAACTCTAAATTTATTAACTTTTAGGGTTTCTGGTTCCCTGCTGAAATTCTCTACCTCATCATTTAATAACTTAAAAATTTTAATCATGGTTAATTTTAAAGTCCATGTCTGATAATTAGATAATATCTGGTTTTCCTATAATTTTTTTTCAAATTTTTCAATTACAGTTGACATATAATAATATCTTAGTTTCATGTGTGCTAGGTCTTTATGATCTGTATTTGTCTTGGATTTGAGTCAATTCTTTTCATATTTCTGGCTGTTTCTGATTGATGTTGGACATTGTGAAAAATTCTAGAGATAATTTAAGATACTATATTGATGCCATGTTTCACAAGAATAATTTTACTTTTTATTCTGGCAGGTTATTTAGAGTAGGAGCAGATCATTTTAATCCGAACAGGGAGTGAGCTGAAATAAAGCATGGCTTCAAGTTTTGTGAGGGCTGGTCAGTTTCTGCACCATTCTTATTTCTAAGATGTAGCCCTTCAGGGGTTCAGGTGTTCAGGGGTCTCAAGCAAAAGCCTGCAGCATTTCCCAGGGCCTTTACTCCTTAGCACATTTTGAACTTCAATTTTGTTTTCCCAGTAGGGTAACCAGATATCCCAGTTTTCCATGAGACATATTGAAAATCTATCCTCCCAAAGCCATGGGAGACATTAAAAATCCTTCAAAACACTTTTAGTCACTGTGTCATATGCTACTTAAGAATCCTTTCCAGTAAAGTGTTCCAGGCAATCCCAATGCATTCATTGATAGGCATTGTTGTTCAATGTAAAACTGTTCTAGATGGGAAAACACTATCTTAGTTATCTGCAGCAGCAGTAGTATAGTTAAAGATAAAATGGCAGTGCTTATCCATGAGAAAATATAGTAGGCAGAGAAAAAATGAGTTAGTTAGTGGTTTGAAATAATGAGGAATCAAAATGATGAATGATAGTAAAATTAACATCATTTTGAGTACTCTGAAGAGGGTTTACTGAAAATATTTTCTTCAAGGATAAGAAAAAGTTTACTTTTTAATTATTTCTCTTTATATACCTCTGAGATGGGATCATTTTTTAAATTTTACAAATAAGACAAAAGTATAGAGAGGGTATTTTGCCACAGTCTCCCAGTGAATCAAAGATGAGGATCCAGATTTGATCCTTGCTCAGACTAAAACTATAAACTTCATGAAAACCTGAACAGAAACTTAGAAAATGACTCAAGAACTGTGTTCTCATTTCTGTTGTTAACTATCCTGTCATCATGAAGAAACTGTTTATTGTCATTGTCTTCTTAATCGAATGGCTCAATGAATAATGTCTTTTTAAGAAGACTGTAGTTCACAGTTTCTGGGCATAATACATTACATTAAGTTCTCAGCTGAGAAGACAAGAAACTTAGAGTATAAGCTGTCATCAGTCAAAAAAAAAAACACACCAATTGCAGTGTTTATTCACTGAACATTTCTTTAAGAACTCTTTGTAAGATTCTATGCTAGGCAAACTATAGGATAATAAAAAGGTGAAAAGAGATATGCCCTGCCAATAGTATTTTATAATTTATTGTTGAAATAATAGACTTACAAATACCTTTAAAATTAATGCTTTTGTCACTTTTCTAGGTCTCTCTAAAATTGTTCCAAGTTTGATTAGTTCTCTTGACTTCTGTTCTTTCAAGTTGGAAAGCCTCCTGGAGTTTCCTGAAATATTTCTTGAGCAATGCAAGGAACTCGATGGAAAAATTAATGAAATGAAACTACAGTTGGACACGTTGTTGAAGATTATTGGTACTGTTCCACAGTCCTTAGACGTGGATTCTGGCTCGTAAGTTCCCATAGCTCTCAGCCAGGCAGAAGAAGGGAGTCCCCACTTCTCAACTGCGTTTTCCCAGTACCCAGCCTGACAGGGAGCAGGAGAGTGAGGGAGCCCTGTGTCCCTGGCAGCAACAGCCTAGGGCGGAGTTTCTGTCTCACTGAGTGGGGACAGGGAAGGGTGGGGGTAGTCGTGGTTCAGATGCCATAGACTCTTGTCTTCATAGGTTGTCTCGAATAGATGTTTCTTAATTTGCTGTTTGCTCTTAGGACCATTTATTATTTTTTTTTAAGAAATAATTCTCAGTAGTTTTCCTGGAGAATGGGTCAGCTTTACTTCTCACACTGTCAAGCTTTACTTCTCACACTGTCAAGCTTGAAGTTAGTCTCTTGAGAAAGTTTTAAAATTCATTCTTCTCCCTTTGTGGTCTCAGTGGTCCAGAAGTGACCGTAAAGGGTGTGAGTGTGAGTTTTTATGGTAGAGCTAACACTGAAGGTAAGATCTACATTGTCCCGAGTGCATCATGCCAGTGGCTGTTGGCGTTAGGACAGCCATGTCAGTGAGTTAGCCACTATACCACATCGTTCCAGGCTTTCATTCACCTTTCCCCGAGTCTTCAAACAATTGTCAACACTACGTTTACTAGGCCCAGCCACATAAAACCCTTACTTTTAACTGATAGTTACTTTTATATTCTAAGTAAGTCACTTATCTTTATTTTACTTTATTTTTCCTTCAGGGTACTCCAAGCACATATATTTAACATGATTCAACAATGGCTTTTGAAAATAGGCAATGAGATTACCAATGGTAACATTGAACTTCAGCGCCACGTATGTACTTGTTGGGACCTGTGAGGTTAATTCTGCCTTGGCTGGGAGTTTCTTTTAAGAAAAACCAAGCCATGCCTATGCGATTAGAGTGGGAGGTTGGGAGGGCAAAATGAGAATTTATATAATTACTTGAGTGACTTTTGGTAGATTTTTAAATGCAATATCTTTTTGCCTCTGGAATGGAGTTTTAGAGATGATCAAAAGATTTCGAGTTCTAATGATTATCTTTACGCTTTACTTGCTACATTGAGTTTTTTCTCCTTAATAGCATTGCCTGGGATGTGACCAATTTAAGAATTTATGTTGGTGCCCCTGACTGGCTGAAGGATGACAGAAACATGTTACTAGGAGGAAAGACAAGATGCCACGATACTATTGGTCTAGAATTGTTGGAACAAGTAGAATTGTTCTGCAGTTCCAAAAACTGAACCTGTGGACTTCTCAGCTGGCACAACGTGGAAATTCCAAAGCCTGTCTTAGTTTATTGCATTGACTTCTACCTCCTGGTCTTACTTATGATCTAAATTTACATAGGCTAAAAATCTTACTATAAGTTAATATACAAATATTTGATCTTACAAAATTGATGAAATGAATTTAACTCATTTTAATATTGCTTACATTGGCAATTTCAAAGGCCAAGATCATCAGTTACATGGGAATACTACTTATGAAGCATTACATTTTATCAGTCTATGAGCGTGTTGCAAACACATAGACACCAAAAGTTGAGGAGCAAATATAGTAAGACTGGAAGCATGGATCCAGGGTTGGAAGAAATTTGTATGATTTTGAAAACAATTGAAATTAATTTTAAAAGGAGGAGCAGAGTATCTGTCACATAATGGGACTTAATAAGTATTTGTTGAATGAGGTAAGGATGAACTTTCTAGCACTGTGGGTGCCTTATAGTGTCACTACATTAACCCATTTGTTAGCAAAATATTCTGTTTGCCATTGGTAATTTATCTCCATGGAATCATGCTCAATATTTATATTATGGAATTCAATTTTTATAGGATTATTTAGAAAAGGATTATTTAGGAAGAGCCTTTATATTGTCCTTACATACCTCTATTTTAAAACTACATTATAATATAATTAAACTGTGTAGAAAATTTGTAAGATTATAAATTCCTTGAGGCACCGTATTTACTGGTGCAACTATTTCTTTCTTTCTTTCTTTTTTTTTTTTTAAGATATCTCAGTTTTAATTTCTAACACAGTAAATATGGATAGATTCAAACAACAGTGTTTTGGGGGGGATACATCATTTTCAAGACTAAAAGAATCCAGAGAACAAAAATGTTGAGAATCTAAACACTCTTTTTATATAATATTCATAGTACAGGAGTATATAGTTTAAAATGGTAATATCCCTTTTACCTTTCTTATAATTGAAAAGAAAAAATAGTTTGCTTATAGATAGTAGTGATCCATTTACAAGGCAAATTTGGTAAGTGGAAGCTGCTTAATTTATCTTGCATCTCCGTAGTAAAAATGCTAAACAGTAATGGCTTGCATTGAATGATTGGTGTGGAAATGGTATAACTTTTTATTTTCTTGAGGTTATGTCTCAGTCTTTGATTGCCTTTTTTTCTGTAGTAGGAGATGGAAATGGCTTGGATAAATGAAAAATCTGCACAGATGTCCTCTAATCTAATTTTAGCCAGTAGTTTCCTCTTCAGATCTTATTAGCTCTTAGCAAATATCTAAGATGATTGATTTACATTTGACCTATTTTGTTTTCTTCCTTTCCGTCTTATGGGATTAATGTGAGACATAGAGATTATAGGATGTAGCGATTATAAAACTGAATGCTTTTCATTTTCTTTCTACCTTTCTTTTTTTTTTTAATTAAGTTTATTGGGGTAAATTGGTTAATACAATTAAATAATTTTCAGGTATACATTATAATTTAACATCTATATATTCTATTGTGTGTTTACCACCCAAAGTCCCGTTTCCTTCAGCTATCATATATTTGATCCCCTTTACCCACTTCACCCTCCCCCTACCCCCCATATTTGGCCCCCTTTACCCCATCTACCTCTCCTCTCCTCCCCCATCCCCTGCTCTCTGATAACTACTAGTCCATTGTCCATGTCCATGAGTCTCTGTTTGTTTGTCCCGTTCATTTGTTGCTTTTAGGTTTATATCTCACATATAAGTTGTATCATATGATTTTCAGCTTTTTCTGCCTGGCTTATTTTGCTTAGCATGATTATCTTGAGGTCCATCCATGTTGTCACAAATGGCAGTATTTCATCTCTTCTTATGGCTGAGTAATATTTCATTGTATATATGTACCACAGCTTCTTTAGCCAATCATTTATGGTAGGACACTTTGGTTGCTTCCATGTCCTGGCCACTGTGAATGATGCTGTTATCAACATTGATGTGCAAATATCTTTTCAGATATGGGTTTTCAAGTCTTTGGGGTAAATACCCAGTAGAGAGATTGCTGGTCATATAGTAAATTAATTCTTAGTTTTTTGAGGAACCTCCGAACTGTTTTCCATAGTGGCGGTACAACTATTTCAAAATGGCAAAGTTTGTCCTTTTTTCACCTACCATTCATTTTCCTTTCTGCTCTATTTTCTTACCTCCAGGTTTTTTTTTTTTTTGTTGTTGTTGTTTTTTTTTTTTTTTTTGCCCTTTATGCCCCTACTCCATCTAATCTGTGCTGCTTGGCAATCTACAACAGTGATCTTTAAACATTTTTTTATCATGTACCTTCATCAGCAAAAAGCCTTTGAGCAAGTATTTCTAACTTACATGCCAAAAGTATCCTAGGACTGACCTGTTTTTTACATTATAAAACATATACAAATGGTCAAAAGAGATGAAATAAATAATATTTAAAAATAATTTTTAATAATGGTTAAAAATTGATGTGATTGAACAGGCTTCATAATTTTTTTATAACCACAGGTTAATACTTAGTGATAAAGCCACTTAAGTTCAGTTTATTTCAGTATTTGTTTTTAGAGGACTCTTATTGTTGAAACGATAGTTCACAAAGAAACATGAATCCAAATTGAAGAAGCATTCTTACAGTATTTATGAAATAATAATATTCATTTTTCAATTTCATTAATCCTATGTAAGTTTTTATTAATTGGCTGGTAAAATTTTTCATCAACCATGTCAGTCAATTGTTCTTGCAAATATTAGATGATGTGGCATTTCTATATTTTTACAAAAGATTCCCCAGTCAATTGAAATACTTTATTTGTAAGATTTAAAAACAGTGATCTTTAAATATTTTCTTATCATGTTAAGATACTTATTTCTAGATTTTTCAAGTATTTGAATTTGAGAGTTTTAAAAAGTGAGCCATGTGTCATTTTGACACCCAGAAGGGATAAGGCATTTGAAGAAAACAGTGTGTTCGACATTTACATTTTGTAAAGGTTTTTGCATTTTATTTCTGGGACCCAGCCTCAGCAAACACCCTAATGTAGAGGTTCTTAAACTTTCACACTGCCCTTTGTGCCCCAGCGTTTTCATACTCCTCAGCCAAAAGAAATACCACGCAGTTCAGTTTATTAAGTAGGTAGGTTCAAACAGCTTACTAAGTGTGTCCTAACAACTTAGTAGCTATTTGGAAAAGTAATACATGTGAAAATAAAACAAGGCCATTGGACTAAAGTAGCTTCACTGCCTTTGGTAGTCTGTGTAAACAAACCATGTCACTGTCGTTTCCCTCAAGGATTTAAATCCCATGGCATCTTTGACAGTTCACTGCTGAGCCCTGGGGTACCTTGGCGCACAGTTCGGGAACTGCAGTTTTCATACCCTCGACCAAGCTAAAGGAAGAGGGTCATTGAATGTATATTAAGCAAAAGAAAATAAAGTTATAGTAGCTGAATAGTGATGATTTAATTTCATTAAGAAAGATGGTGTTACTGAGAATTGGACACAGGTATGATCATTTCTATTTTTAAATTCAGTATAGGTTTTACTGTTCAATTTATTTTAAAATGGGTCATTTGTATTGTAATAATTTTTTAACAGGTGGATGAATTGCATATATCTATGATCCGGTGGATGGTAAATTTGCTGATTTTAATGGTACCTGATTTTACTGACCAAGACACCCTCCCAATGTTGGAGGAGGAAAGTAATGAAAAACATGATGTAGGAGTAGCAAAGTTAGAGCTAGATGCAAAAGCACTGGCAAAAAAGTTGGCCCAATACTCCAGCTATTTGGTCAGGTAAAACTACCTGTTTATTTTATTACTATTCTTTTGAAGATTAAATGCAACATAAAGCAGAGGAGAAAAGGACAATTAAGTAGCAGCGATGAGGGATTGTTTTGAAATCTTGAAAGGAATAATACTAGTTCATTTTTTAAACTAGCTTCAACACTGTCCAGGTGGAATAGGAGATTTTGGTGTCTCCCCAATGATTTTAGAATTCTTTTGGAAAACAGTGTTAGCATAGGCAGGATGGGAAGTATGTACAGATGTAGGAGTGAGAATCAGTAAAAAAAAAAAAAAAAAAAAAAAAAAGCCCACTGGCATAAGTAAGATACATCTTGCACTTTTGCACATACTGGGGACATTTATGAAGAAGCTTGTAGTTCCAACCAAAACATCTCTTCAAAAAAAAAATGAAGAAAATCCTTATATCTGAAAAACTAGAGGATTCTCACCAAATAAATATGAGGTCTGAAAAACTAATGTATTAACTAGTAAGCATACTGTTACCGATGACTACAAATTTTGGGGGGATAGCTTTTATCATCTAGCCAATTTCCCCCTTCATTTCTATTCACAATTGCCACTGGTCAGGAGTGAGAAAGGAATGGAGGGGAGAAAGAAGAAAAGGGTGAAAAACTGAGAAAGAGACAAATTATACTGTTTGGTGAGTCAGTAGCTTCATTGTTATGGTAGACTTCCACTGTATCTGGGTGTAAAACACTTAGGGGAGGAACCAGCATGCTGTGTGAATGTGTGTACTTTTTTTTCCAGTTGTTGCAAAGGGATGGTAACAGCGATGGCTCTGAGTATAGCTGGCAGCTTACAAAAAAATCCTGCTAAGGAACTTCATGATCTGGATAAGATGAAGGTAATAACTCTTTCTTCCCCTTTTGTTTTGTTTGTTTTGAACAGACTTTTTAGGTTCAGTTGATTTACAACAAACTACACATATTTAAAAGGTATAATTTGATCATTTCTAAAATGTGCATACACCTGTAAAGTGATTACTACAATAAAAAAGGAACACATGCAACACATTTCTTCATATATTCTCGATACAAGCCTTTTATTAGATATGTGATTTACAAATATTTTCTCTCAGTCTGTGACCTGTCTTTTCTTCTCAACAATATCTTTCAAGAGAGGAAGGTCTTAATTTTTATGTTCAATTTATTATTTTTCTTTTATCAATTTTTAGGTATTATATTTAAGAAAATTTTTGAACAATAACATCATGAAGATTTTCTCCTAGAAATATTATAGCTTTAGGCTTTATATCCAGGTCTGTGACCCATTTTGAGTTAATTTTTTTCATGTATGGTGCCAGGTATTGGGATGAAATTCATACTCTGGCATTTGGATATCCAGTTGTTTAAGCACCATTTGATGAAAAGGCTATCTTTTAGTGAGATGCCTTTTCCTGTTTGTTGAGAATCTCTTGACTATATATGTATGGGAATTATTCTGGACATTCTGTTGTGTTCTGTTTGATCTGTTGTCAACATTGTCACATTATCAAATTGTCTTCATATCTGTAGTTTTATAATGAGTTTTGAACTAAAGTAGTGTAAATCCTCCAAATGTGTTCTTTTTCAAGACTGATCAGGTTATTCTAGGTCCTTTGCTTTCCATATATGAACTTTTTAGAATTAGCTTGTCAGTTTTTCCAAAAAAGCCTGTTTGGATCTTGATTATAATTACATATTATCTATTGGTTAATTCATGGAGAATTGACATCTTAACCATATAGAATCTTTGGATTTTTTAACATTGTATATCTATTTATTTATTTAAGTCATTTATTTCTTTCAACAAAGTTTTATAGTTTTCAGTGCGCAGGTCTTACACGTTTTATCAGATTTATCCCTAAGGATTTTATATTTTGCTACTGTTATAAATGATAGTCTTTTATAATTTTAATTTCTGATTATTCATTGCTAGTATATATAATTATAATAGATTTTAAAAATATGTTGATCTCATATCCTGTCACCTTGCTGGACTCACTTATTTCTTTTTTTTCAGATTCATTAGAATTTTTTATGTTCGCAATCATGTCACCTGCAGATAGGGACAGTTTCACTTCTTCTTTTCCAATCTATATGCCTTATATTTCTTTTTCTTGCCTTATTTCACTAAGACTCTCCAGTACCAGGTTGAATAAAAATGGTAAGAGCAGATATCCTTGCCTTGTTCCATCTTAGGGAAAAAGCATTTATTCTGTCATTTTTAAGTGTGATAGTAGCTGTAGGTTTTTCACAGATGCCCTTTTTCAGATTGAGGAAGTTCCTTTCTATTCCATGTTTGCGGGGAAAATTTTTAAGTCAAGAATGAATGTCAGATTTTATCAAATCATTTTTCTGCATCTACTGAAGTGGTCATTTGAATTTTCTTTTTTATTCTTTTAATATGGTGAATTACATTGATTTTTAATTGAGTGTTAAACCAACCTTGCATTCTTGTGATAAACCCCACTTGATCATTTTGCATTATCTCATTAATTGCTAAATTCAATTGTTTAAAATTGAATTGGTTTAAAATTTTTGTTTTGATATTCATGAATGAAATTGATTGTATAGTTTTGTTTCATTTTGTAATCTTGTTTGGTTTTGATATCAGGGTGATGCTGGCCTCTTAAAATGAGTTGGGAGGTATTCTTCACAGCAAACTAAACTGAACAGTCTCTTGGAGCTTGTGGCCCTCACTGTGCATCTAGAAGTGTGCTCACATCTCAGGCCTGCTGCCACTAGCCCTGGCTGCTGCCCTTTCAAGGGCACATCAAACTAGTTTGTAGCTCTACGCTTCCCCCAGTGGTGGAGATCCTGGTTTTGGCAGGCCGGATCTGCCATTGACAGTAATGGGAACTCACTGGCCTGTTCCATGATACACTTTCATCCTCATTTACTTGAACAGGGGTAGAGCTCTGTACAGTGAGACCATGTTTCCAGGTAAAGGCAATTTTAGAATGAAGACTTCAGACTGCTTAGTGAAATGTGTACCTCCCCATTAAAGTTGAGGCTATAGCAATATGAGGGGACATTATTGTGAGAGGCCCTTCCTGAAGGGACCTTGGGGATCTATGTAAAACCATCCATGTTAGGAAATTTTGTGGGAGCTTGGTGAAATGGGCCATTCATTGCCTGCTCTGGCCCGGACCTGACCATCTCTTTGAGAACCCACACTTTCCACCAGGCTGCTTAGGTCTTCTGTTAAGATCTTTTCCACGTACGAACCCTTTGCTAGTGATTGCAGGTTAATAAACCAGGGAAGTGTTATCAGAGGAGGCTGAGAATCTACTCTCATGCCAGTAGTAAGACTAACTGATCCCATGCTTGGGCCTTTTTTCCTACCAAATGTGTTTGCCCCTTCCCCTTCAAAGCCTGAGACTGAGGCCTTTCAATGGTACATCAAACTAGTTTGTAGCTCTACAGCACCCCCTGTGCCCTGGGTGTAAAGAAAAATGAATGTGTAGTTACCTTTTCATTAGAGTTATCTTAATTTTAAATCCATCCCTATTCTTGACTGCTCCTGTCTTCCCCTGATCTCGTGGACAGCCTCTGTGGTACATAAGTCTTTATGACATCAGACTTTGGGACTCCTATGGCTTCATCTGTATCCCATAAGGTGAAGAGTGGAAGATGGTCTTCCAGGGAAGCCTTGTCTAATGTGGGTATACTGTGATGCTGTGTGGCTTGTGCCACACCGCAATCACATCTAGCACTTAAGAACAGCATCTTGCCAACCTACTGGACTCATATATGGATGACATTAGTGATAGCTTTCCACAGTCTAATATTTCTTGGACTCTTTTCCAATAAATGAGAGTTGCACGATGCTGGACAGGATTCTGGAGTGGGAAACCTCTTAACTAAGTATCTTTTAAAGTTTGATGATGTACTAATTGTTCTTATTCCACTCTCCCATGATATATGCCTAAATGACTTCTCAAGAAGTCTTGGAGATTATCTAGTTCTGCAAGACCATTGCTAGTTACCCTGTTTACTTCCTAAATGATCCTGGCATATCTTGATTCAGTCTGACCTCACACAGCTGAGCTACAGTTAAATGTTGGAGGTCATTTTCTAAGAGGATTCAGTTCTAGGGATCCTTGCTCTTGTGCCTATTTCTGAAAGAAGTTGGTCTCAGTGCTTATCAGCTGCTCTACTTGGGAGAAAGAATTGCTTGTCATTAAGACTTCATTTGATGCTTGGAAGCACTGAGTCCAAGAGTCTGAGCATCCACTGAGAATATAGTGGGACTACTGCAGCCTAGACCAACCGCTGAAAGCCTAGAAACTTAGCTCCCAATAAGTTAGATATCTTTTTTCAAGTGCTTTAGGTTGACCATCTATAATGTTCCGGTATCTAGAATTAGAGTTATTGATGCCCTGGAGTTTAGTCATAATCTGAGCAGCTGGCAGATGACTTAGAAGGATCTCTGAGATAACCTTCAGCAGGCCAAGACTGGTAAAAGACACACATTGACCAGCACCTGATAGTTCTGAGAACGTATGGGAGGGAAATATCTCCTCTCAATATCAAATGCCTACCATGATGTAAATGAGAGGACTTCCAGCTTGGGGGCCTACAAGCTGACTCCTGGCTGCAGCTGACTCCCTCTATGCCATTCTTTCCCACCTCTGCCCTGTGTGATTTATTAAGATCCTGCTGTCCACCTTGGGCTGCAGTAACCTCTTTTATGTTACCCAAGTACAACTGCCAGTTCCAAGATTTGGCTCTCCTAAATGATTATGACTTTGAAGAGGAGTGTTGGAGACTTGCGTCTTGCAGTGTTCCAGATACCTCAGGGAAGTTCCAGCTTTCCCACCTTTTGGGAGAGACCTGGGGATGTTAGATTCTTAACTCCATTACCACCATAGTCTTACCACTGGTACCCTAAAAAGACTATCTCCTATAGCCTTCTCATCCTCCTGCTTTTGATCCACTACAATAGGCTTAACATTTAGGGCCATCTCTTGCTTCTTAAATCCTCCAAGGGTCCGAGACGTGAATTTAAGCCCTGTTCACACCAGAAGCATTTATTAACATAGCCCAAAATCAGGCTTTATTAAAATTAAATAAGACTATTAATGGAAGAAGGTCCACAAGTATTGATTAGCAACTGAGCTATCCTGGTCTAGAGCTGATCAAAGGCAATGTTGAAGGTTTTTGTTTTGTTTTGTTTTGTTTTGTTTTGTTTTTACACCTACGACACCTAGTCTTCCTAGGTGGTCTCCCATCCAAGTACTAACCAGTCCTGACCCTGCTTAGCTTCTGAGATCAGACAAGATTGAGTGTGTTCAGGGTGGCATGGCTGTAGACTGAAGGTTTTGAAAGAAAACTTGCTTAATTCTGTGGAAAACTTGCTTAGCTCTACAGATTACCACAAAACGTTCATCAAAAGACTCCTACTGATTTTTTCCCCTATCAGAAGTGTTATGATGATGGCATTTTCAATGCCTCAGAAGTTTATAAGAAAATGACTAGGATCTCTGTTAGAATGCAAATTCAACTAGAGAATAGTTTGTTTCTCATGAATGACACATTAACTGAAGAAATAAAGTTTCAAAAATATTACTATTTTCAAAATTAACTAGTGCTTTGTTCTAGTTATAGTAAAGAAAGTTAAATAATGCATGCATCAAATTTTGTAGCCAGAAGGATCCTTAGGGGCAGTGGCATGATGGAGACTCACATTGGCTCACAAGAACTACCTGTGCTTACCCCTTCCCAGCTCCACATTCAGTGGTTATCAACTGAATTAATGACTGTCATTGGAAATGCCATGGTGGGAGTATTTTTACCATGGAAATTAGCAAGTGCTACAGATTAGGACTCCCTCTCGCCAAGACGGTGATTACCAATTTCCCACTACATAGGGGTCACCTAGAGTAAACTACGACCTCATTTGTTTTTAATAGGTGAAGACTATTAAGAGTTTATCCAAGAAGCCACAACTCATTAGGTGAATTTAGACTAGAGCCCAGTTCTTTCACATTTCTTGTTTGATCCTCTTTCTGATATGCAATAAGACATCATCCTAACCTTTTGAATTCTGAATTTAAACTTATTGGTGACATTGACAAAGCTCTGGTAAATTTACTCTTTAGACTTCAGTTTCCTTATGTATAACGTTTGGATTTGCTTTCTACAGTTTTCTGGCTCTGACATTTCATAATAATTCCACAATTAAAAATAAGTCTAATAATGAGAAAAAATGTAAGGCATATTACTGCTTTTTATAGTTAACTGTGGTGACTTAAACTGGGTCACTATTTTGCCTCACGGAATAGTGTTTCATGGTTGAAGTGACCTGATCTCCTCCAGAAAAGATAGTTTCCTAGTTCTCTCTGCTTTTACCCACTAATAAGAAATAATATATCTTTTAAACATTGAAGCCAGATCTTAGCTGTTAGGGGATCTTGGTAAAGTAAATGTAGTTTCTATTACTGAGTTATTCTTAGAGGAATTGTATTTAGCAGCATCTCAGTAGGTATGAGTGAATGCATGAGTTGATGTAATCTGATTTTTTTTCTGCGTAATAATGTCTTTTGTCTCTTTTTCAGAAAGAATGTTACGAGTGGATCACCACATGTTCTCACCTCCTTTCTGGAATGAAAGGCAGAAAAATAAAGTTATTGACAAACGAAGAAAAAGAACACCTAATTGAAGAAGAGGTATTTATCATGTGTTAGCACTGCTAATTATTCAGGTTATTCTTGTGTTTTAATTGGTGAGCATTCAGTGACTTTTCCCAATCAATGTTCTGAATATTGATTCACTGAACTATAAGCTTCTTAAAGGCAGGAACCATTCTTATTAACCTTTGTATCCTTATCACTGGCACAAGGCTCAATTGCAGGATTTATACCTATTAAATATTTTTGAGTGAATAATTGCTATATAGTACTAAAATATTTATATACACTAAATTATAATTATGATATTGTTTTATCTATCTCACAGGACAGTGTAAAAGAATTTACTGAGTCTGAAGTAGACACATCTTTTAAAGAGGATGAAGAAGAAAGTAAGGAGGTTGAGAAACCTGAGAAAGAACAAAAAGAAGAGAAAGTAGAAGTAAGATTATTTAGTATTATTTTCTCTTATCCCTTTATATTTTTAAAGAAGATAGATAGATAGATAGATAGATAGATAGATAGATAGATAGATGGATGGATGTAGTTGAAAGTAGAAACAGATCATCTGGAGTAAATGCTCCAACTTCAACAAAGTGCCTTTTCTCATATAGTTAACTATATCTGAGGAAGGGATGTCCTTTTTCCTTTCTAAATCCAGCCATTTCGCATTAGCCTCATTCACATCTATACTATTAACTGCGTAATCAGTCTCTCATCCTGATGCTGTTCCTTTATAACTTCACTGCCAGATTTTTCAGATAGTAGTGTAAACTCCATGTTCCCCTTTCTTCAGATCCTGTTCTGAGCTGCCTTTCCCCACCCCCTCAAGCCCGTGTTCACATCTCTCTTCTCCTTACTCTTCTGTTTTTGCCCCTATTGAGGCATTAATGGTAATAACAACCCTTCCCAGGACACTTGTAATAGTAACAAAAATACAATGATACACCAATAACTGAGTGCCTACCATGAGGTATATGCTTTGCACATGTTATTTCTTATCTATACAACACAACTTCAAGGTAAATATTACCACCCTCATTTTAGAGGTAAAAGTGAAGATCAGAAAGGTTGACTGTCTTACCCAAAATCGTGTAACTGTTAGTGGCACAACCAACATTCAAACCCAGATAAGTCCCACAGAAGAGCTCTTGCTGATTCCTAGACTGACTCTTGTCTTTGGCTTTCACACTCATCATGATCACCTCACACTCTCTCTGCTGTTTTAACTTACTTCCCTGATGTTTCTTCTCTGCGAATAGTTTAAGTGTTGGCCTGACCCCACACCCTGACCTCGGCCCTCTACTCACGGACCATGCAGGACAACAGAAAAAGAATATTAGACAACACTCAAGCCTCTTTTGACCAGCATTTTCTGTTTTATTTCTGGTACAGTGCTTGGCCTATAGAAGGCAAAAAAATTAATGGAAAACATTATTATTTGGCCACTAAATTCTGTCATACCTTTTAATTCTATAATGCTTTGCCTCTTGTCTTCCTCCTGTGGCCTTAGATCAGGCCCCTTCCTCTCTATTTTACAAACTCCTATTTGGCCTTCCAATATCATTTTCTCTGTAGAAACCTCCCTGAGTAGCTAGGCAGAATGGGGGACCCTTTTACAGGTACACTTGGCTCTTGGAACACACCTCTGTGCCAATAGTAGTCATACATACATAATTATTTTATTGCTTATCTCTCCTACTGTACTGTG
Source organism: Eidolon dupreanum (assembly GCA_028627145.1). Lineage (NCBI taxonomy): Eukaryota > Metazoa > Chordata > Mammalia > Chiroptera > Pteropodidae > Eidolon > Eidolon dupreanum. Next base: position 6,668,631 of record CM053517.1, read on the forward strand.
AGTTTCCGAGGTCTAAAAATCCTCTTTGTTTTTCTCACAGCTATCTCCCTTGTCCCCACTTCCCCATCCATACTAATTTAGCACACAGCATTTATTGTAAGTCTTCAAAGATGCTTGTTAAACAATTACAGCAAATGGAAAATGAAAGCCTCAGACATGGCGCCAGGCAGCTTGCCATGCCACTGTGTCACACACCCGCTCACTAACAGGTCCTCGGTATTTCTGTGCCGTAGAAACCTTCAGCATCTCCAGAGAAGGAAAAACTCATTCGGTTCATTGGAGAAGATGAAAATGTTCATTCCAGACCTCTGTTTGGAACAGATATGTTATTTTCATGGGTATGTATCTGAAACCCAACTAGGAAATTCCAAACTAGAGAAAAAAAGCTAAGAAATTTAAGATTATGTAAAAATGATATGGATATAACCTAACTTTTATCTCCTACAAGAGGACCAGGCCCTTCTAAGTAATACATTTTTCAGATTTTGTTTTCTCCTGGCATCATTCCAAGAAAACTCTCATTCCAACAACACAACAAACACTTTTCATTCTCTTCTGTAAACCTCATTTTAAAATCAGCATCTCCTCCCTTTCCTTAATTGAACAATACCTATTCTGTTGAAAGCTATGATGACTACATACATACCTCCATCCACAAGAATTACCAGGAAATTGGAAACCTTTGGACGGTAGCTATGGAAATTGAGCAGGAAAATAGCTTTAAAATTCCTCCACAGAAAGTTCTAGGTCCATGTTAGAGGTCTTTTTTTTTTCTTCATATTTTCACTGCCTTGATATTAATGAAGTTTCCTACAGAACTTACAAGATCTTATTGGATTTTGCAATGTTATGTGCTTAGTGAAGTAAATTATTAATAAGATAAATATAGATAATTTCCTTGATCTTTAACGTTACTTATTAGGGAAATATGTGTATCCTTCTCTACATTTTTTTAAACCTCTTTCATTATTTTTTTTGTTATATTGTTTTCCCTGCTTCTTCTTTACAGCTCTAATCAAATTTATGTCCACCTGTAGCGTGAGTAATTTGGAAGCTGGTATGCTCTTTGGCTACAGGCATTCTCTATTCTTTTTTTGATGTTCTTAATTGTCTACTATATAAATATGGATAGTGGAAAAAAAAAAAAAAAGTCCTGGAAGCCTTGATCCAGAACATCCAGGAAAAGTAGAGTATTAACTGTTGGAGCTTCCAGTTTATTCACAGTGGATATTTCCTTTGTCAGAGAGAATCAGCTAATCAAGGTACATTGGCCTCAAAGTATGTTGAAGCTATGGCTATAATTGAACACACACAGAAGAAATTAATGTAAGTATGAAGTACCACGATGTAAGAAGACGAAGATGCTGGCCAGGAGGTTTGGCTGAGAAATCCACACTTCTCGGTTGACCTTTGGTTCTCCTGCTTCCTTCATTCTCACTAGCAGGATGGGTATCTCCAAATCTTCTACTAGAATCAGTGAACTAAACTGCTATAGTAGGAACACTGTCCTCACACACAGTGGAGATGGGGGAAGCCAGAGTGTGTGCATATGTTGGGGGGTGAGGTGTTAGGATCGATCCAATTCAGTGTGTTTCTAGGAGATGAGCTAGAGAAATAAATGGAACAGGGAGAAATTACTGTGCGTAAGAAAGAGTGTTTCATAATCCAAAAAGCAGAAGGGGCAATACAGTTAAGATGGCCGAGAATGCCAAGAGAGAAGCATGGCCACACAGACGTATAACATGTGCTGTAGCAATTAAGAAGCACATCTCAAACTGGTTTTCTTGATTGTAAAATAGGGTTTTAAAGATACTGGAAAAGAAGGGAATGAAAAAAAATAAAAGACTTTCTTGGCACTTATGCTCAGGATTAAAAAATAAAAGAAGGGACACAATTGGATTTAGTTTGTTAGATCACATTGATGAAGAAAAGCCAAAATTCACTACTGAAAAGGGTTCCTTGGATATTGATGGAGAATTCCAAATACTCAAAAGTCAAATTTCACTAAGAAATGATAAATCTGTCATATTCTTAAAACACAACATGACTGCAACTCTGACATTACCTCACAGGGTGGCTCCCTGGCCCCCAGGACTCAGCTAATCATCGGTGTCGCTGCCTCCCTTGTTTGTACCCGTCATCGTCAGATACATTCATCCAATCCCATTGCCTTTTTTAGACAGTGAGTTTTTACATATGAAATGTTCTTTTTCTAACCTTTTCATTTCGTTGTGTTTCTCTGAACTTTGTTCACATCAGAGAGGTTGAAAACAGAGCCAGACAAGCAGAGGAGAAGTTTGATGATGTCAATGAGAAACTTCATTTTATCCTTATAAGAAATAAAGAACTGGAGGACATGTTGAAGTCTAGAGAGGAGCCTGAAGGAGAAGGAGAAAATGAAGGAGAAAAAGGAGAAAGAGGAGGAGAAGGAGGAGAAGGAGAAGAAAATGAAGAAGAAGAGGAGGAAGAAGAAATCAGGCAAGCAGAAAGTTCCTCAAAATTGCTAAAGAAAGGTGAGGCTTGCTTTCTCATTTTGCTTTATTTAGGTTGTATTTATGAAAGAAAACCCTATTGGGTCAGAAATACATTAGAATGGTATCAGTGAATTTGGAGTTGATATACTAGTTTATACTTCTCATAGGATTGCACATACACTTAACTATATAACTATCTTATTTAGACAACTCACAAAAAAAGAAAATGAAATGACTAACAATTATAGACTAGTAAACTAACATGGGATACAATTTTTATTTATAAATTGGCAAAGATTAAAATAATACATTGCTGGTCAGAAGGGGCAAAATAGTTTTACAGAGACTTGTAGGTGGACAGACAGATAAAACCCTTTTGGAAAATAAGTGAAGAGTATGTATGGCTATGCCTTAAAAACAGGTATATACTTTGACCAAATAATTTCACTCTTGAGAATCTAGTCTAAGGAAATAATTCTAAATATAGAAAAAAAATAGTACACAAAAGTGTTTAGTATATCAGTGTATATAATAGAATAAAATAGAAACACTCTTTCTCTAGTCATGAAAGATTAAATAAATTATTCTATATTAGTATACCTGAATATTATATAACTATTAAAATGGTGTTTGCAAGGAGTTTATAATGACAGGGGAAATTCTTATGTTAACATATCAAATGCTAGAAATAGGATATGATACAATTTTTTAAGGCTGGGGAAAAAGACCGTAAGTAAATATGCCCAAATATTGACAGGCATTGTTTCTTGTTCATAGAATTTTATGGGAAATTTTTGCCTTTATTTTCTGATACTTGTTGAAAATAATCTCATTTACAGGAAAAGGCATTTGACTCATTTTCTTATCTCTAATTAGTGCTATGACCTGCCCCCAAGCAGTTCTCAGTATCCCCACTATCGGAGGCTGTCTTTTTATTTTTGCTTTCATCTTCAACCTGTGGTCTGTTCCCAGGACAACTCCTGGTGCAAAGGGTAGCACTGGGAAGATACTTACTCTCTGATTCTTGCTGTCACCGCTGTCTCCGCCTACGCCCCCAAGAAAAGCAGTCAGCGAGCCAGCCTCGCACCTCTGAGGCCCCAGGAATGGTGCATCAGCACTGTTTGGAGGAAGAATCTGGGCCCATTTTCTCTCCCATTAACTCTGAACTGATAAAATATTAATTATTCCTTGTGTGACAGTCCTTTAGCTTTAGGTTTGACTGTATGCAAAATAATTTTTATGAATTAAAAACATTTCATGTTCTCATACTGTGATAAAATTTCATTCTGATAATTTGAAAGCTATTCTTTTTCCTGATTACAGAAAAATATACACCAAACAGAAGGCCTATGTGTTAAACTGGAGAGGTTATTTACCTCAATATAGAATAAGTGACTTTAGTTTTGTCTGTTTCCATAAAGGTCTTGGGGATTAGGTTAAATCCAGAGCGAAAAAGTTTTAATATTATAGGTAGAAAATAACTATGTACAGTTTAATCCCCAGCCTGCAAACAATAACCTACACAAACACACAGCCACCCTTCCATGCCTTTCAGACACCCATCAGAGTCATTCCCAGGGGGCTCAAAGATGGAGGGTGAGAAGCCTGCAGAGCTTTGGGGAATTGGCTCCTAAGCAAGGCAGTCCCCATGCCATGCAGGTGACCAGAACGTTTATTCAGAAAACTCAACAGCAGGGGTGTGAACAAGTAACCAAACGTGGGATGGAGGTGAGAGCAGCCGGTCAGAGGATTCACAATGAGAAGTGTGGTGCCATAGAACAGCCAAGGGGAGCAGGCTTGGTGGCGGAAGTCCTCCTGCCCCCGACCCAAGGGTGGGGCTTGTGTAGGATCTGCGTGCAGGAGAGTGGAGAGGGGGACCCAGGGGCAGGAATAGGTCTGGGAGGATTCTGGGCACTAGCTCTACTGGAATGTTTTTTCCACCAAACTTTGGGTACATACGAGATGGGAGGAGGACATGTTCTTCCTCTTCCTCGTCTCTCCTTGGCCACATAGTCCCTTTTTCCAGGATCCAGAACTCGGGCAGTTAACTAACTACACTAAAACTTGGGGGAAATGCATTCCGAATCCTAATAACCAATTTAGAGTCAAATTTGGGGCACAGAACCTCCTTGTAGCTTAGCAGTTAGTCAGGTAGAACAGAATTTTGAAAATGCCTCGGAAAATAAAAAACACCTTTAGTAAATATGAGATAGTGTCGCTACAGCGCTCTAATTGTTTTTGTCTTTTCAGAGAGTCAGCACAAAGAGGGTGCTGTCAACACCAAATCCAAAATCCGGACTAAATCCAATAGTAAAATGAAACCCAAGCAGCAGCCATAGCGCACGAGCATCCCGTGGCTCCCCATCCCAGCTCTCTCTGTGCTGGCGAGCTGACGGCGTGGCTCACTCAGAGGGACCCCTTTGCAAAAGTTCTCAGAAAAGCTGTGATGTACAAACCAAGAACATTTTCTCTAACAGTCACAGTGATGACATTGGCTTATTTCCCGAATTAAAAAAAGCTTGTGCAAAACTTTGCCAGCCTCTTCTATTGATTTTCTGATGGATTCGTGAAAAGTGTCTGTTTCTGTCAAGAAAATAATGCTTTTCGAAGACTTTGAACTCTGCAGAGAAGAATGGCAAATAAAAAAAAAATTTTTTTCAGTTTGAAAGAGAGGATCCTGGTAATGCTCTTAGGTTTCTGCAGCATGTTCAGATTTCTTATGATTTCAGGCATTCTTATGATTTATCTGATCTTCACAAAAACCCTGCAAAGGAGGTGGGGGAGATACTGTTATGCCTGTTTCTCAGAAGATCAAATGGAGGCCCAAAATGGTTATAAAACTCCCCCAAGGTCACAGAGCTGGTCAATGTCAGAGCCTCCAGCTTGTTGGACCATGTCTAGATCGTTTCACAACAGCTGTGGGCCACCAGGTTATTGCTCAGATGGTTTTATACAGGGGTCAGTACTGCTGAAGATTCACTCAGAATTCTCATTGTTTGCTTTTATTGCTTTCTTTGCCCTGTTCATGACCTTGGATCTTTCTAGGTACTAGAGATGAACTAACTTGCAAAAGTAAGTTGCAGATGACAAATACCTGTTCTGGGTAGTCACTTAGCAAGAGTTCCTTCCTACTTCGCTGCTTCTGAGTCACTTGCATTTGCTGTTATTTATTTCTCTGGCTCTAAACAATTACGGTGAGACTTCTGCACCTGCTTTTGCTCCACATATTTGGTGTTCTGTCGGATCTGTCTTCTGAAATGTTAGGCCTTTGCCTATTCCTTAAGCCTTGGACATTCCACATCACCCCTGACTCCACAGCCCCCAGCCTTATTTAAGCCAAACTCCTGGCGAGGCCTGCCCATGGCCATCATCAAAGTGTGTGTGGGATGGGTTTCAAAAACGCTAAGCCTACTGGATGGATGACTCCTTAACTCTAGGACAATAAAACATAAAATTTTTCAGACGGTTGGTTGTCCTCATGGCCCAACTGAAAGCCAAAGCCAAGGCTCATGCTTACATTGACCACCTGCTGGGGCACAGCCAGCCCTACCCTTTTGCTTTCCCAAGCAGATTCTTGGGTGATTCTAACAAATTTGGGGTCTTTTGATGGGACTTCAGAATACTCTTTTATTAGTTTTTCAGAATAATTTTTTTTTTATTTCTCATTTCAGGGACCTTAGGAAGTTTGATGAGCAAACCCCTCATCCACCAGGCCTGGCTCTACACCACACACCCAGACCTACGCTATGCACATGGGCACCATGCGATTCTCTCCCAAGAGATCTGGTCCTATGTATGCTATGGTCCTTTTGACTTGACCACGGGCAGGTCATGTGTCAGGTACTTTCTGACACATATTGACTAGGTTTTCTTCTCACTCTTGGCCTTTCTAGCTGGAGATGAATGGCTGCAATGAATGGAAATATTGCTGGGAATTCTTGCAGGCCCAAAGCTCTAGAGTACTGCTTGTCTACTTCTGGAATTCCTCATAAGTATGCTACCTCCCAGCAAGTATTTTCCTATGGGAAGCAGAGGAGCAAATGCACTGACACACAAGCCATAATTCTGGAAGGCATCAGAACCCTCACAGACCCAATTGACTCTTCCAAAGAACATGGTAGCAGCCAGGAGCAATCTAGTGAAGAGCATACTTAGCCATGCTGACATAGCCCCCCGGGCATGTGGAACGTAGAGGCACTGGCGGAATGGCCTGCTGGGCCTCCCAGGTGTAGGGGAGTCCCAACTGCAGAGCTCTAGCCATATCATTTCAAGATCAGAGGCCATTTGGGATGCAGCACCTGAGTCTCAGGAGAAAACTTCCACGGCTGGGACCTTGCAGACAACACTGTCAGCTCACCTAGCTAGTCTCTGAAGAATTTGCCTTTGACTATTGACTATACCCTTTTATCTAGAACGGTTTCCTCACAACTTATCCTCATTATTTCCCTCCCATCAACCCCTCCCACCCCACCAGCTGGTTGATACCTAAGGCACTACAGACCATTCAAGCAGACCCAGAAGATGCCCTCTGGCAAGCTAATGAGAAATTTACATGTTGACCAGGCATAAGAGCAGACTGACTAGTGGAAGAAACCATAGGCACTCCCCAGGTATGTATGCAAAATCTGCTTTTGTCAAAAAGAACCATGCTACAAGAAATTATTAAAGGTCATAAAAGCCATCATTAGATTATGACCCTGGCATTCACTTCTCATTGTTATGTTCCCGGTTCTGGTTATGCCTGAACCACATGACCCAACTTCCTTTTTCATTACTCATGCCAACGTCTGCCAACCTGAGATCAGGACCCATCTATATGGGGGTGAAAAGTGACTACAACCCTTGATGCCAACTTAACTCCAGCACCAGGACAATAAAAAATTGTCCTGGTAATAAAAAATTCTCCCCACTTCAGGTGCGTTGTAATTGCCATTGACTCTTTAAAGGGGCTGGACCATCTATGACCGTGCCTTGGCTGGTCCACGGAAGCAAACTACAAACCTGAATAGAGTAGACATTTTAGGAAAGGACCCAGGAGTTTCCCCAACTCTCATTATATTTGTTGCTGCTTCCTGAGTGCTTACTTTCCTCTCTGACACCACGCTCCTGGCTCTGGCAGACTTCACTAGCTGCCGTTGGCTTACTTGGATCCGGCTACCTTTTGGATTCCACACTTTGTATTTTGGCACTTCTGTATGGTTTAGAGCTTTGCCTGCGACTCCAGCTTCAGAACCTCCCATCGCCTCCAGCAGAGACTATTCAGTCCATGGCCTTCAGCCCTGCCACTGCCCCATAACCAAACAGGGTCCTTGGGAGTAGGAACTAAGAAGACCTTCTCTTAACAAGATATGGACATCTTTTTCCAGAACTGGATGAAATAGGCTTTGGAACAAAATTGAAAATTATCTCAATATATGTAGTAATCTTATAAGCAGATTGTTATATCAGTAAATGAGTTTGGCATGGTCATATGAATATGTAGGTTTTGAAACCATCTAATAGTCCTGTATAATCTTGGGAAGATGGGTTGCTTGGCTAAGTTGTAGCAAATATAGCAAGGTTGGGCTAGAATGTGTGATTTTCTAGCTGTGGGTGGAGGTGAGGAGGTGGCCTGGAGACATGACAGAGATGACTCTAAGGTTGGCATCGTTATGTACTGCTGTACTATACTGATAGGGAGTTTTTGTTCTTTTTTTAGAGGGCAGGAGGTGTGGCAGGGAGAAGGGGTACTGAAGTGATTGAGGTAACGGGATAGGCAAAGCACCCTTTTTCTTGGGCTTTGTTTCTCTTAAACATAGTGAGAAAACAGCCTATCTCCAACAGACTAAATGCTACAGAAGTTCCAAGGTCCACTGTGAGGAGGTCAGAATACATTTTTTCTCTCAAATAACATTCAGCAGGGTTTTACGGACACCCTTTTGGAGTGTTTTTATGCAAAATATTTAAAGTTCATCTAGAAATAGCAGGAACACATCTCCAGTATAAAATAATAACATTGGTTAATATGAAGAGTAAAGAAAGAGGCGGTTTGGAAGAGAGAGAAATCACCAGTCAGCACTACGGATCATTACCACCATTTCTTCCTGTTCCAGCAACATGGAAATTCCCATTGTAAGCAGAATTTCACTAAAATGATGATTTTAGTCATATTTTTGTAATGTTAGTAATGTCTGTAATGTTACTGATGTTTTTAAGTTTATGGAGGATTCGCTATATATTTCAGTGTGCTTTCTTATTTACTTGGCTAACCTTTTTCTATAGATACGTAGTTCTAATTGTGTAAGACAAGTTAATGGATAATGACATATGACAGAAATGTATTCATATTAGGGAATATCATCTGTACAAGATAAGGCTACTTTGGGGCATGTATAGATCACAGAGTATTATTACTGTTTGAAAAATAAGCGGGCTGGCCAATTCTATACCGAAAACACATTGGCCTCATGTTTATAGTGACGCTTCCTCAGATTTTAAGCAACATGTATCAGATAAAGGTTTTTTTTTTTCATTTTATTTCTCTATTTTAAAAAGGAGTCTCCATAAAAAGAATTCCTTTTAAATTCTTTAATTAGGTGTGAATTTTATATCTAGCCCAAGTACATCTCTTTTACTTTCTTTCACTCGGAAACATTTAAGCGTCATTGTGGCGCAGGTGTCAGGATTGGGTGTGAGAAATATGGGGTACAGTGAATAAGGTTGAGTGTGGCTGGGGGAAAATGCTAGGAGGTGCCTCTGAGGAGTTGATAGTATAGTTGAAGCGAAGCCTGTGTCTTAAGTACAGGATTACGATAGAGTGTGATAAGCTCATGACAGGGGTGTGTAGAAAGGGCCGTGGGAGCAGCACAGACCTTGTCCAAGGGGCCAGAGAGCAGACAACATCTTCAGGAGTAGGACATAGACTAAAACTCTGTCTCATAATTGCTCTGATTAAACGATCTACTTAAACTTGTTATATGGCTTCTCGGTCAGGACACGATTTCACTGTCTTCTCGCACAGATTGCTGCATGGTGACTTCATACGTTCCCAGGGCATTCCATACGGCAGCCAAAGAAAGTGAGGGCAACAGCGCCTCCCTCGGGGATGTGGCTGCTACATGGAGGCCCCTTGACAGTCACGCTATCCTTGGCTCCTCTCATAACATGGGAGAGTCTTTCTTTTGAGGATTCAGTGGCTCGACGGGTTTGGAAGGATTTGGCAAGGGGATGCTTCCTTGAGTTCTGTTGCTGGGAGAAGACAGGAAATTCAGCAGGTCAAATGGCAAAGGTAAAACCACCGTGGAAGGTTTCTCCGTGGACAAGGACTGAAGAGTGTGCAGGTATCGAAGCTGAACGGCAGCTGGGGTGCCTGAGAGAATCTCGGCCGCCGTCCTCAGGGACTCGGAGGCAGCCTTCTCCCCCTCCGCAGCGATCATCTAGAGAGCAGAGGGGAAGAAAAGCAGAGTGAATTTTCTTCTTCATCCCATGAAGGTTTTAATCACTATTCAGCGTGACTCAGCAAGCGCTGAGCATCTACTACGTGGCAGGCTCTGTTAGGCAAACGGACTGTCTTCATTTTCAAGGATCTTGCTCTAGGGGAGACCGATCATATTATTATTTGTAATTTAGGGTGAAATTTGTTAAGGGCCCCGGAAAGTGTAGTGAAGTGTTAGGGGGATTACTACGCATAACACGCCTTGATTAGTAGGATTGTGTCATATAGAGAAAAGGTTAGCCAGTGTTCCAGGCAGAGGAACGGAGTCCTGGATGGGTGACTCCCAACTTGGACAGATAGATGACTGTCCCAATGCCACTCTTAAGTGGGCAAAGGGGACAAGACTCAGATCTAGAAGCAGCTCTGCCCAGAGGGCCAGCCGTCTTCCTCCCCTTCCTCTCCCACCTCCCCGCAGTTATCGACCCTCTATGTGGTTAGGGGTTTTTCTTCGCCCGCTTTCCGTTTTTCAAGCGGACTCTGACTCCCGTTCGGCCCTCGCTTTCCTCTTCCCAGCACCCAGTCCCACCCCACCCCAGTCCTCGGGAACTGCGGGCAGTCACGGCTTCGCTGTCTCACTGACACGCCTGCAGAGCGGCTGGAGCCGCACAGCCTTCCCCGGGGCTGGCGGGGAGGGAACTGGCTCTTGATCACCGTCGTCCCTCTAGAGCTTGCACAGAGCTAGGGAGCCGGGTCTGGGTGTTATTAACCTAGAGGTGACCGGTCACTGCTATTACCCAGCAAAGATGCCAGCTCAAGAGAAGAGGGATGAACGTGGGGAGACGCTTTTAGGAAGAGAGAGTGAAAACAGGACTCCAGATGGAGGAGTCGGTCACTCACCAACAGCCTGAGAGTGCGGGTGTAACAGGGAAGGAGCTGCCGCGTTAGTCAGGAGGCTACTAACACGTTCAGAGAGCGACTTTAATAGGGTCAGGTGTGTGTGTGGGGGGAAGGGCAGGAGTGGGGAGGACAGGCGGCACAGCCAGATTCCTCCCAGGCCTGGATGAACGGGAGATGAAGTGAGCAAGTGCAGGGGAAATGTTTTGCATGAGCAGGCCTTTTGGATTTTCCCACGTTCCCCAAAGAACAGCCCCCGGCGGGAGGACGCCTGCCCCGGGCTGGCTCACCCGCACTCTGGCCTGTCTCTGCGCTTCGGCTTCCACAGCCAGTGAGTGCTGAAGCCCGGCCGGCAGCCTCACGTCCTTCCTGCAAAAGGAGGAACACGCCGGGTGGGCGTGGGCACCGCGTTCCGCGGTCAGGGCTTTCGCGGGCTTAGCCGCCTTCTTGCCGCTGCTGCGGGACGAGCAGCAGACTGGACGCAGCCGAGGCTGCCGTCCCCCGACCTCCCCTGGGCAGTGCGCAGGAAGGGTGTGGCAAGGGTCAGGCCCTCAAATGCAGATTTGTATCATCACTGATGCTACCGTAGGGCTATGGTTTTCTCTGTACCAGGAAAACAAATGTTGTGCTGATGGATCATGATGATTTTTTTTCCCCACTTAAAGGTTAACCTAAATCTCAGCAATTAAATTTGAAGAATGAAAAAAGCCTTGAAGAGACACAGTATTAATAATAAGAATAAAGGAAGTCATCCACATTTGTATGAGAATTGATTCTGAAAGGGTAGAACTGACCAAATAAGAATAATCTTTAATATATTGCACAAAAGATACAATATTGTATTTTTACCCCAAATGTTAACTATGAAAAATACCTAGATAGACAACAAGATGGTGATTCCTCAGAAAGTTAAGTGTAGAGTTACCATGCGATTCAATAGTTCCACTCCTAGGTATATACCCGAGAGAAATGAAAACATTCACGCAAAAACTTGCATGTGAATGTCCACTGCAGCATTATTCGTAATAGCCCCAAGTGGAAACAGCTCAACATCCATCAAGTGATGAGTAGATAAACAAAATATGGTATAGCCACACAATGGAATAAAATAAAAGGGAATGAAGTACCGATTCATGTTAGAACATGAACGAACCTTGAAAACAATGCTAACGGAAGAAGCCAGACACAAAGGCCACATGTCGCATGAGTACATTTATAAGAAATGTCCAGGATATCCAAATCCAGAGAGACAAAGAGCACATTAGTGCTGTTGGGGCTGGCGGGTGAGGGGTTCAGTGAGCAGTTCCTGCTTAATAGATGCAGGCGATAAAAATGTTCTAGAATTAGACGGTAGTGATGGTTGCACTACTTTGTGCATATACGAATTGTACTTTAAAATGGTTAAAATGGTGAGTTTTATGCTATGTGAATTTTATCTCAAAAATTTTTTAATCCATAGAGAGGAAATGTGAAAATAATGTTATAGTGGTTGTGTTATGGGTATGAGATAATAGGTATTTTTCCTTTTCCCCCCAAATTTATGCTAATATGGCTACACTCATGCTCATGCAATGAAAACAACTTATCAAATGAAACGTTTTAAACAGAACCAAAACATTTTTCATTTATCATACTGTGTTCTTCCCAGTTAACCTCCTACCCACATTTCCGTTCTCTCCACTTTGATTCCCCAAATACAGGTCACTGAATCCAAGGCGACCTGCGGGGAGAAGAGCCGCGATGTCAGTGACAGCCCCCAGTGGTTCTTACAAGTGTCCTTATAAGAGGGAAGCAGAGGGACATCTCACTGCGGAAGAGAAGAAGGTAGTGTGATGACGGGAGCAGAGACTGGAGTGACATACTTTGAAAATGCAGGAAGGGGCCACAAGCTAAGGCGCTAGAAGCTGCCAAAGGCAAGGAGATGGAGCCTCCTTTCAGAACTTCAGAAGGAGCCAGCCCCGCTGACTCCTTGACTCTGGCCCAGCGAAACTGACAATTTCGGACTTCTTGCCTTTGAAACTGTAAGAGATTAAATTGGTATTGTTTTAAGACACCAGGTTTGTGGTAATTTGTTATAGAAGCAATAGGAGATAATACGAATGGCGTATTTGTTAAATCTGTTTTTTTTAAGTGCATGTATTAGAGAACCAGAGTCTCCAGTCTCTCTCCCAAGTGGCTTTCAATGACAGGCCCTCCTGTGGGTGGCATTTTTTTCCTATATATCCGAGACCCAGGTGGTGGAAGAAAATGAAATACAGGTTCTGAATAAAGGGGCAAGGCATGGAGCTCTGCGTGTGGGCCCATATGATTTTTTTCTTAATTACTTCTGATGATTTCTTAGTTTAGTGGCTAGATAAATAGTAAGCTTAGTGCATTAAAAACCCTGGGAAGACTAACTGATTTGGGGGGTTGATGAGAGGAAGGCATATTGAAAAGGATGTCACAGAGGAGGTGGCATCTTAAAGAGCAAATAAGATTTTGCCTATGGGGCAAAGGGAAATAGTCCACGTGAGGAAACAGCCTAAGAAGAGGCCGGAAGCTGGAGGAACGCTAAGTCAGCTGCAGTGTTAGATACACTTGGGGGAGGACAGCAAGGGGTGGGCCATTTCTTCACTCATCCAAAAACATTATCTGGCTGCTCTGTGACAAGCCCTGTACCAGGTACCGAGGACAAAGAGATGAGAAAATATGACTCCTGCCACTGTGGAGTTCATAATCTGAAAAGCCAAATGTATAAATACATGAATTATAATTTAAGGAATCAAGGCGAGCTTGAATGTGGAGAGTCTGAACCCTAGCCTTTATTCTTTAGAGGGGAGAGGTGAACAGGAAGAGAAGTTGAAGGAGGCCCAAGGGGGAATATACCTGGGCGGGGAGGTTAAATTCCAGAGCAGCAATTTTCCTGTGTCTCTCCTATAACTTTTTCTCTCTTTCGCTTCTCTTATTGTCTGAATTCTTTCCTTTTCCACTAGGATTCTAATCTCTGTTTTATCAGTAACAAATTCAAACTCACAAACGTTTGACTACTTCATTTCAGATTAGTGTCTGCTTGGGGCCCATCAAGCATAGTCATTATCTGTGCCTTTGATCCTTAGGTCCCTCTATTGGAGGCCTCCCTTTCAGCTAGTCGTGATTTGTAACCTTCTAACTCACTTCTGAGCCTGGGTGCCACGGTCTCAGTGACAGGCCCTGTCACTGGTGGTAACAGCCACTTGACTGGCCAGCTGCCTGCAACCCTCCTTTGTTCTCCCTTCTCTTCTTAATACCTGTGCCAACTTGCTTGGTAAGAATGGAAGACAGCTACCCTGGCCGTGGGCAAGACTGCTGAGCTTACTGCCTGTGAGTTAAATGAAGCTTTTCATGAAGCAGTTCTGGTTCTTCTCTCCTTCCCCTAATTCCAAATCAATAAAATCTAGATGATTGATTGGGAAATTAATCATGTAAGAGCCTGTGAAGTCTTATTATCTGAAAGTCTTAGTTGAACTTATCATTGTTTAACTTGGTTTCCTCTGCTAGACTGTAAGCTCCTGGGAACCAGTCCTTATCATCCTTGTATGCCACCCACCCCTCCTGTCTAGCCTCTCTCACCTATTCCCCGCCCTACCCCCCGGGCTTCCACTCCCACCTCTTGGTGCTATGTGGCACTTTACAATAAGTCTACAGCTGCCGGAGTAGGACTGAGAGCAAAAACTATGGCAATGACTGACTAACCTGCACCAGACTGGTGACTGTGATTGACTCAGGGTCAACATGGCAGCCTTTTTAAGGGGTGGCGCCTTTACCAGTGAATGCTTGGTACATGGAAGATTCAATACATGGCCAATGAAGAAATGAATACATTTAACATTCAGTGTTAAGTTTATCAAAGTACCTGTACATCTTGGGCAATGCTCTTCCTCTCTAGAAGTATTTCGGTGAGCGACCGATGTGCTAGCAGACGCTTCATGGTGGTTTGCACAAGACATTGAACAGCTTTGGACACGTGAGCCAGATTGCTTAGGAGAAGAGAGGCATTCTCCAGTCGGTAGTAGCAGATGGCATCTACCTCCATTACGAACATGTCTTTGGTCACAACCTAGGCAGAAAAAAAGTCGTCATGACAGGCCTGATTCCTGGGCCCCTTTCCCATGCGGGGATAGAGGAACTAAATGTGTTCAGGGGGAATTTTCTCAGTAAGAGTATAGCAAGAGGAAAAAATAGCCGTTGGCCTACCCTTTATTCAACATAGACATGATTTTTCAGCGTCCTATGCTGACAACCACCTCCTTGATCTGTCGCCATCACTCCCTTACTTCTGACGTCATCTCCTGTTATGCCCTTCACCTTCAGCTACACTGACCTTTCTGTCCCTCAAGCTGGTCAGCATGCTCCCAACTCCAAGCCTTTTCATTTACTGCCCCCTTTGCTTGGAATATTTGCTCCCCACATCTTGGCACAATTAGCCCCCCCTGCATCACATTCTCGGTAAAGCCTATCCTAACCATCCAACGTAAATATAAACCACCCCCAGTACCCTGTCCCCTTTTCCTGATTTGTTTTTCTCTATTGCACTTTTTATTTAAAAAATAAATAGATGTTTTTGAAGATTAATGAGTTTTTATGAAATATACTGAAGAACTCACAATTTAAAGGAATCCTATTGTAAGTCCTTTTGTAAAAAAATCAGGAATAATTTTCTTATATGAAAAAAATCAGTTAATTATTTATCAGATCTTTTTAAACTGACGTCCCTCCCCCCAAAAAAAAATGCTAAAAGAGAAGCATGTTTTGGGAAACAAGCAACCGAATGTATCAATCGCTGGATATACACTAGGGGACAGATCAGTGTTGCACATCAAAAGCCCTAAAAGATGCATGTTCTCAGCATTTCCATTTTTAGACACTGATTACAAGAACATATTTTAAGGATTTAGCTGCAAGGGTGTTATTTATTGTATTGCTTATTGTAATAAATTGGAAATAATATCAACAATAGAGAATTATAAATCATGGTACATCTACACAATGGCATGCTATGCATCCATTTAAAATAAAGGGGTAGAAACGTAGGTCATATATCAGATGATCACAGAAATTGCTGGATGAAAAAAAGGCATGCCACAAAATAGACTGTATGGTTCGATATATATGTGTTCTATATTCACATCTGTAAATAAAACCACACACATAAAAAGTCTGAAAAGATACACTCCAAAATATCAACATGTATCTATAGGTAGTAGGATTAGGGGTAAGTTTAATTTATTCCTTTTTTTATATTTTATGATCTAAAATAAGCCTGTTAAAATATATGTAATTTCTATTTATATTTCTATTTACCAAAAGAAAAAATGAGAAAGAACTTCAAAGTGAAAGTGGGGGACAGTTTAAGAAAGGTATATAAATCTCAATTACTAATAGAAAAATCTAGGTATTATCTCTACTTTTAATTTTTTTATTGTGGTAAAATACGCACATCATCAAATGTACCATCTTAACCATTTTTAAATGTACAGTTCAGTAGTGTTAAGTACATTCACATTGTTACACAACCAATCGTAACTCTTTTCATCTTGCAAAACTGAAAGCCCTTAAGCAACAACTCCCCATTCCTCCCCCAACCCCTGTAACCACCATTCTGCTTTCTATCTCTATGAATTTTTCTACTCTAGGTATCTCACGTAAGTGGAATCAGACGGTATTTGTATTTTTGTGGGTATATATCATTAGTTTACCTATTCAGCCACTGATGGACACTTGGGTTGTTTTCATCTCTTGGCTATTGTGAATAGTGCTGCTATGAGCATAGATATACAGATATCTCTTCAAAAATTTGCTTTCAGTTCCTTGGAGTATGTATATACTCAGAAGTGGAATTGCTGGATCAAATGGTAATTCTATTTTTAATTTTTTGAGGAATTACTGTACTGTTTTTTATAGCAGCTGCACCATTTTACCTACCCACTAACAGCATTCCAATTTCTCTACGTCCTTGTCAGCATTTGTTATTTTTCTTTTGTTAGCCATCTTAATAGGTGTGAGGTCGTTATCTCATTGTGGTTTTGATTTGCCTTTCTTTCATTATTAGTGATGTTGAACATCTTTTTGTGTATTTTTTGGCCATTTCTGTATCTTCTTTGGAGAAATGTTGTTCAAATCTGAATTAGTCAAGTCTTTCCGGAGAAATAAAATGTGTGTGTGTGTGTGTGTGTGTGTGTGTGTGTGTGTGTGTGTGTGTGTGTGTAGACAGAGAGAGAAAAAGATTTTAAGGAACTGGCTTACACAGTTGTAGAGGTTGACAATTCCAAATAGGTCAACTGGCTGAAGACCACAGAAAGAGTCAGTGTTGCAGCTCGAGTCTGTGAGTGGTCTGTTGGCAGAATTCCCGCCCCCTCAAGGAGAAGTTAGTCTTTCTCTTAAGGCCTGAGGCCCAACCACATTATGGAGCAAAATCTACTTTATTCACAGTCTACTGATTTAAATATTAATCTTCTCTAAAAAATACTTTCTGGATATTAACCCCTTATCAGACATATTATTTGCAAATATTCCATAGGTTGCCTGTTCATTCTGTTAATTGTGTCCTTAGACACACAGGAGTTTTTCATTTCGAAATAGTCCATATCTCTATTTCCGTTTTCTACTTTAGATTTAAATAGTCATTTTTCCCTGGACCAGAATTTGTAGATCAGCCACATAAAATGTAGAGAGAAAGCAAAATCCATCACGTGGCTTACCTCATGAAAGGGTATCTCCAAGGTTTGGAGACGGAGGTCAACCTTGTGGTAGGTATCCAGGCAGGGTAAAAAGAAGAAGAGGCCTAGAAGAGGGGGCAGGGGAAGTGACAGGTGAATGGCTAGCAT